>BTPG01000002.1:98950490-99362990 GCA_036245525.1 Semisulcospira habei | reverse complement strand
AACTACTGAAATGAAGAGTTGCGTTATCAACTTGCTTTCAAAATCGCTTTCGTTCCCAGCGGCTGTTGTGGACGACAGCCGAGAACGCGGTCTCAGTTCAAGGGCAGTGCCTGATTAGCTTGGCGCCTACAGGCGCCAAGCTAATCAGGCACTGCCCTTGAACTTTCACGTTCGCTCCATCTTCTCAGTGCGACATGTACAGCGGTGAGCCCAGCAGGCGATGTGAGGTGGTTGAGGGACTTTGGGTCTGGGTGAAAAGTGTTAGTCATATTGCACTGCGCGACTCCCATGAATTGAAATGTTACGGTCTGTTTGATGTTGATGTCAGCCATTGCGGTTTGAAATTAGCATGTCTACAGTTGGTTGGACGGGAGGAGGTGGGCATGGGGGTGGATGGCGATGGCTGGTGTGGGTTGGGGGGGGGGGGGGAAGGGGGGAGAGGGGGTGGGGAGGGAGTGCAATAAACGGTTTATGATTGAGAAAGAAATTGGGTTCGACCTTCGGTCCCTGCCGGTCTCAGTGCCGTAACGATATGTTGATTTTGATGTGTTATGTCAACAGCGGTTGACTAGTAGTGGGTTGACAATGCCTTCATCGTTTTCCCCATCACGTAATTAACCCTTTGCGCGTCGGTAGCGCTACCGACAGGCAAAGGGTTAAAAGCGTATCAGTAACTGAGGCAGACTGTGTTTCTGCAATCTTTGTTAATTCAACACCCAAATGTCCTCGCTTTCCCGGGAACGTGGATTGAAAGCGGTGTCAGCAAGAGGCATAGATCCTCATGAGCCCCCGCAACTGCGGGGGCTCATGGGGATCTTTGCCTCTTGCAACTGGGTGATTTTCAGATTTTATCGTCACTGAAAGGGGTCAATGGCTACTTCAGCAGTGGCACGAATTAGGTCCTTGTGCTTATCACTGCTCAAAAGTTAGTATCTCTCTCACACAAAATAACGTCTTCTTGCTGTTACACAATGGAAGCCTTACCTGCAGCGTCTCAAAACGGCTCACGTGAAAGGTTAACCCCTTTGGCGGTCGGTAGCGGTTTTTGTCGAGGTGATTCCTGCAGCAGGAATCACCTCGACAAAAACCGCTACCGACCGCCAAAGGGGGTTAAAGCGATCTAGGACGTGCTGCACTCAATAGCCAGTACCCCCCCCCCCTCCCTCCCCCTCTCCCCCCCCCCCACCCTTCTGTCGTAGTCCTAGCTGCTTTGTTTTGAAATGATTTTAGTCCCACGCATTCAGTTCATTCATTCATTATTTCAGATTTACTGTCCTCACGACCAACAAGGGTATGGCGGACTAGCAAGTTGGGCATGGTGTGGGGGGGAATAGATAAATATATCTATTTATCTAGTCCCACGCAAAAACTAAACCAAACATATATATAACGGAGTAACGGAGGTTTTCTACCGCTCCTCGTATGGATTGGGAGATCTCTTCTAGTTACTGACACAGGAAAAAGCAGAAGGGTCTTTCTTTCTTTCTTTCTTTCTTTCTTCTTTCTTTCTTTCTTTCTTTCTTTTTTTTTTTTTTTTTTTTTTTTTTTTTTTTTTTTTTTTACGGCATTCGACCTTCATAAATCATTTGTCCTTTTTGTCCAGCATTATTGTTGTAACACGTACTAAAAACACTTAGAAAGGCGATATTGCAAACTACGTTTCCTAGAACAGGTCGCTTTAAAATCCCCCAGGCGGGTGTTACTTTGCGACCACTGCTTTTCAGATCAAAGAGACCGACATTCAGACCCTTGCAGTGAGCTAAGCTTGATTTATAAGTACTACTTCTTCTACAAGACCAACTCTCTTTACTAGTCTGAAAGCTCAGTTCAAAGACACGCTAGGTCTGGCTCTCTATAAAACACCACTGCCCATTCACAAGCCTAATGCGAGTGATAGTCCACTACACGCTTTAATATCGAAGGCTTCCACCATCCGAGGCGGACTTGTACAGTTTCTTCCACAGCTTGATCGTTTACAGCATGAGGCATAGACTCCAATGGGCCCTGCATCTGCAGGGGCCCATGAGAATCTATGCATCTTGCAGGTAAAGGGTTTGACAAGCGAGTCCAGCAGTCAAGGTGTCTGCCCAAAAAAAAATTACTTCTTACATCTACCTGGCAGTGCACTGATACAAGCTGAAAAGACCGATCATTGCAGCAAGAGGAATAGATCCTCATGAGCCCCTGCTATGCAGGGGCTCATGAGGATCTATTCCTCTTGCAGGTGTAGGAGTCTTACAAACAACTGCTGTCAAAGGAGTCCGCGAAAAAAAAAAAAGATCTAAGAAATTCTTTCTCTCGCCTTGACTCAATCGTCACCCTTACCACTTAACGCCTGTTTATCACTACGCGGATAGAAAAAGACGGACGTGAATTGTGCCAAATCAAGAACAAGATCCTCATTTGCCCCTACAGAGTATAATTATGTGTGTGGAGAGGGGGGTGGGATGGTCCATTAGGATCTGTGCTTTTTTTCTTTTTTTTTTTTTTTTTTTTTTTTTTGTTGCTAAGAGGCGGTACAATGTAGTTCAAAGGTGTGTTATTACAAACGTAACGTACAAGACTCAAAACAGCACGCGAATGAATTCTACCGTTTGAGGACACTTGGCGTAAGTAGGGTTAGCAAGAGGCATAGATCCTCATGAGCCCCGCATAATGCGGGGGCACATGATGATCTATGTCTTCTTGCATATGAGCGTCTTTTACCGGCTAACAGTTTTACTACACTCGGAAAAAAAATTGTGAGTTCCAGCGTGAACTAATTAAAGGAGCTTTCTCTTACCACCGCCCTCTTGTTTTCTGGATGAGTTACTTCCGCTTACCTATAATTACGGCCCGTTGGCTTGGGGTTTTTGACCATTTCTTGCCAACGCAGTGCGAGTTCTATTGGCCGCGGGCCATCTCCTTTAAGTAGTACGTGAATGTTCAAGGGTCCGTCAATCACTGGATTAAGTTGCTCAGTCACCACCTAACAGCAGTAACTGCTAACAGATTCTGTGTTCAGTCTCACCACGGTCAGAAACTGAATGAGACACTTTTTATCCTGATACACTATCGCTTGAAATATATTTGACTGTGACAGTTCAAGGGTGGTGCCAGAATAGCTTGGCGCCTCAGGCGCCACTACTGGCACCACCCTTGAACTAAAATGGTTGATCTGTCTTGTAATCTGTAATGTAGCCTTCACAGGACAATAAGCACATTTTTAACAAATCAGCCTCAGGATGGAATGGGTTAAGAACCACCTTCGTAAGTCTAAGGAACACAGATCTAATTCCTTCACCGCCAGTAGTCGCACACTGTACTTCTGCCTTCCGTGTTAATTTAACCCATGAACACTGTCTGTCAAAGCCGGAACATGGATATACAATGGACTAGAGGCATTGGAACATGGATATACAATGGACTAGAGGCATTGGAACATGGATATACAATGGACTAGAGGCATTGGAACATGGATATACAATGGACTAGAGGCATTGGAACATGGATATACAATGGACTAGAGGCATTGGAACATGGATATACAATGGACTAGAGGCATTGGAACATGGATATACAATGGACTAGAGGCATTGGAACATGGATATACAATGGACTAGAGGCATTGGAACATGGATATACAATGGACTAGAGGCATTGCCTTGGTGTCAGCCAGAGGCATTGCTTTAGTTAGTGAAAGAGGCATAGATCTTCTAAAGGTGCGGGGGCTCAAGAAGATCTATGCCTCTTGCAGTTGTGCTGTGTTAGCATTTTCTCAGCAGTGAAGGGGACCCATGAGAATCTGTGCCTCTTGCACTGAGATAAGGGGCCGTTCGTTGTTGGAGAACCCGTCAGTAATTGAGTAACCGGCCTGTTTGCGGCTTGCTGTCCTCGACAGGATTTGCTTAGTACTGCGTTTCGTATTCTGAACGTATGCTTGCAATACCCTTCCGCTCATTTTGTGGATTAGCGTCAAGCGATAGGGTGTCGTGGATATGATCGGCAGAGGGGTGGTGGGGGTGTTGATCGGGGAAGAAGACGGGAGCGGAAAGGTGTGTGTGAGGGTGGGGGGGGGGGGAGGTCTTAAGTTTGCGTAAGAATAGCGTAGCTTGTCCCAGGGTCTGATTTTTTCAGGTTCAGTTAAGCAGTTCAGCTCGTTCAAGCTTGGATGACGCGTAGATCGTACTCTCCAAGGCCCATACGCGCATCACTCTACGACGGCTTCCAGGTGAAATAGGAGCTCGACTGTTGACAGCTGTACTAACACATTTTAACCATCAAGACACCGCAACGGGTGATGGATCGACCATAGTTGTTCCATCGCAGGGCCAGATCCGGTTTGACCGCCTCACTAGGCGCGTTAGGCGAATCTGGCACTACTGCCTTCAAACTATCACAGTCGATCCATCTACCACAGCGTGTACACTAAGCCCTATACACGCCTGAAATGGGTACGTAAAAATCATTTTTAGTTCGTCCAAGGCGCTCAGCATCAATAGCTGCGGAAGTGTCGAATAGCGTTGCCACCGGCAACGCTATACGACTTTCGCAGCTATTGATGCGGAGCGCCATAATGAGTTATCCACCTGTGTGGATGGGTGGAGAACTTTTAAAGTCGTTGAGACTGATCTGGGAGGCGTAGTTGTAACGTTTGCACGTGCGTGTGTACTGCATGGTAGATCATCAAACCACCACCGGCGGCTCCCCTGCACATTACTCACCCCATATATCTTTTCCACCTGACAACATCACACACACACACATACACACACACACACACACACATACACACACAAACAAACACACACACATATACACATACACCGTCACACGCACACACACACACACACACACACACACACACACACACACTGACACAAAAAACTGACACAAAAACTGACACACACACACAGTCACATACACACATACCGTCACACACACACACACACACACACACACACACCTTCGCAGCACCACCCTTCTCCCACCTCCCCCCCCCCCCGCCCCCCCCCCCCCCCCCCCCCCCCGCCATCCTCCCCTTCTCCCACCGATCCCCACCCCCACATCCTCTAATATGAAGACTTCGCTTCGTTTCCCGATGTGTAAGACAGGAATGTGTGAACGTACCTAAACATCCGTCCTTATCACTTCGGTGCCGTGGACGTTAAACCTCGAACGAACCAAACAACCTACCTACACTCAAACTAGCAAGAGGTCCAGATTTTCATAAGCTCCTGCGACTGCGACGTCAAGGATGCGCATGGGTATCTATGTCTCTTGCAGATGGACGGCTGCTGGGCTGAGTGAGTTTAATTAGTCAGTTGGTTTGTTTCTCTTTAGGCGTGTCTCATTTACTCTCATCGCTCCGCGCCCCGCCGTCACCCGCATTCCTCCCTGGTCCCGCCCGTGTGATGTTAGTGGAGAGAACTAGTCCACTTATTTTTAAAGGTAGAATCCGTAGAGAGGGTGACCTTCCTCAGACTTCGTACCGTTCATTGGTTGACTGAGTCGCCCTTTCACTGACAGTGCTAGCACATTTTGTTTCTGAAATCGTTAATTCAAGGCCAAACAGCCCCAGCAGCAATATGGATGCGAAGTGGCGTCAGCAAGAGGCATAGATCCTCATGAGCCCCCGCTGTCGCGGGGGCTCATGAGGATCTATGTCTCTTGCAGTTGGATCCGTGTTCACTTTTTTTCAGCAGTGAAAAGGAGTTAACCCATTTGTTCATGTATCCACCAGTATTGTAAATAATACCAGTGGCCGCACAAATGGGGTTATCGGATGGATGGATGGATGGATGGATGGTTTGGTGGATGAAGGATGGGTGGTTAGGTAGATGGTTGGGTGGGTTAGGTGGATAGACAGATGGGTGGGTGGGTGGGTGGATGGATGGGTGGGTGGATGGATGGGGTGGGTGGGTAGGTGGTTGTGGATGGATGGATGGATGGATGGATGGGTGGGTGGATGGATGGGTGGATGGATGGGTAGGTGGTCGGATGGGTTAGGTGGATAGAAAGATGGATGGATGGATAGATGGGTGAGTGGATGGGTGGTTAGATAGGTGGTTGGGTGGGTTAGGTGGATAGACTGATGGACGGATGGATGGATGGATGGATGGATTGGTAGATGGGTGGGTGGGTGGGTGGGTGGGTGGGTGGGTGGGTGAGTGGGCGTGTGGGTGGATGTCAATAGCACAAAACAAAGTCCGATTTCGTATAAACAATTTTTTTAATGAAAAAAAATATGTTTAACAACACGTCCATGGCTCAGACAGTTACATGCATCCATTCGTCAGATTCAGAACCCTCCATTTAATCATAAAAGCATTCTGACAGACTGTACAGTGAGGTTACGTGTACGCCTAAAGACTTCCAACAAACAAACGAGAGTAAAGTCACAGCGAATAACCAGTGTGTACTAGAAGCATAGACAACACTCCAAACATCTCCAAAAGGCATAGAGCCTCATGAGCCCGGAGGGCTCATGAGGATCTATGCCTTTTTGGTGATGTTTCGGGAGTGTTGCCTCTACGGATTGCAGAAACCAACTGTCCGTCGTGATTTCGCTCTTGTTCGTTGTTAGGAGTCGTTCGATGCAAAAACGAAACTTCACTAACATGTATACAAGGAACAAAGCATCACTTTCTTTTCTATTGACAGACACGTTTTTATTCATCTCACACACGCAGTGACAGGCATTGTAACCCGACTAAAGGCCTTGGTAAGCACCTGTCCACTGTAGAGTGATGACGGTTATCTGAGTCACTGTAGAGTGATGACGGTTATCTGGGTCACGGGAACAATTGTCCAGAGGAGTCTGTTGACTGCCAGCTGAAGGAGATGGATCGACCGTGATAGGACAGTGCCGGTTTTGATTTGCCTCGGCTAGTTGAACACGGCAGCTCAGGGTCAGTGCCAGATTTGCTTTGCTTCTTCAAAGGCGCACTACCGGGAGCTGACTGACAATCATTGTTCAAGGATAGTGACTGATTAGCTTGGCGCCTCTCCAGGCGCCAAGCTATTCAGACACTATCCTTGAACTATGATTATCCTCTATTCAGGCACTACATAAGAACTACCACAGTGGACCAGTCTGACACTGGAAAGGAAACGCGTCTAGCAAAAGTGTAAACAAAATAGAACTGCGCGTTTAAATATACACAGACCAGCGCCACGGGAAGCCAAAAAAGTGGCAGTTTCATGGCCCGTTTTTGTTGTAGAAAGAGTACCGCGGCCTGCCCTTGTATAGCTTAGCATCCGTGTTTATTTCATAAACATCACTGCATTAGTCATTTCGCAGAGGAGCGAACAGGGCCATTTTGTGTCAAGAGGGGGTGGGGGGGGGAGGCTTGGGAAAGTCTTACTTTAAAGCGATAGATAAAGGAAATCTCACGTTTAAGGAGAAAGACTTTGAATGGACTCGGAGACAAATCGAAATATACGAATGGCAAACCATTACTGACTCGACTTGAATGGGGTCAATGGAGAACATAGGACTAACAAGAACCATAAACCATATGTCTCTTGCAGCTGGGTAGCCTTCGCCTGGCCCCGGCAGTGAAAGCAATATTACGCATAAATCTGAAGGCACATGTCAGCACCATTTGTGTTTGTTATGCCTTGTCGACACACCTAGTGAACTTCAAAAGTCGGCAGTGTGGACATGCAGCAAAAGCACACGCGTAATCGCACTTATTTATTCGGCTGCGCTGCCGTTAGCTTGTCAATCTATTTTTAGCTGTTTCTCGTACTGAAAGCGTTGTATTTCTAGAAAGGAGTGGAATCATTGTCAGGTTACTTGATACAAAAATGGCGTGTGCTGAACTTGATTCTCCTGTGTCTAAATGAACCATAACTAGACCAGTGTATAGCGTTTCATAACCGTCTGTTACAGAAGAGTATCTTTGAACAGTTACGGCGATAGTCGGCATTTAAGGTGTGAAGACATTATGAATGGACGAGAACTGGCTAGATTTGTAGACGTGCACATACTGTGAGATGAATGACAACTCCACGGGTTGCCCGCAGTGGATGAGGGCTAGGGGAATATGGGAATGAGGGGCGGGGGAGAGGGGGGGGGGGTGCACTGATGTCAGTGTAGTCTGACCTGTTTTTTTTTTTTTTTTATTCATCCTTCAGTCAGCCAATCAGTCAGTCAGTCAGTCAGTCAGTCATCTCTGTGTTATCGCGTCTCCACACCTTTCTCGTTAAATCACCAGTCCGCCTTAACCATCATAACGTACATCATTGACTCACGAATCAGTATTTTCTAAGCTTCACAGTTAATTAGTTAGTTCGGGTTTAACGTCCACAGCACCGAGGTGATCATGGACGGCCCTGACGGGCGGGTTATGGGGGACAGGGAAATCTATTGCCTATGGAGTTCTGCCTGAACACTGATCAACTCAGGCGCACTCCAACTGTGCCACTTTGATTTAACAGGACCTTTCAACGGACATGCTATTGAACAAATCCGTTTTTTCCCTGGATTGTGAGTCCAGCTACCGGGGCCGGGACGGGATTCGAACCCACGACCCGGCGATTCCCTTCGCTCTCCTGCTCCGACGTTAGTAACCGCCTGAGCTATTTCGGACTCTTAAGCTTCACAGCCTTACTTCGTCACCTTTACATCAACCCTGGACCAATAGGGTTCGGGAAGTTCCCCGCGTTGCCTAGCAGCGTCGGCGCTTCAGCCGCCATCTTAAGTGGATAGGATAGCCTTCAGCTAGTAGCGAAGTTGTGTTTCAACACGTTTTTCTTCATGTTTCTTCCTCTTTGGAAACAAACAAAAACAGATTCTGGTTAGCGGTTTCCTACGGTGATGGCAAGACTTGCTGTTATTGCCTATAGCACGTCAGGACTTTCCTGACATTGTCCTGACAGCGATTTCCCTATGAGGGCCTTAGTCGCGAATCCTCTCAAGATGGCCGCCACGACTAGCGTGATGACGTCAGCTTCCCGAGCCCTATTCAGTCTCAGATTCTCCAACACTGTGTGCTGGTCTGCGACTGAATTTGGACCTTGCGGCCTGACGGCCGTAAGGTCCAAATTCGCAGACCAGCACACACACACACACACACACACACACACACACACACACACACACACACACACACACACACACACATACACACACGCACCGGCTGTGTTTACATACCTGGATTAATACGATCCGTGGCACGGCGGATAGCGGTTTACATTGTGCATTATATGGCGGTCCCGTGACGTGGAAATAGCCCGGGGTTACACGGTAGTGTGCTGATAGACTGCACTTCGAGGTATGTTTGGTCAGATGCCTCCGCTTTGTTGGTTGTGAGAAGAGAAGGGGCCTGAAATTCCGAAGGCGAATTCCGAGCTGCTGCTATATGTATATATACACACACAAAAGCTGGCTACAGCAGTTGTTTAGAGTTCAACATTCTGCCCAGGCTGAAACCAGATATAGCTTGACCATGATAGTTCAAGAGTGGTGACAAAACAGCTGGCAGCCTGGATACCACAATCGACATACTTGAGGCAGTAAAGGGTAAATAGATCGCGTTATATCGTTTATAAATGTTCCTAATACGTCAATAGGACTAACTTAACTCATTCTACGCCAGACACACCACAGCAAGATATGGATCGACCATGATAGTTCAAGGGTGATGCCAGAATAGCTTGGCGCCTATGGGCGCCAAGCTATTCTGGCATCACCCTTGAACTATCATGGTCGTTCTGTGTCACGGTCCTGCACTGCAATGCAGTCTTCAGAGGACAATGGCAAAATTTGGGGATTTCGGTCTTGGGGTACAATGAGTTAAATTATGAAGTTTAAATGTAAAATGATAGGCTTTCAGCTCTGCACTTCTCCAATTTGCACGCGAGAGAGTTCCTTCCATTAAATCATTATCTAAGGGCTGTGGGAAGTCTCTGGCACGTGTACCTACTCACATACATTGTGAAAAGATGGGTATAAAAGTGTAAAGCTGCGTTTCCATAGCCGCACAAATCCGATACAAATACAATCTGAATCCGAAGCGGGTCCGATACAGAATACTTCGCGCGAAGTCGCTTTTTATGATTGTGTGTTTCCATTTGTCCGATGCAGTATAGAACTTCGCATCCGACTGCGAAACGAACACGACACGATGTTTTTTCTTAGGGTAGCGATTTTTTTCGGAGGTGGGATGTTTTCGGACCGAAAGTATGACGTAAATCAATCACCAATTGTGTCACCAATCGCAATTAGTTCTCGCGCCTTTCTGATCTTTGTGTCATGTCAGTGGTTCCGACAAAGACGAAAGGGAGAGAGAGAAAAAAATGTCAAACAATTTCAAATTGTTCTGTCTTGACCTTGACCTGTCTCGTGACGTGTGTCGAGGTTTCCAGAGTTCAACTGACTATTTCACTTTTGGCAGTAGAGTATTTCCGTAAGTGCTAAAGAGGCCAGTCAATAGCTGCGTGTCTTTCGACTGAAGTGGGTTAAAAGCCCGGACAACCATATGATTTTAACCCCTTGCCTGCCTGGACAAGCCGACGCTACCTACCTGCAAGAGACATAAACCCTCATGAGCCCGCGCAGTCGCGGGGGCTCATGAGGTTTTATGTCTCTTGTTAGACCTGCGCTCTTTGTGCCTATATTTGGTTTTAAAGTTTACATTTGTGCTTTTGGCGCAAATGTCTGTCAGTGTGTAGTGGTTTCAGACGCGAAATTAATGATCACGTGCAGCAAAGGGGTTAATTTACTGTTTTTCGTCGAATGAGTGCAACTGCGACCCACTTCTGATTCCAGAGTAACGCCTATGGTCAAAAGTGGGAATGTGAAACTCGGGGTTCACGCAATGTGTTACAAGAACGATAACATGTTCCAGGTATGTTAGCTACCCTAAAATGCTTAACAAAAAAATATTGTAGATTTAAATCAGTATTGCTCTGGGATTGCGGTAAGCAATAGAAACCATATTAACCATTTTCCGGAGAGTTTATAAATGACATTTTCGTCTGCACGAACTGATAAGTATATTACGGTCTGGTTGACAACATTAGGACCCAAAGCTTTTTGATTTTTGTTTTGTACGTTTTTCTCCCGTCCAAATGACAAAGCCGTTAGAGTGTCAACCCGGCAACCCAGGCATTACACGTGCGGTGTTCTGTGATTAGAGCCGTAATGTCCAAAATCAAAGAGCAGCACACATTTGTTAACCCCTTCACTGCCAGTAGACGCAAAACTGTGTCTTTGAAAGAAGTGCAAATCAAATTCAACACCGAATAATGCCGTCAATCCTAAGCATGGCCGGATCCAGGGGGGGGGGGGGTCTTTGGTTTAAAAAAAAAAAATCACTGCCAGTTCACAACATAGTCCGAGAAGGAGGGGTGCTTTAATGTTATTGCAGCACCCCCTACCCCCCCCCCCCCCCTTTCTTTCTACGGTACCGTCACAATTACAACACGTGTACAGTTTTTACATTGTCGTTGAGCACCCCCCACCCCACCCACCCACCCACCCCCACCCACATCTCCCCTCCCCCCCCCCCTGAAAACTGATTGATACGGCGCTGCAAAGGACGCGTATATGAATAGTGTCAGCAAGAGGCAAAGAACCTCATGAGCCCCCACACACTCTTGCAGCTGGGTGGTGTTCGCCTTTCTCCTCCGGCAGTGGAAGGGTTAATACCACATTGATTCGTTTTAGCACGACGATTAGAGGGGATCCGAAATCAGCACAGCTGTAAGACCGACTTATTTACTTATTTTGGTAGTTTAAACGCAACAGAAACAGCTCTTATATATATATATATATATATATATATATATATATATATATATATATATATATATATATTATATATATATATATATATATATATTATATATATATATATATATATATATATAGTTCAGCCACAAGAGTGCATTGACAAAAACATTCACCTATGATGTCAATAATTTTCTGTACTTTATAGTGTTGACGTCACAATGCCTTTTTCAAGTCTGCGGCATTAACGAAATCCTTCTGCTAACAGATTATGTTGTGTTTTTAGATATACAATATGTGTATAATGAATCCCCTTGTTGTGCTGACTTCACGTGCCCTTTCTAGAGAATGTTTTGGTGCCCTAAAACTGGAAGTGTTAACCCTTTGGCTGTCGGTAATGACTTTGGCCGACTTGATTCCTACAAGAATCACCTCGATCAAATTCGCTACCGACAAGGGCTAAAACATTTCATTCCAAGTCCCTTTAAGCTTGCCGACGCGAATTCTGAAGACCACCAGCTCTCGCACATGATTGTTTTGTATGGGGGAAAGGAGTTCGTATACACAGTAAGCTGATGCTGAAGTCGGCCTGCGTGCCTTTTGCTCCCTGGTAATGTAGTTAACATGTTTTATTTGTTGCCGGCATGCTGGTGCACACTGGCGCGAGGCCAATGATTATTCTCCGGTTAGATTTGTCAGGAATTCACACCCGTTCAACACAACAGCCGCAGGCATAGATCCTCATGAGCTTCCTGCACGTAGCAGGCGCTCATGAAGATCTTTGCCTTTCGCGAGCTCGAATAATATGCACTTTCCTGTCAGTTTTCTTGTTATCATGACAGAGGAAAGTCAGCCGAGTTTCCGTCTGCAGCCAGGCTTTTTTTTTCTTTTTCTTTTTTTTTCTTCTTCTTCTTTTTTTAAAAACAGGATTAACCGCTTTACAGCCGACAAAACCATAATCGAACACCATTCAATGCAAGAGGTATAGATCCTCATGAGCCCCCGCAATCGCGGGGGCTCATGAGGATCTCTACCTCTTGCGTACACCACTTTAGAGTCCACGACCTTTGGTACGTCTGGTGTTGACAACGCAGATTTCAGTAACAGTCTGCGTCCACTGGCAGTGAAAGGGTTAACGCGCTGTTTAAGGTTACAAGGGTCAGTCGTGAGGGGAGACAAGTTGTAACGGGTGAACGAACGTGTCGGATTAGCTTTCTCACACCTCAGTGCCTGTGTGACTTACCAGGGGCTTAGTGAGTGCAGCCGTGCCAACAGTCGGCCGATCTGGCGAGCGAACATGCAGTTTCAACAAAGCTTTTTTCACACGCAGGTTGCAATCCATACTGAAAGTCAAGTCGCCTGACTGACTGACTAACTGTCTGACTGACTGACTGACTGACTGACTAACTGTCTGACTGACTGACTGAGATATTCACATATTGTATATTAGAATGGTCTTAGTATTAACTCATTCAGCCCGACGGCCGTAGTTTCCCAAATTTTGTAGGCCACATCTAACGACTATGCACCAGCTGCAGGAGATGAATCGACCATGATAATTCAAGGGTAGTGTCAGATTAGCTTGGCGCCAAGCTAATCTGGCACTACCCATGAATTATCATGGTCGACCCATCTACTGCTGTAGGGCGTCGGGGCTGAATGGGTTAATTAGTTTGTATATATAATGATATATGTAATGTTTTTGCTCTTACTGCTCCTCTGTTCACAAAATCTGTATTGCCTTGTAACTGATATATGTATAACAAACCAAGGGGAATTACTCAGCGCTGGACAGAACAGTTAGATCCCCTGCCCCCGCCTATCAGGTTGACAACGTTGTAACTGATAAATACAGGGGGGGGGGGGGGGTAATTGAATTTATTTGAACTGACTGACTGACCGACCGACCGACCGACTGACTGGTGGTTGGTTGGTTGGTTGGTTGATTGACTGGCAGGCAAACTGACTCGCTATCTTGCTCGCTCGCTTGTTCATTCGTGCGTTCATTCATTGCCTCTGACTGTTCGTATGACCTTCCGAAGTCTGTAGAGATGTCCGATTGACCTGTATGACTTATAAGCTTACTTCTAAACTGTATTTACATCATGATTTAACTCAGTCAGCCCGGCGCACGTATTTCCCAAATTGTGGAGACGTCATCTAACGACTATGCACCTGTTGCAGGAGATGGATCGACCATGATAATTCAAGGGTAGTGTCAGATTAGCTTGGCGCCGATCGACCATGATAATTCAAGGGTAGTGTCAGATTAGCTTGGCGCCGACAGGCGCCAAGCTAATCTGGCACTACCCTTGAATTATCATGGTCGACCCATCTCCTTCTGCAGTGCGTCAGGGCTGAATGAGCTAAGAACTCTTCTTAATCCGGCGAACCAGACTTTTTCCCTTCCCGCCGTGAGATGGCTTTAGTCGCCTGCTCGGCGTTACTGAAACCCCAATAACTGACCAACTAACTAACATTCATTGCCAGACTGACGCAGACGAAATGAATCAGCCAAATGAGCTAAATCAGGTAAAACAAGTTAAGTCAGCCAATATTATCACAATTAGCTGAAATGAGATTTCCACTCGTATCAGCTAAAGATAATGCTGTATTCTTGTTTTGTTTTTTTGGTGGGTTTTTTTTTTTTTTTTTTTTTTTTGAGTAGCAGGCACGTGCGACTGTATCGTATTGAAACGTTCAAATGCACCTATTAACCCATTCAGCCCTGACGCCATACAGCGACCATGATAATTCAAGGGAAGTGCCAGATTAGCATGGTCGATCCATCTCCTGCACTTGGTGAATAGTCATTAGATGACGCCTCCAAACTTTGGGAAATACGGCCGTTGGGCTGAATGAGTTAGAAATACCTAAACACTGCAAAGTGCAATTTCGCTTAACGCACGTAATACTCATGTAATCTACAAGCACAGGTGTGAAATGGGGAGAAAAAAAACGACTGCCTTGACTGTTTCTGCAAGAGACGGCATAGATTCTGCAAGAAACATAGATTCTCGTGAGCCTCTGCTTCGGCAGGGACCCATGAGAATCTATTCCCCTTGCTTAGTCTTTCGTCCACACTATTATAACTGTAAAAGACATAGACTCTCGTGTGCACTCGCAGCCAGAGGAGCTCATATAACATATAGCCTACATGTCGCTTGTGTAGTTCTGAAATTCAACCATCCAGTTCTCACTGCAAGGAGAGGTTCATGAGCACCTATGCCTCTTAGTCTGACTTTTAGCAACCCCATGTCATCCGTAAGAGGCGTAGATTCTCACGAGCCCGTGCAGTTTCTTTCAAGCGTCTGGCGAGAGGGAACCAACGCTGTTGCATTTTCAGACTTCCCGGTGGGTTACCTCTACTACTATGCTTGTGAAAAAGGGGGGGGGGAAAAAATGCCTAGTGACTTTCTACCCCCAACACCGAAATTCCCAAATTTTGCCGTTGTCCTCTGAAGACTGCATTGCAGTGCAGGACACAGATCGACCATGATAGTTCAAGGGTGATGCCAGAATAGCTTGGCGCCCATAGGCGCCAAGCTATTCTGGCATCACCCTTGAACTATCATGGTCGATCCATATCTGGCTGTAGTTTGTCTGGGGTAGAATGAGTTTATGCACCTACGCTTCTCAGAAAGAGAACGCGTTGGGGTTTGAGCGTGAGCTGGTCTGTGATTCTGGACCTTACGGCTTTCACAGACCAGCACACAGACTGACGTGTTGTGTAAAGTGGCAAGAGAAATAACTGTGCAATGGAAGAGAAAAAAAAAAATCTGCGATCTTCCTCGTGTTTGACCTACGTCAAAGTCAGGCGAGGCATTTCAGACGTGCGCGCAGTTTCGAGAACAGTTCCCTAGACCTGTTGGCTTGGTGGTTGCTTGCGCTTGGTTTGTGTGTTAATTTTTCCCTATACTGACCAGCAAAAGAAATGCAGTGTTTCCGATGATTTCAGAAATGTCGCATTTTTTTTGCTCGTCATATTTTGAACGTACCCTTTTCTTTTTTCTTTTTTTTTCTTTTTTTTCTTTTTTTTTTTTTTTTTTTTTTTTTTTTTTTGGGGGGGGGAGGGAGGTCGCTGAATAAACGAACGTTTCAGAAACAAAAACGTACGTACAGCGGCAAGGAAGGTGTTAATGTTGACATGGATAACTTTATTGAGAATCAATACATCAAAATCTGCTCTCCATCTCAAAGACGTAAGTCCTTCACCGGCCGCCTTATGCTTCAATCCTCCTCTGTTACACGATGAGAAGATGAACCGATGAAATGTAATGAGACCGATCCCACCCACCAAAGATGAATAGATTTTCGTGAGCCTCTGCAAAACTGCCGGTACTCATAAAATCTATCCCAGTAAACCAGTAAGCCACGGTCTTCGGGCCGACGTCGGCTGCAGTGGACCCGCGGGCGCAGGGCCCATTGCAGCCGACGCCTGCTTACCGGTATACCTGTGGAAGTGGATGGATTATGCACGCCACATCTTCAGTACGCACTGCAGCACCGCAGAACGCATATCATGCATTTCCCTTCCTTGCTGCTGTTGAAGTCATCACTCATCTGGTCGGTGTCTTATAGCTGACGAAGCGAGAATGTCAGTCTGCCTGGGATCATTATCAGCTTTTCCTTCACCGATGTTCACTCGGTCTGCAAGAGGCGCGGATTCTCGTTAGCCCCTGGGGCTCACGAGTCTCTGTGCGTCAGTCTTGTTTTGCGGGGCACCGGCCCCGTCGGGTCACAACCAGGTGAAGTGATCAAGGTCTCGACTACAGATAACCATTACGTTGTCATCACCCACTTCGTTCAGCAGCTTGTCTTGCAACTTGGTATGGGGAGAAGAATGCCAGCGCCGAGCAGGATTTTGACAAGAGCAGATCAATTCCTCGGGCTTAACTCATTCTACCCCAGACACACAGCAGCAAGATAAGGATCGACCATGATAGTTCAAGGGTGATGCCAGAATAGCTTGGCGCCTTTGGGCGCCAAGCTATTCTGGCACCACCCTTGAACTATCATGGTCGATCTGTGTCCTGCACTGCATTGCAGTCTTCAGAGGATAACGGCAACATTGGGGGATTTCGGTGTTGGGGTAGAATGAGTTAAGTCCACCCGAGGACATTTTGTTTGAAATGGCACACGAACTTGCATATAGACACATTTAGCCTCATTATATCGCGGAGTCATAAGGTCAGACCGCGTTATTGTCATCGCCATGTTAACTCTTTTCATCACGATACACTCATTGCTTGAAATTAATTTGACTATTATAGTTCAGTCAAGGGTGGTGCCACCGATTGAATTAAAATGGTTGATCTATGTCCAAATCTGTAATGTAGCCTTCATAGGACAATAAGCAAATTTTACAAAATCAGCCTCAGGATGCAATGGGTTAATGTGTTGCTAATGGCCTATACTTACTTACTTACGCCTGTCACCCCTACCCGGGTATAGGCCGTCGACGAGAGACCTCCAGCAACTCCTGTCCTGTGCTTCTCCTTCAATTCTACTCCAGGTGGTTCCCAGTCTCTTGATGTCTGCTTGGAGGTCTCGACGCCAGGAGTTTCTCGGCCTACCTCTTTTCCTCTTTCCCTGGGGGTTCCATGACAATGCCTGCCTAGTGATACTGGAAGCTGGCTTTCTCAGACTGTGACCGATCCCCACTTAACAGCCTTTTCTGGCCAGACTGCGTCCATCTGGCTTCACTGATGCCTAGCAGGGAAAGGTTGTACTTTTGCATTTCCGCTGCTATCTGGGCGGCCTTGCCGCTCTGGTACATGGTCTTGACGTTCCATGTGCCCATGGTTGTATCCCTGGATAGAGAGAGGCGGCTCGGTCCTGTGGCTTCCGAAGACTTCCGGCTTTCACCACAGGACGTCATAAGTCTTCTAGTAGAAGAACCTTCCTCCTCCAGGAAAGGAATTACTGTTAGTCTTTTCGTCGGCGTTTTTGTAGCTATTTCCTTTTTTGCAGGGTGGGGAAGCTACCCCCACGCCCAACCCCCTTACTAGGAGGACCAGGGGTTTTCTGTCGGGGTCACCTTCCCTTAGACCATGTTGGTTCACGGCACCTTATTTCATTCGGTGCACCCCTCTCACGAGGGACCCCCTATCCACCACCCAGGGGACGCGCCTCAACGCCGTATGGTCCCAGCGCGAGGCTAATGGCCTATAGGCGTCAAGCTATTCTGCCACCATCCTTGAACTATCATGGTCGCTGGCAGAATGAGTTATGGTTGTTAAATGAACACAAATAGAAACACAATATGCGTCCATACGCAAACTTGTGTAAGTCACCGAGAGGAATAGATCCTCATGAGCCCCCGCACGTACCGGGGTGGGGGGGTGGGGGGGGCTATGAGGATCCATACCTCTTGCAGGCGACTCGTGTTGACAGGTTGGTTGGTTAGTTCGGGTTTAACGTCCACAGCACCGAGGTGATCATGGACGGCCCTGACGGGCGGGTTATGGGGGACAGGGAAATCTATTGCCTATGGAGTACGCCCTGAACACTGATCAACTCAGGCGCACTCCAACTGTGCCACTTTGAGTCCAGCTACCGGGGCCGGGACGGGATTCGAACCCACGACCCGGCGATTCCCTTCGCTCTCCTGCTCCGACGTTTAACCGCCTGGGCTATTTCGGACTCTCGTGTTGACAGCTCTAGTACGGACGTATTTGTACTCGTCCTTTAAGGCGTGGCATATCATGGTTTCGGCGGCGTGAACCTCCCGGGAATCAAAAGACTGTCTGGCCGGCGTCGACAGCTGTCGGCCCGCTGTACAGCGGACCCACGGCGGCCGACGGCGGTCCGACAGCCTTTCACTCACTGGAATGAATCCTGTATACCACACGGTAATCCGGTGAAGTACCACTTACCATTCACGCTGGGTCTATGCCTACCATTGTAAACACACTCATCTGCCCTCCGCACGATGATGGATGGGTTCCTTTACTCGATGACACCTCAGGGGCAGTTGTTCCCACAGGCGATAGATGGAAAACTTGCCTATTAGCAGGTCAGTTGCATCTGAAAAATGCAAAGACCACATTTTCTTGCAAATAAGGCGGTTGCTTAACAACCCCACCCACCCACCCACCCACCCACCCACCCACCCACACCCACCCACACACCCACACCCACCCCCACCCACCCCCACCCACCCACACACACACACACACACACACACACACACACCCACACCCACACACACACACACACACACACACACACATCTTGGTTCATTCAACGACCAAAAGCCAACACCGTCTCAAGAGACATCGACACACACTGGTCTCACAGCAAGAGGCATAGATCTTCATGAGCCCCGCAGTTGCGGGGGCTCATGAGGATCTATGTCTCTTGCATTTGGATCGTGTTCACTTTTATCTCGGCAGTGAAGGGGTCAAAATATGTTCAAAATATGATAGTGACCGACGCTACAAGAGTAAAGATTTGTGTAGTTTTAAAATAGAGATTACAATTTTACTGTGCCTTACTTCCGGTTAACCCCTTCACGGACGTGAAAAAGTGAATACGATCCAACTGCAAGAGGCATAGATCCTCATGAGCCCCCGCGACTGCGGGGGCTCATGAGGATCTATGCCTCTTGCTGAGACCAATTTGTATTCATGTTTCTTGGATTGGTTTCGTTGAATGAAGAAAAGTTTCAGAAACAAAAATGTACTTACAGTGGCAGGTAAGGAGTTAAATCAGTCGAACTGAACACGAGTGGTCTATTTCAGATGCAATTTATTTTTACACCGTCTTTGTGAGAGAAAAAAATTTCAGCCTCTGTATAGACATATTCTTTGCTCTTCCAAGTGGTGTGGTGCCGCAGTTGGGTCGCCCTCATTTTACACCGCATCGTTGGTTCAACGTTATGTGGCAAATCAAGAGTGCAGCGGAGACCGCACAACCTTTATCACCACATTGTACAGCCGGTTGGGTCGCCCTTATCGACACAAACTGATCTCACAGCAAGAGGCATACAGTGACTCATCGTTATGTATGCACTGCAGCAAAACAGTCAAGAGTGCGCGGAGACCGCACAACCTGTATCACCACATGCTAAAGCCTGTTCGATCGCCTTTCATTTAGCCCACCTCAGTGGTTCATCTTTTGTGGGCGCTGCAACGATATAGTCAAGAGTGCGGTGGAGACCGCACAATCTTTATCACCACACCAGGTGAATTAATTGAGACAGTCGTGTATAACACATGGATGCCGCGGGAAAAGCTTGCGAGTTGTCGTTTACCAAAAAATGGGTAATTTGCCTTATGATTTGCCTGTGGTATTGGCGTGCACGACTAATATTCCTCTTGACATAGTTGAAATCGTTGGCAGTTTTGGCACAAAACCCAGGTAATGCACTAGCTGCACACGTAATGCCTTTCATGGCCTGCGTGGGGTCCAAGCATGGATGCGTAAATTCTTTTCAGTAGCAAAAAAAAAAAAAAATTAGTTTATGGCTCTTCCTCAGATGTACGTTGAAATGGTAAGTCGTAAGGTCCAAAATCACAGACCAGCACTCACATTTGCGCAGTCGCGGGGGCTCGTGAAGATGTATGTCTCTTGTTTGTCCTATGTCTTTTATGTCTAATTGTGTCTAATTTACATCTGTCTTCTTCACGCCAATGTCGATCAGTGTGCACTCATTTTCCTAGCGCAATTCGTGATCGTGGCACTGGCACCAAAGGTACTGATCATGTACTATCTTTGCGCTGTCCTACACACACAGTCTCTCCACCCCTGTCGTCTTGAAGGCGCGCGGTTCTAAAAGAATGCATCCATCCGTTGTTTTGTTGGGTTGTTTTTGTTTTGTTTTTTGTTGTTGGTTTTTTTTTTTTTTTTTTTTTTTTGGGGGGGGGGGAGGGGGTTGGGCGGATGTTTTTGTCTCCGTATTGAAAATACGGTAGACTTTATGATGGGACTGGTCGGAGCGCGTTCCGTAGAATGCAAAGGACATAACAGGCGGGCGGGGCTCATGGTCTAGCAAAGAAGTATCAAGATAAAAATGACGTCACGTCTAGCCACTCTAACCTTGCTGTTGAACGTAACGTCGTTTTGGTGCAAAGCGCCGTATGTGCGTATGTGTGTGTGTGTGTGTGTGTGTGTGTGTGTGTGTGTGTGTGTGTGTGTGTGTGTGTGTGTGTGTGTGTGTGTGTGTGTGTGTGTGTGTGTGTGTGTGTGTGTGTGTGTGTGTGTGTGTGTATAAACACGAGAATCTCCGATATTACTGTACGCACAGACTTGAAACTTCGAAAATACTTTATTAAGTGGGTGGCTAAGAGAGACTCCGAGCATATTGTAATTGGATGTCGCATTGAAGACATAAAAGACCGTTTATAGAAAGTCGGTTGACCCAGATTAGAGTCCGCAATTTTGATTATATGCGCTTGAAATTTTGGATATGGCTAGTTTGAAAAAAGACATTGGATGAGTTCGTTATCCAGCTTTGTACCTCTTCAACTTTTTCGAAAATAAAAGTTCAATGCGGAAAAAATGTCAGAAGTAAGACTCCTTGATTTCATCAGAATAATCAAACAGTGACGGTGACGTAAAAGCACCAAACGCGTCAGTGTTTTTACATGATACAATGTTCGGCCTAATTGACGCAAATCATCTGCACGTCAGCGTCTTATATTTAGAAAGACATTCTCTCTACTTTTGTAAGATATTTGCAAACGTATTGTGGAAAAGGTGTAATATGCAAGCAAGCTGAAACAGAAGAGGCTTTGTGGGCATGGGCCATGCCATTCCACCTTATTCTTCAAAATGGCTGTGGCCGGGCTACGCCAGCCCAGAGAACGTATAACCGGTAGAAAGCGCCGCGTGTGTCTGCCGTCTGTGTCTGCTGTTTGTGTTTGTGTGTGCCATTGCCATTGATCAGGACTGCCCAGTGGGGGTGGGGGGTGGGGGTGGGGATTAAATGGAGATACTGAATGAGTTCCTAATCTAGCGTTGTACCACTTCAATTTTTTCAATAATAATTAATTCATTTTTGCAAGTTTTGGAGCCACTATTTACTCCCACCAAACAGTCAGCCCTGGAAGAGGCTGTGTGGAACAAAACAGTCAGCTCTGGAAGAGCGTGCCTTTCGGATGAGTGACGTGAAACATCAAATTCGTCACAGTGTACACAGCGTCGTGAGACCAGCGATGCCATGACGTGAAGCCGCTTATAGTGACGTCATTTTGCTGATCGTGCTATTCTTCTTCTTCAGAATTTCTGTCCAGCCACAGAACGTACTAATGGCGGGAAGCGCTGTGTGGCCGTCTTTATTTGTGTATGTTGATCAGAGGTTGGTGGGAGGGAAATCGGGATCAGCAGGATAAGCTTAAAAATATGAACAACTCTGAATGTTCATTTTAAAAAAAAACCGCACGTGAGCTCCAAACAATACGGTAGACTATGGGATGAAATCCTCATCTTGTTTTGTTGTTTGGTTGGGTTTTTTTTTTTTTTTTGTTTTTGTTTTTGTTTTTTTTTGCCGGCGTAAGCTTCTCGGTGGCATTTGAGGTTGTGTATAATATTTATACAGAAATGGGAAATGGTTTCCTAGGAAGAATGCCACATTGAAGGCCCGGTGACCGTTTCCGCCGGGGGAGAACAAACGTAAATGGAACAATGACGCAAAGTACTGAGGTGGGGTTCGTCACGTCGGCTGTATGCCTGTTTCCGATTTCGAGGGGGAAGGGGGGGGGGATAAGTCCGGCCATTGGCGCGCTCGGAATATTCTAGTTTCAAGATTATTTACTCTGAATTGGTAATATTATGGAATACCAAGATTGCAGCATTCTGCAGCATTCAAGAGCTTATAAAGTCAGTGCGAGTCTGCATTTCTGCTTTATAATAAAAGAGCGTTAACTCATTCAATGCCACTGGACGCAGGTTGTGTTTCTGATATCTGTCTTAACCCATTAAATCCTCAGGTTGAATTTTTTTTCTTCAGATTTATGTAGTCCTTTGAAGACTTTATGGCAGATTTGGAGATAGATCAGCCGTTTTAGTTCAAGGGTGGTGCCAGAATAGCTGGGCGCCATTCTATTCTGGCACTACCCATGAACCATCAGTCAAATGTTTTTCATGCAAAAGTATATCAAAATGAAAAGGGTTAACTCAACGTCAAAGAACTTCAACCTTCCAAACAACATGGAAACGACGTGGGGTCGGCAAGAGGTATAGATCCTCATGAGCCCCCGCACCTGCGGGGGCTCATGTGGATCTATACCTCTTGCAGCTGGGTGGTGCCAGTTTGTTCTCAGCAATGAGTCAAGGAAACACTGCAATCAGTTGTCTGTTAACTCATTTGAGACGTGACGTGACATACATAAAGCCGCGTATCCGAGATTCCCAATGCGATTCGTCCGAAATGAGTTAACACAATCAGTCACCCTTAACCCCTTCGCTGCCGAGAAAACGTGAAACATATCAAACTGTAAGAGACACGGATCCTCATGAGCCATGCGGGGGCCTATGAAGATCTGTGTCTCTTGACGAGACATGCGTCTCCATATTCCGTTTACGGTTGTGGCTTGTGTCGGTCGGTGAACGAAGAAAGATATCAGAAATAAAATATCCGTCCAGAAACAGGGAAGACACCCTATCAGCCTTGATAGTTCAAGGGTAGTGCCAGAGTAGCTTGGAGCCTTGCCAGGCGCCAAGCTGATCTGGCTCTCCCTTTGATCTATCATGGCTGATCCATCTCTCATGGCTGACTCGTCTCCTAAAGATAGTACACAGTTTTTAAAGACCGCCTCATAAAATTAATACATTACAGAGATTAAATTATGCCAGTTATATCACGCGTGTTCAGTTAGACCGATAAAATGTGAGTTTTAACGACCATTTTATCGGTGGAACTAGTCACGAATGAATTATTTTGCGAAACGGGAGGTCGGGTGTCAATTAACCCTTTGCATGTCGGTAGCGGTTTTAGTCGCGATGATCCCTGTAGGAATCAGTCATCGCAACTAAAACTATTACCGACAGGCAAAGGGTTAATTTATTATGCAACGACTTGTTCGAAAAGCCGGTTTCATCCTCAGAATCGAAATCTATTTTTCTTTTCGAAGTGTTTTCTCTTCGCTCTTTTATTCCTGTCTCAGTGATTGATCGTTAAGCGGCAATGCAACGAAATGGTCAGCACTGTGGCGGGGATACCACAACCTTTATCACCACACGTGAATTCGAGACCGCCTGTAACACACGGCTGGGAAATTGTGCGAGGTGTCAGGCGGTTCAGGATATTGGTCGCCTGATGTTGAGCTGGGGATGACAACATCACTCGGCACACCCTGAACGACCAAGCAGCCTTTTCTAGGGACAGCACTGCTTGCTCCACACGGAGAGGGGCCTAGAAAAGGTGGCCTAACCAAAGCTCGTCCCCTCGCAACCCCAGTTGGCTAGCCGCGGTCAACGGGCATCTTCTCCTGCGGTCAAAAAACAAGAAAGAATAACGGATCCACTCTCATGACGACCACGACCGGACTCAACGTAGCATGCTGGAACGTCCGAACCATGCTCGACAAAGCAGACAGCGGACGCCCTGAACGTCGCTCCGCCCTCATTGCCCATGAATTGCGGAGGTTAAACATCGACATCGCCGCGCTCAGCGAAGTACGCCTTCCGGACGAAGGCAGCCTCCAAGAACTTGGTGCTGGGTACACCCTCTACTGGTCAGGCAGGCCTGCATCAGAAAGACGGCTCTCAGGCGTGGGTTTCATGGTCAAGACATCCATTGCGACTAAGCTGGAAAACCTACCAACGGGCCACTCAGACCGCATCATGTCCATGCGCCTCCCACTGAGACACCAGCAACACGTCACCCTTCTCAGTGTGTACTCCCCAACCCTCCTGGCAGAGCCTGCTGAAAAGGACAAGTTTTACACTGACCTGCGCAGCCTCCTACAGAGTACCCCTGCAGACGACAAAGTCATCATCCTTGGCGACTTCAACGCCAGAGTGGGCCAGGACTCTGAAGCCTGGAAAGGAGTCCTCGGCAAGCATGGCGTGGGGAACTGCAATGACAATGGCCGCCTACTGTTGGAGTTCTGTGCGGAGCAGCAACTTGTCATCACCAACACTACTTTTCAGCAAAAGGACAGTCGAAAGACCACCTGGATGCATCCTCGCTCCAAACACTGGCACCTTATCGACTATGTCCTAGTGCGTCAGAGGGACCGCAGTGACGTCCTCCTCACCAGAGTGATGCCCAGCGCAGAGTGCCACACTGACCACCGCCTTGTCCGCTGCAAACTCAGGCTCCACTTCAAGCCAAAACCCAAGAAATGGGGGCCCCCCAAGAAAAAGCTTGATGTTGCCAGCCTTCAGCGTGACGATGTGAAAGCTGCCTTTCAGACAGATTTACAGCGCAGGCTCAAAGACACAGCGGACCCAGTAGACTCCTCCCCTGAAACACTTTGGGAACAACTGAAAACTGCTATTGCAAAATCCTCTGCAGAAGTCTTGGGTTTCGCCAGAAAGAAAAACAAAGACTGGTTTGACGAAAACGATGTAGAGATCCAGGAACACCTAGCAAAAAAAAGAGCCGCCCATCAGGCCCACCTAGCCCAGCCTTCCTGCCCTATGAAGAAGTCTGCCTTCCGCCTCGTCTGCAGCAGTCTCCAGCGCAAGCTCAGAGATCTCCAGAATGAGTGGTGGACCAGACTTGCACAGAGGACCCAGCTTTGCGCTGACAATGGTGACTACAGGGGCTTCTACGAAGCACTGAAAGCAGTGTATGGCCCCAGGCACCTGGTACAAAGTCCCCTGCGAAGCGCTGATGGTCAGGCACTCCTCACAGATAATACCTCCATCTTGAACCGCTGGTCGGAATACTTTCAGAGCCTCTTCAGCGCTGAGCGCACTGTTCAAGAAGCAGTCGTCCTACAAATCCCACACCTCCCAGTAAAGGTTGAATTGGACGAACCGCCCACCGCTGAAGAGACCCTCACAGCCATCCACCAGCTCAAGAGTGGCAAAGCAGCAGGCATTGATGGAATACCGCCAGAGATCTGGAAACATGGAGGCACAGCACTGCACAACAAGCTCCATGACCTCTTTCTCTGCTGCTGGGAGGAAGGAACACTACCAAAAGATCTCCGTAATGCAGTCGTTATCACCCTGTACAAGAACAAAGGCGAGAAGTCTGACTGTTCCAACTATCGGGGAATTACCCTGCTGTCCATTGCTGGGAAAATCCTTGCAAGGCTGCTCCTGAATCGGCTGGTACCTGCCATCGCTGAAGACCAACTCCCAGAGGGCCAGTGTGGCTTCAGAGCAAACAGGAGCACCACCGATATGGTCTTTGTGCTGAGACAGCTACAGGAGAAGTGCCGCGAGCAGAACAAAGGGCTGTACGTAACATTTGTCGACCTAACAAAAGCGTTCGACACTGTGAGCAGGCAAGGCATGTGGCAGATCCTGGAGCGACTTGGCTGTCCCCCAAAGTTCCTCAACATGATTGTCCAGCTACACGAGGACCAGCAAGGCCAGGTCAGACTCAACAATGACCTCTCAGAACCATTCCCCATTCTCAACGGCGTAAAGCAGGGCTGCGTGCTGGCACCGACCCTCTTCACCATCTTTTTTAGCATGATGTTGAAGCAGGCCACAGTGGACCTCGATGATGACGATGCAGTGTACATCAGGTATCGTCTCGATGGCAGCCTGTTCAACCTCAGACGACTGCAGGCCCACACGAAAACCCTAGACCAACTGATTCGTGAGCTGCTTTTTGCTGATGATGCTGCCCTCGTTGCACACACAGAGAAAGCCCTGCAGCGCATCACGTCTTGCTTCGCAGATGCTGCCCAGCTCTTTGGACTCGAGGTCAGTCTGAAAAAGACAGAGGTCCTCCATCAGCCGGCACCCAAGACAGTGTATCGCCCTCCTCACATCACCATTGGCGAGTCTGAACTAAAGTCAGTGCACCAGTTTACTTACCTTGGCTGCATTATCACGTCGGACGCCAAGCTGGACAAGGAGCTTGACAGCAGGCTGGCAAAAGCGAACAGCGCTTTCGGGCGACTTTTCAAGCGGGTGTGGCACAATCAACAGCTGAAAACAGGCACCAAGATCAGCGTGTACAGAGCTGTGGTCCTCACCACCCTGCTGTATGGTTCCGAGTCCTGGGCCCTCTACCGCAGCCAACTACGACTCCTCGAACGCTTCCACCAGCGCTGCCTGCGCACCATCCTGGGCATTCACTGGAGTGACTATGTCACCAACGTCGAGGTCCTTGAACAGGCTGAAACTGTGAGCATCGAGGCTTTGCTGCTGCGGACACAGCTCCGCTGGGCGGGGCATGTCTCCAGGATGGAGGATCATCGCCTACCAAAGATCACCCTGTTCGGCGAGCTTGCTACTGGACACCGTGACAGAGGGGCACCAAAGAAGAGATACAAAGACTGTCTCAAGAAGTCACTTAGTGCCTGCCAAATCGACCACCACCAGTGGTCTTCGCTTGCTGCGGACCGTGACACCTGGCGCTCCACCGTTTACAAGGCAGCTGTCTCCTTTGAGGACTCTCACAGAGCTAGCCTTAAGGACAAGAGGCTCAGGAGAAAAAACAGAGATGCCGCAGCTCAGAACCCTGACCAGACCTTCCCCTGCAGCCACTGCGGTCGAACCTGCCTGTCTCGGATTGGCCTCCGCAGCCACGAACAAGCCTGCAGACGTCGTGGGCAACTCCTATAAAATCTTCGTTTGCGAAGTCAAGCCAAGAGATAAAGCATATAGTATTCGGAATAGTTGTGACGTGTATTAGGTGTACATGAGCGAACTTTAGAGTTGACAGGATAGACAGACAGACAGACAGACAGACAGACAGACAGACAGACACAGAGAAAGACAGAGACAGAGATGATGATGAAACGTTTTATTTACAGATTACGTTTTAGGCGAAACGCCTCTCTTAAAAACTGTCCTGTTACAAAATGAACATTAACAGCAAAGAGCAAGAGAAACACAAATAAATCGAAACATGAAGAAATAAATCTAAATAAAACATTATACAAAAGAAATGTAAATAATGCGCACACATCATATCAATAAAAGTGAAGAATAATTAAAAATTTAAAAAGTAATAATACAAAACACGTTTTTGTAGTCCTTTCAAGTAGTAAGTTACTGTAATATACAAACGAGTTTTGAAGGTACTAGAGTCAGAAATGGATTTAATTTGGGGTCGTAGTTCAATCCAGGCTTTGGCACCTTGGAACGAAAGGCTGGTTTTATATATATCAAGTCTGGCCCATGGTAGCTGTAACAAACTGTTTCTCGTGTTAGAGAGAGAGAGAGAGAGAGAGAGAGAGAGAGAGAGAGAGAGAGAGAGAGAGAGAGAGAGAGAGATGATGATGATGATGATGATGATGATGATGATGAAGATGAATCTTTTATTCAGGATAAAGCTACTGTCTTACAAGCTGTCCTGTAAACAAAACAGAACATACCAGGAAAACAAACACAGCATAACAACAAAAACAAAAGAGAGAGAGAGAGAGAGAGAGAGAGAGAGAGAGAGAGAGAGAGAGAGAGAGAGAGAGAGAGAGAGAGAGAGAAACAAAAAGACAGAGACAGATATGAGAAAGAGAGACAGAGAGGTGTTTTATCTGGTACTACCGGAAGCGACAGATATACGTCAAGGCAACTGTGGCGTCTCCGATAAAGCAATGCACGCAGGTCGTATTCTGCTGAGCCGAATTCAGTTGCATGAGTGACCTTGGTGCTGCCCAAGACACTAAGCACTAACCTTGCTTAATAATTCAGCCCGGCGCACGTATTTCCCAAATTTTGAAGGCGTCTTCTAAAGACTGTGCACCTGTTGCAGGAGATGGATCGACCATGATAATTCAAGGGTAGTGCCAGATTAGCTTGGCGCCGACAGACGCCAAGCTAATCTGGCACTACCCTTGAACTATTACGGTCGACCCATCTCCTGCCGTAGTGCGTCAGGGCTGAATGGGTTTGTGTCTTGGCAGCACTATGATGATCACTCATGCAACTGTTGACCGGATCTCTTCATACTCACTGCGCCACTTACCGGCGGAGGCTCGACCGTGACCCCTTAACCCCTTCACTGCCGAGAAAACGTGAACACGATCCAAATGCAAGAGGCGTAGACCCTCATGAACCCCCGCAGTTGCAGGGGCTCATGAGGATCTATGCCTCTTGTTGACTCGGGGTTGGTGCGCTTATTTAACAAGGGCCCGCTAACAGGACCACTTCGTTCTGGCAATGAAAGGGTTATACCCCCTGGTGCATGCGGCCACCAGTGCCGTGTACAGTACAGGTAGCTGCAAGCACTGGTAGTGCCTGTTTATACATTCCAGGGCAGTGCCTGATTTAGCTCGATACCTCTGCGGTCAAATAAGAAAAATCGACAGCGATGGCTTAATTAGGCTTATTGTCTGGCGCGCCAATCTGATTTTGACACTACCCGTGAGCTACCTCGACGGATCGTTCTCCTATTGCGGTGATTTAACCCTCCGTTCACTGCCGAGAAAACGTTAACACGATCCAACTGCAAAAGGCATAGATCCGCATGAGCCCCCCGCGACTGCGGGGGCTCATGAGGATCTATGCCTCTTGCTGAGACCAATGTGTATCCATGTTTCAGGGCCGGCGTTGGCTTATGGCCGCTGAATGAACAGAGATTTCAGTAAATAAAAATGTGCGTACAGTGGCAGAGAAGGGGTTAAAGGTGCACTGAATATGTTAAAGTACAGACACAAGAACGCTTTTTTTTTAGGATTATCTCAGACAAATTAGATTAACCCCAACACTGCCTGTGGTCGCAGTCTGTTTTCTGAACGCTTTGTTAACTCATTCTACCCCAGACACACCACAGCAAGATAAAGATCGACCATGATAGTTCAAGGGTGATGCCAGAATAGCTTGGCGCCTATGGGCGCCAAGCTATTCTGGCATCACCCTTGAACTATCATGGTCGATCTGTGTCCTGCACTGCAACGCAATCTTCAGAGGACGACTTCAAAGTTTGGGGATTTCGGTCTTGGGGTAGAATGAGTTAAGTCAACGCAAAGAGCCCCAGTCCAATGATAATTATGGACACAAAATGGTGTCAGCAAGAAGCATAGACCCTCCTGAGCCCCCTGCATGGGGCTCATGAGAGTCTATGTCTCTTGCAGCTGGATTGTGTTCACTTTCGTCTCAGCAGTGAAGGTGTTGAACGTCTGCGGCGACTATTGGTTTCAATTGTACTCGAACGTAGGCCTGGCGGCCTGGCGCCCCTGACCCCACTCTCACGGTAACAGAAAATGATCGCAAAGCGCTTGAAAAAATATTTGCAACTGATGCATATCTACAAATACAACAATATTCAGCCTCACAGTGGCGGCGGAGACTTCAAAAGAGAACTTTCCTTCTCGAGTTCTTCAAGGCCTTTTCAAGTTCAGAGTCAAATGGTGTCATCGACACAGGCACCTCAAGGCACCAATTAGCTAGGCACCAAGCTAATTGGACACTACCCTCGACCTGTTACTGTATTCCGCGGTTTGTAGAGACCTCAATAAATTTATGTTAACTCATTCTACCCCATCACCGAAATCCCCAAATGCTGCCATTGTCCTCTGAAGACTGCATTGCAGTGCAGGACACAGGTCGACCATGATAGTTCAAGGGTGATGCCAGAATAGCTTGGCGCCCATAGGCGCTAAGCTATTCTGGCATCACCCTTGAACTATCACGGTCGATCCTTATCTTGCTGTGGTGTGTCTGGGGTAGAATGAGTTAAGCACTTTTTAATATTGCCGTCGCTTAGACATTACCCCTCCAGCCATGATGGTTGATTCATATTTTCAGCGGCTTGTGGAAACTTGTAGAAAAATGTACTGATGGATAGCTCACAAACAGTCATCTTCCAGCTATCATGGTCGCTCTGTTCCCCGTAGTGGGCGCCGGGCAGTGAAAGAGGTAGGTACAGAAATCTTTGTAAAAGAAGTTGAAAAAGAACCACCCCAGTAGCAAAACGTCTTCGGTTCACGACGGCCGCAGTGTGCCCGCGAAAGCAGGCCCAGTGCGGCCGCCGTGGTCCCGATTGCCTTTGCTAACTAGGTAATAGAAAGCAAATAGCTCCCCCACCATTTTGCCCTGCAGGCCGCAGTCAGTATTTGTTTTGAGCTTAGAGGGAGATTTTGTAGCAACTTTCTACCTATCCGTTTCACTCGGCCAAAGCTTTGGAAAATGATTTCAGCGCTAGGCCAGCAAAACACAATTAGTCCATTTTTGTGAAAAGCGAGACATTCATTGTATTTCAATGCAAATCTCGCTGTTCACAATAATGGACTGAAAGTCTTAGCCGGCAGATTTTCTCTGGTCCGCTCCGAACCCTTTCCTCACAGCAAGAGGCACAGATCCTCATGCGCCCATACAAGATGTTAGTCTGTTCCTTGAACGTGAATCATTATACGTATATGTGCCTATTTTGTCTCAGACAGAGGAGCCGACGCCGGTGAAATTAGCTCAGAAAACGATCTGCTCTGGTCCATTCTCAGCTCCCGCCCGCAGCAACAGGCACAGATGGTCATTCCCACTCAGGCCACGCCTGGCTTCAGGGCATGAACATCTGTGCCTGTTGCTGTGGGCGGGGGCTGAAAGTGGCATACAGGGGCTGGTGAGGATCTATGCATCTTGCTGGACTAGAATCTGCATATTTTCGTCTATTTTTCTCAAGCGTGGTGTGTTACCTACGACCACAACCGTTTTCTAAGGCACCGGACAAAATACAGTAGTATAGCGATAGGCATCGATCCTCGTGAGCCTTCTGGGGGCTCATAAGGATCTGTGTCTGTTGCGCGAACGTAAATCATTACATTTACATTACTTCGGGTGCTTCGGCATCCTACGACCGGTTATCGGGTTTTTTTTTTTTTTTTTTGCCACCCGACTAAATACCCCTATAATGGCTTGCGAGCCCCACCAGACTCGCAAGTAAAGAGTGAATGAACAAGAAGCCTTAGGATTTAGTCTTAGCACAAGTGGCCGCCGAGACATCTCAACTGACATCTCCTACGTGAACGGGCATCAGGCACACTAAATGTCAATGGCCAAGAAAATTGTGAATGGTCTGAAAACCCTTAGAGAGCTCTACGTTACGAAATGTTCTTGACGACTAAAAAAAAAAAAAAAAAAAAAAAAAAAAAAAAACTCTTTAAACAAATGCAAAGTCAGCACACACAAAAACTACATCAATGCCACACAAGCGAAGGTCAGCAAATATCCAGGTCTTACAAGCGAAGGTCAACAAAATGTCAAGGTCATTCAAGTTGGAATTAACCATGATTATAAGATGAAACATTACGCTTGTTAGGAATCGCAAAAAGTGCTTCCAAAAGCCCTTATCTTGCAGGCAGTACTGAGCGAAACTGAGTCCACAGTCGTAGTTGGCCTGAGCGTTGCCTTGCCCGGGCCAGCAACGACTGACGTCGGCCCGTGAACTCTTTGTTCACTTGCTCAACAACTAGGGCATCATATCGAAATACCTCAAATGCAACTTTACCATATATACTGACGAGCAAAGGAAATGCGACCATTTTTGGAATCATCAGAAACACTAGTGTTTCCGATGATTCCAAAAATATGGCATTTCTGTTCCTCGTCAGTGTAAATTATCCTTAGTCTTCTGACACGATCTTAGTCAAGGGATGCACTCTCAGTTTAACTGTATATTTAACCCATTCACTGCTGAGAAAATATTGAACACCACCCAACTGCAAGAGGTATAGATCCTCATGAGCCCCCGCACTTGCGGGGGGCTCATGAGGATCTATGCCTCTCGCTGAAACCACTTTGTATCCACGTTCCTTCGACAGCAGGGGATCAGCCTTGTTACGATTGTGGTTGTGTTGTCCTGTGAGAGCAATACATGTGTTAATCGTAGGAAACGATCCGATATTTATTTGAGCTATCATGGTTATGATTCACGTATCTTTTAAGTAACATAATTTTTTTTTCGGTCGCGCAGAGCGGATTTCACTTCGTTATGATTCGCTAAGTTTAGTCCAGAACGTTCTAGAAAGGTCGCACTGTCTAGTGACCTCGTATGTGTGACGTCGGGTAGTTGGCGACAGTTCGCAACATTTTGTTTTTCTGTGCGCGTGAAATGAGCAGCCTTTTTTGTTTTGTTTTGTGGAAGGTCGAGAATCTTCTAGAGCGGATATGCAAGGTCGTGATAGGGTTACCATACTTTTATGTGACTTCATTATACATTAGGATTTAGAGCTGAAATGAGCAGCCGAGTTTTTGTAGCCTATTTTAGTGATTCCAGAAAATTCTTATTTATGAGTTTCGGTTGCGTGTTTCGTTCTGATTGGTTGCGTTGTATGATTTTCGTAGATGATTCTGGAAATTGGTAGTATATATAAAGAGGGCGCTAGGAAAGCACGTTCATACATTGTCTTGCATTTGTCAGTTGTAGAGACACACAGTTATCGTAGGTGCGTGGCCCGTATAGGGTGTACATTGTGAGAAATACAGCGTAACAGTGTGGTGTACGTTGTGTGAGGAACTTTGTGTCGACAGTGTGGACATTTGCAGAAGAGACTTTGTATCAGTTTAGCGCATTTGGAATTGCATTGTGTGGAGATCGCATCGCTGAATTAAAATATTGTTGGAACTGTTACTCCAGTATTGTCTACATCCTTAAGCCACGTGTGACGGATTGCAGCTGAATGAAGTTTATTTAATAGAACCTTACGTGCGTGCGTCTGGTGTGTTTATCATACTACGACTACGACCCCACCACGTAACAAGCCTTTGACGTTAACATTTACAATGATTTCAAAAGCCACTGGGTGTGAAGAGATTATGACGTAGTACGCACATTTGCGAATGGGGTTTTAACTCATTTGAGACGTACCGCATAGAGAAAACACGGCGAACAGCCGATTATTATAATATGCAGTCGTCAAGAAAATGTGCACCTTGCGATGAGCTGAGATGAACAGTTGTCCATGATGGACCGACCTTGTTTATTCAAGGGTAGAGCCAGATTAGCTTGGCGCCTTAGGCGCCAAGCTAATCTAGCACTGCCCTTGAACTATCATAAAGGTTCAAAGTTTAATCTGACGCTACCTCTGAATAATCAAAAATCAACGCATCTCCTGTATGCTGTGTGAATGGGCCGATCTGAACTCTTACTGATGTACTCTAAGCGTTACCCGTATTGTAATCTAGACCCTATGAGCTTAAGGGGGTTGTAACCTTTTGCTGGCCATGCCTGGCTACCTTCTCTCCCCTTTCATGCAGTGATCTGACCGCTCGTGCACACTCAGCATTTTGTGCGTTCGCGACCGATTGGCTTACGTGCTTTGTGTTTTCGCTACCGATTGGCTGACAGCCATAAGCCCCGGATCATGTAATCTAGTTCGGTCTTCGCTGGAACGGCTGCGCTTTGGCTTAAGAAAATCCTAAATGAATTAGGTTCAAAGCTACGCTATCGGTTGTATAGTGATTTAGAGTGTTGTTTGGATTTCGGTTTTTGCCTTGAGGACTGGGGCGGGTTTGGTGTAGATGAAGGTTGTTGTAAAGGTAGGGGATCTGTTGAGGGTGGGGAGAGGAGGAGGGCTCTTTGGAAGTCTAGCACTTACACACTCAGACACCACAGTGGGACATCTCCCACTGACTGACCCTGCTAGTTCAAGGGTAGTAACAGATAGTTACGCTTGACGCTTGGGAACAAAACTGACTACCTAGGATTTCGCAGAATGATTTGAGTGCCCGTGTCTTGTGTGTAAATAGGAGACAATAACAACTTGCGGGGGCTCTTGTTGAGACCAATTTGTATCCAATATTTCTTGGAAGGTGTTGGCTTTTGGTCGTTGAATGAACCAAGACTGTAGAAACAAAAACGTACCTGACCTACAGTGGCAGGGAAGGGTTAAGGGCAGAGGGGAGGAGTGAGTGAGAGGGTATACAGGGGGCTCTCGATGATTGACACATTGTGCTCCAGGGCACACCAACGAGATCTGGGTCTTGTGCCCTGAAGACTACATTAGAGTTCAGGGGTCAGTTGCATGCGCGAGTTTAGTCCTGCGCCGGCCACTAAGCAAGGTGCGCCGCTATAGCGGCGCACCTTGCTTAGTGGCTGGCGCAGTACTAAGCTCGCTCATGCAACTGACCCCAGGAGCTGATCGAGTCACTCTAGTCCCCTGTACTAATTTCGTACGCTCGTACGGGACCAAAGAGAAATTTAGTCATCATGGTGACGAAACGTTTATTTCAGGATTGCGTTTTAGACAGCATTGTCACTATTACAGACTATCCTGCAGTCATGATAGTTCAAGCATGGTGCTAAAATGCGTGGCGGGTGTGTGTGGGGGGGGGGAGGGGGGAGGGGGGGAATTGGCGCCTTAGTTAAATCAGTCGTGATGGTGATGAAACGTTTATTTCAGGACTGCGTTTTAGGCAGCATTGCCTCTCTTTCAGACTATCCTGCAGCCGTGGTAGTTGAAGCGTGGTGCCAGAATGCGGGGGGGGGGGGGGGGGGGGGGAGGGGGTTGGCGCCTTTGTGAATCAGTCATGATGGTGATGAAGCGTTTGTTTCAGGGTTGAATTTCAGACAGCATTGCCTCTCTTACAGACGGTCCTGCAATCTTGGTAGTTCAAGGGTGGTGCCAGAATACAGATTAGCGCCTTTAGCTTCAGATTGACACTTACAACTTGAACCTGCTCGTTAATATGCTTTTTCTCTCATTGTTATGACCTTTTTTCTTTTCTATTTGTTACGTGTGTATTTTTATTTTTGTTTAACTCCAGTCAGTACGTTCAACTTGGGCGGGATTGTCAAGCTCCTTTTGCTGAATGGGCAAATTTTACAGCCTACAAAACAGCCTGGCATGTGCAGCAGCACATCATATCTATTCATTGACATACACACACAAAAAAGAACGACAGCCGCCTGCAAGAGGCACAGAACCTCATGAGCCCCCGCTTTCAGCGAGGGCTCATGAGGTTATATGCCTCTTGCTACCCATTTGTTTCATGTTTGTTTTTCGTACGAATTTCACCGGCTTTGTATACCGCACTTGATAGAGAAAAAAAAATGCTCATTCAGTGCAGCCGGCGCCCCATACCGAGTGAGAAAGTTCCGTTTCTCAATGAACCATTACTGACGTCTACCCGCAAACACCGTGCAGTCTGCAAGAGGCACAGATCCTCATGAGCTCCCGTGCGTTTTGAGGGTTTATGAGAAGTGTACCTATCTTGCCTGCCTCTTTTTTGTATCAGTGTTTCTCGGCTGTAGCAGGTTAATGTTGCACGGATGTTTAGTCTGGCTTACAGTTGGTTGCACAACATAGCGCAGTGGCATGCAGTCCTGTGAAAACACAACTAGGATTACGATAGTGTTTACATGCAACCTCGTAAGTAATATTTTGGCGCGAAATCAAGTTTTTCCTGCGGTTGCCTCTATTGAGTTTTCTTTCCTCGTTTTCTCACGAACCCTTGAACCTGCAACACCTCTGTAGCCCCCCCCCCCCCCCTCCTCCCCCATCCCATCCCCAACACACACACACACAACAACAACAACAACAACAACAACAACAACAACATTAACAACACACGACCCACATAACCGCCTTGTGAAGGAAGCCCCGGATCACATATTCTGACCAAAATGTACAAATAGTTGTTGTCCTTTTTCTTCTTATTTTTTTTTTTTTTTTTTTTTTTTTTTTTTTTTTTGGGGGGGGGGGGGGCGGGGGTTGGTGGTTGTTGTTATTGTTATTTGTTGTTTTTGTTGATGGTGGTGGGGTGCGTACGCTCTCGAAAACAAAAAGGGGGTGGGGTGCGGGGAGGGGGGGGGGGTGTCCCCTCAAAAGGAAAATAATTGTTAGTCTTGTGGGTTCCATGGAAAACGAATACAAGTCTACTCCGCTTATAACAAGGCCGGATATAACGACATATTGTTAAGGTCCCGACAGCACTCCTTCTAGGTCAATTACTCCGCTTATAACAAGGCCGGATATAACGACATATTGTTAAGGTCCCGACAGCACTCCTTCTAGGTCAATTACTCCGCTTATAACAAGGCCGGATATAACGACATATTGTTAAGGTCCCGACAGCACTCCTTCTAGGTCAATTACTTCGCTTATAACAAACTTCGGGTTTAACAACAAGAAAAACTGGGTCCCCTGGTGATTTGTTATGTCAGGAGTTTACTGGTAATTAGTCAGGCTTACGAGGTTGTGTGCGAACACACCATCGGTTGAAGAATTTAACCGTTGCACGTCCAGAGCCACACGACTCCTATCACTTCTAATCAAATAAATACACAATGACAATGCTCATATGCTTTAGTGTTACCGACGGTTTCGAAAATGTCGCATTTCTTTTGCTCGTCAGTGTGTATATTGTAAATAAACAATATGTACTGATACACATCGTTTTAATGTCACTTTCAACAGTGACTAAAAGTAGAAGAAACATTTACTCTACTTTTTTTTTTTTTTTTGGTTCACATCGTGAAAACGCTTTTTCTTCTACGCTAGTCTTGTGGGAGTCCTTGCCTCTTTACGATCGACGAATGACCCTCGGAGATACAGGTCAGCCTGGGTATAATGCGTTACATTATATATCGCGGTATCGGATATACCAATGAGCTATAGGTTTTTGGACCGATGTCAGTCTTAGCTGGCCCGCGCACGGCCGTGCGCGGGCCAGCTAAGGGTGACGTCGGTCTGAGGACCTTTTGCTTACCGAGTGGCTTTTCTCCACATGTTTGTGTGAAATTCAACAGTGACTACAGTGACGCGATTGAGAATAACGCGGCGTTTGTTGTTGTTGTTGTGGCTGGGTACCGCGATGTATATACTGAGGTTGACCTGTGCACGCAGAGAGGTAATTACACACTGTGTCAAAAGCTCACAAAACGCTGGGGAAATTTGAGAATGCCGACAATCACCTGTTCTGAATGGACTTGCACGCTTTGTAAATACCTTGTGCACTGCACTGTATCGTGTCTCATACATACAGACCATGCCCGCAATCTTTAATAATAAAAGCACGTTAGAAAAGATTAAACCTGTCAAATTACAGTCTATTTGGGTTGAATGTGATGGGCGAAAAAACTACTCAACACCGTCCCTAGCAGCTAAACGTCCTCGGGCCCAAATCTGCCTCAGTGGGCCCGCACAGTGCGGCCGTCGTGGGCACGATGACCTTTGCTTACTGGGTTAGTTAGGCCGTCAGCCTTTCTTTAGTCAATTCTAGTGGTTCCATGCTGCTGATTTGTAGGCATGTGGTGACAGTTTCTGACCTCGTCTTAATGCGTTATGCACACGTGTGAAAATTAAAAACTTTTCCAGGAGCGCTTAACTAAACTGTCTGGTCGTGAGATGGCCTTAGTCGCCTGCTCGGCGTTAAACCCAAATAACTAACTAGCTTAAGCCTGTCGAATTAGTCTTTTATAAGGAAAATGTGTACACAGTTCATGGTCTACACTCTAGTACTATTAATTTCTCTTCAAAATGTATTTAAAAAATGAATCCGCGGTACCCTGTCTATCGAATTTTCTGCGTGTGTGAGTTTAACACCTTCGCTGCCAAGACGCACACATGCCGCGAAGGGGCTTAGATCCTCATGAGCCCCTACGAATTCGGGGGCTCATGAGGATCGATGACCCTTGCTGGCTCTGTTCCTTACGACCTCATCATGTTTATTCTTAGGGTGGTTCAGAAAGGTCATTCGTGTGCACTGGCATTAAGAGGGGTAAGAGGCTTTACATGCAGCCAAGTGTTGATGATTCTGCTGTTGAAATCTTGCCACGGGCACGCGCTTTTCAGCAGAGCGATCCTAATCGGTACTGAACACGTTTCTGCTAATTCTGTTGCGAAAACTCAATGATACGCCATGGTGCCTCTTTATGGGTAAGGAACGCGTTTCCTCGTTCCTGTTACGAAAACTTAGTGATACATCATGGGTACGGAACGCCGCGTTTCTGCTAATTCTGTGTCGAAAACTCAGTGATAAGTCATCAGGGGCAGATCAGTTACCTCGAGAGAGAGAGAGAGAGAGAGAGAGAGAGAGAGGGTGGGGGGGGGGGGAGGGAAGGGTAGGGGGGGGGGGAGGGTCCAACTTTTTGTTTGAAACCTTCAACCTGATACAAAAGGCCACCCCGACGCTAGACCTTGCTTCCAGGGGCCGAAAAAGTCGAAAAGCGGTGGAGGGGGAGGGGGAGGGGATGGGGGTGAGAGAAGGCGGTTGTGCGTGTGTGAAAACTCGCCAAAATATTGAATGTGGGGAGAAGGAGGGGGGGGGGGGGGGTAAACACCCCCAACATGGGACTTTGTTGTTTTGGGTCGGGGGGTGGGGTGGGGGGTCCGCAACCCCTTTCTCCCCCCCTCCCCTCCAACCAGATCCGCCCCTGATCACGGTGTCTTTATGGGTACGAAACGCGTTTCCTCGTTTCTGTTTCGAAAACAGTGATACGTCATGAGACAGGTCCACGAAACCCAGATTTGAGAAATGGCGACTCCTTCACAGAAGAGTCGATTGTCAAAGGACTTAATGTTGTAGGTTTCCTGGGAGTGTCTGTGGCAGCGAGAAAACTGGATTTTCTCTTGAGAAGACAAGGATGCATGCGTTTAGCAGTCAATCACGAACTAACCTTGGTCCACGGAAAGAACTTGAAAATCCCATGTCTGCACCGGAAGAAGGAGTCAAGGGGCATCACCCCCTATTACATGTTTATCTGCACGTGACGTGCGCGCGCTACCTCGAGCTCATCCTTGGCAAGCAAGAGGCATAGATTCTCATGGGCCTCTGCTGTCCGCAGGGGCCCATGAGAATCTATGCCTCTTGCTTGCCAAGGATCTGCTCGAGGTGAAGAAGTTCCTAGTCATGAGGATCTATGCCTCTCGCAGAGGGACTGAGCTCGTGAGAATTTCACGGCAGTCAAAGACTGCCGAAAGGGGCTGGCCACGAGGCGGCGTATAACAGATACGTGCGCACATTATTGCGCTCCACATGCTGGCACCGCCAATAAAGACTATCAGACCATGATGCCAGACAGAGGGAACCGACCTTGGAGTCTACACTGAACAGCTCCGAAAACGCAACATAAGTTTACGGCTTATTACAACGGCTTGAGTCCACCGCGAAGGCGATTTCAGTCAATCATGGGGCGCAGAGAAAGAGTGTGAAGAATTTGTTTAACGTTAACTTGGGTTCGAACCCGCGATTTGTTGGATGAAGGTTGAACGCGGGTCTACCAGCTCCCCTAGCGGAAACGCAAGCCTTAATTAGTACACTTTCGATTATTGTTTGTGAAACACAGAGCACCACTGGACTATTTATAGTTTAGATTGCACAAGTAAGTCTTTAAGAAGTATGCGTGTCTTGAAAACTCTGAATGTCTTCAAAGGGTCATATTAGAATAGCGATGCCAATTTTTGTTAATGTCTTTACTGCCGTAAATTTTTGAACCTCGCCCGGCAAGAGGCAACGAACCTCATGAGCCCCCGCATCAGCGGGGGCTCATGAGGTTCTTTGCCTCTTGCTGTCCCTGTTCCCATCCGTGGTCCTTGGATTGAAGGGATTATTCGGTGCTGAATTTGCCCTGCTTTCGAAGACACAGATTTCCATCCACTGGCAATGACGGGGTAAATGGACGGAAATGATTGAAAGCGTTTGTGCGAAACGGATTTGAAATTATCAAAAGAAAGGGGGTAGGGGGGAATGAAACAGTTTGCACATGGAGACAAGCACGACCACAAAACTTGACAAGCAGTCGACCAGAATAAGACCGGGTACTACAACAGAGCTGAACTCAGTTGTCACACGGTGTGGATGATGAAATCAGAGAAAAGTGACGGTTTTGAAAACCGCCCTTTTCTGACCACAGAATGCGCATCCTATTTGTGCGCAGCAGAAATTACTTAAGTTTCATTAAAATTAAGTCTTACTTGTTTTTTGGGCATACGGCCTGGTCAACTAAAACGCCTTTGTCGCCATTTGATTCGTTAGCATTGGACGCGGGAGAATTTGTAGTAGTCGGCTGATTCGTTTCACGTTGGATGCTTTGTCTTTAAATTTTCGTTATTTCTCATAATTTCCCGTCATTTTCAGGCTGCTCTGTATACCTTCACTAGGAAGAAAAAAATGGCCACCCTTGGAGATAACGCCGAGTCTAACTTATAGATAACAGCCGCTCATCCCAGTTGCAAATCAGACAACATGGATGTATTATAGCTTCAGGCTGCTTGCGTACAATCCGCGTCCTTCGTCCGGGAATCACGGGTGAGAGTTAATAAAGCCGATCCTTTGGAAACAAGAGGCATAGATTCTCGTGAGCCCCTCATAAGAATCTATGCCTCTTGCAGACGAAACTAAGTAACTGTCGAAAGCAACTCAAGTACATGGTAACATCCACGGGTTTCAACATAAAAGTTGAGTTCCTCCGTTTTTAGAAGGAGACAGACGCGAACGTAGACCGAGCCGATCCCTCAGCAAGAGGCGTAGATCCTCATGAGCTCCTGCGACTGCAGGGGCGCTTGAGGATCTGCGCCTCTTTGCGATTGAAAAGTCCTTCTGGTGGGTTCCAAACCCCCTCAGACCATTAGATCATGGGGTTGAAAGAAACTTGGCTCGCGATGCTTAGCAATCTGTCAGATTAGAAGGTAGTCTCCCATGGCGGAAGAGTTACCGTTCCTGAGATGAGGATTAGCTCTCTTTATCTCAACTGTCATGTATGATCTGCGTGGTGTGCATGCTTGGGGCACGGTGAGTCCAACACGCAACTTATGTTTCATGTTATGCTCCTCATAAACCGCCGTCGAATTTAAAACTCCAAATCCTTTGTTACAGACCTGTAATGTACAGATGCAGATATACAAAATAATTATGTGGTACAGCCAGTACACAATACCCCCACCCAGTCTACTCACTCTGCAAGAGTCACAGATTTTCATGAGTGGCCACTGCAGTTCCAGGGATTTCATGTTAATCTATGTCTTTTGTAGGCAGAGGTCGGTTCCAGCTGTTTCTCAAACTGAGGATGTAATTTGGGACTGTGCAGGTGGTCTTTCTTTGAAGTGGGCTGATTAAACAGGTGGCCGTTTCAAACAGGATCCTTCTTGAATTAGTGACCGGCAACTCATGACCATTTCAGACAGGCGGGTGCGTTTCACAGGTGGCCGCCAACACAGTTAAATGGTATTGTCCTTATAATTATGCTGCATGCCGAAGCTATACTCGTTCACCAGTTATTCAAAGAGACAGGTCCAACATGCTAGTTCAAGGGCGGTGCCAGAATAGCTTGGCGCCTGGTTGTCGTCTGTCAGGGCTTGGTGGGTTAACTTTAACGCCTTGACTGTTAAAAGACTCAGACTGTGTTTCTGAAATCTTTGTTAAGAGGTCCCCATCCGTCCGAGGAACATGGATACAAATTAGTGTCAGCAAGAGGCATAGATCCCCATGCGCTCATGAGGATCTATGTCTCATGCAGTCGGATTACGTCAGTGAGAGGTTTATAGACAGAGCTATCTATATAGCATGTAAGGAGAGGAACGACGGGGAACGACTCTCAGCTATGATGAAGCTTATCGAGACACACCAGTTTATGGCAGAAAGAAAAACCCATATCTAGGGAATCTGAGTATTGTACCCATGCTAGCGATCGTCTGCTGGGCGCCTTGTTTATGATAAAGCAGACACAGATTTCATTTACGAGGGCAAGGCGCACGCTACCCATCTGCAAGAGACATAAACCCTCATGAGCCCCCGCAGTCGCGGGGGCTCATGAAGGTATATGTCTCCTGTTAGACCCGTGCTAGTTTTGGGTCCCATTACATTGCGTTGTTTTCGCAAATATCGGTCAATCTGTTTCAGACGCGAAATTCGTGATCATGGCCGTGAAGGGGTTAAATACAAGATCGGGAGCAGTTCAACGAGTTCATTTCAGGATAGCGCATGGTGGTATTTTTCATCATGAGCTATCAAAAGCCCGCCCGCACGCCGCAGTCCATCCCATGTTTGAATCGGCTGTTAAAGTCCTGTTGCAGGGCATCTTGTTATTCGTATCTTGTCATGAGAATTGGCTACAAGGGGGGTGCACCGAGAAACGACCGAGAACAGTTCAGGCAGTCCAGTACGGTTCGGTTTAGTTGAACTGGTTTGCTTCATTGTCACTTTTCTCCCAGTCGACAGATTTCTTTAAAAATTTAAAGTTTATTCTTTTAGATTTTACCACAGTATGCGTGCTGTCTTTCTCCATCGGGCTGAATCCCTCTTTTTAATTATTGTCTGGACTTGTCACCTGGTACCACACAGCCCGGACATGATGTATTACTCGTATTTGTAATGTATGTCCGGACTGTGTTGTACAACGTGACAGGTCTGGACATACATTACATTTACAAAGAGGACTTGTCACGTGATGCCACACAGTCCGGACATGTTATATTACTCGTAGTTGTAATGTATGTCCGGTCTGTTTTGTACCACGTGACATGGTCACGTGGCGCGACCAGATCGGCCGGACACACATTATGCTCTCCTGTCCACAGGCGGTGGTTTGTTTAAGTGTCCTTGTTATAGACTGACATGCGTTTGCTTTCGCTTGTTCCGAAAAACGACCTCGGTCTTATGTCGGCCTAAGTTGGCCCGCGCGCGGGCCAACTAAGTCCGACATAAGACCGAGGACGTTTTGCCCACCAGCTGTGTGTCGATCGTCGCCAATTGGGTGTTCGAGGAAGAAGAAGAGTAGGCCTATTCGCTTTTTACCTGTTCAGTGCCGAGAAAATCTTAACACCAACCAAATGCAAGACTAGGTATAGATCCTCATGAGCCCCCCCCCCCCCCCCCCCCGCAGTTGAGGTGGGACTCATGAGGATCTATGCCTCTTGCTGACGCCAGTTTGGATCCACGTGCCTGAGAAAGCTAGAACATGTTGGTGTTGGATTAACAAAGAATGCAGAAACACACTCGGCGTCAGCTGGTGCTGAACAGTTAACCCATTCAGCCCGACGGCCGTATTTCCCAAACGTTTGGAGGCGTCATCTAATGACTTTGCACCAGTTGCAGGAGATGGATCGACCATGATATTCAAGGGCAGTGCCAGATTAGCGCCAAGCTAATCTGGCTCTACCCTTGAATTATCATGGTCGACCCATCTCCTGCTGTAGTGCGTCAGGGCTGAATGAGTTAACAAAGAATGCAGAAACACAATCTGCGTCAGTTGGCGCTGAAAGGGTTAAGGGTTTCTAGATAGGAATGCGTGCCGGTTGCAGGATATGCCTGCAGCGGCAACCACGACAGTTCAAGAGTGGTGTCTAGCTAACGTTTGGCTCCTGAGGAGGCTTGCTTTTCTCATAATTGGCGCTGCTGGTCTGGCCGTAGATTAAACGCAGCTATATCTGTGCCTGTGACAGTTCTAAGTGAGTTAAAAGCGCACGCTAAGATAGCGATACAGTTGAACCGGTGCTGTAATTGGAAGGCCGGTTCAGTCAAGGACTCAGCAGGGTAAGGAACGACACTGTGAATTACACTAAGTCTCAATGCACAGTAACTGTTAAAAGTTTCTACCCATGAGGTTTAGACTACTTCTACCGGCGCTGTCGTGTGGCCCTAAGATTCAGACTTACGCTATATCCGTAGGCTGTGATGGGTCTGAATGGGTTAAGCGCATTAACTCATTCGAGACGTGCCGCCTACGGATACGCGGCGAACCGCCGCGTATCCGTAGGCGGCACGTCTCGAATGAGTTAATGAAGATAGCGTATGAGTTGAAGCAGTGCTAGTGTGAGCGTTCAATACTGGGGACTAAACAGCGCTTGTATCCCAGTGAGCATAAAGTGATCGGGCAAACGTTAGTCGCGGGAAGCAAAGGACGCTCGGACCGTCGTCGGCCCTAGGTCCTTTGCTTTCTGTTTGAGCTTTCTACGGCAGATTTAAATTACAGCAGTGGCAACTGAGTTTCAAAGAGCAACAGGTAAAAAGTTCAGCCCTGCCAGTAGCAAGGTTAAAACTCGGCCGTGTAAGAGGTTACAAAGTGCCTGTGACAAGATTAGCGCGTGCTTGCGGCAGGTGAAAGGTTACGCAGTGCCAGACATCCACGTCGCACCCCCCACCACCACCACCACCACCACCACCAATTTTATCTAATCTACCCGCCTGCCCCTACCTCTACCCCGCGTACCCTCCTACTCCTACCCCATCCTACCTGTTCTCCAGACGTTCCCATGCTCTGTGACCCTTCTGTCTACCTGCTGATTCTCAGGCGCAAACCGCCCTGAACTCCTCCGTCTGAGAAAGGGACGATGTAACTATATAGGGCAAGAGACATAGATTTCCATGAGCCCCTGCGGATGCGGCAGGCTCATGAGAATCTGAGTGTCTTGCAGATCTGTGAAAAATAAGGATGGGGAAAATGTCCCATGAAGATAAGCATTGTGTTTTAGATGCCAACTTTTTCTCTTTTTTTTTTTTTAAACCTGTTTAAAATGGATTTCAGGGTCAAGAAATTCCAGGCTTTCAAAGAGACTGTGTGATTGTGCAACTGAGTGCAGTCTTTAACCCATTGTACCCCAGGTACGAAATACCCACATTTTGGAGTTATCTTCTGAGGACTGCATTACAATTCAGGAGACAGATCGACCATGATAGTTCAAGGGTGGTGGCAGAATAGCTTGGCGCCTATAGGGGCGCCAAGCTATTCTGCCACCACCCTTGAACTATCATGGTCGAGCCATAGCTTGCTGTGGTGTGTCGCGGGGAGAGTGAGTTAAAGGAGGCTGTAGGCATGTTAAAATTTCGCTGGGTAAAGTTTTGACATTTTCTTTCGTCGGTACAATAGAATTATGTAGATACTAGGAGGGTTTGCCTTGGGTTTTTCGTGTCCATTAACACGCAGGAGACGTTGATGAAAGCGTTCCTTTGAGGAAACTTTGGAAACGAACTTTTGTGTGGAAGGCAATCCGCGGAAGCGAGACAAACCATCTACTGTTTAGGGCAACGGAAACAATGATTCAAAAACCCATTAACCCCTTCACTCTCACCCTAAGTTTTAAGAGGTATAGCCGATCCTAATGAGCCCCCGCAATGACGGGGCTCATGACGATCTATGCCTCTTGCTGAAACCACTTTGTATCTATGTTCATTGAACGGCTGGGATTAATACCTTGACGTTAAATTAAATACGAGGTTGTTTTTTGTTGTTGTTTTTTTTGGAGGGGGGCGGGGGCGGGGGGAACACGCAACACCATATTTAGCGAGTACGACTTTACTAGCCTTCTGTAAAGTTGAATTAACCCCTTGACTGACGAAAAAGTGAAAGCAATAAGAGGCATAGATCCTCATGAGCCCCCGCGACTGCTATGCTCATGTTCTATGGGCAGTTTGCGGCTTTTGGTCGTTCAGCGAACACAGCTTCCAGAAACAAAATGCGCGTCCGTTGGCAGGGAAGGGGTTAAAAAACGAAAGAATTCAGAAACAGTCCCAGTGCGTCCCCTGGCATTGAAAGGGTTATAACCAGGCGCTGGTGGGCTTCCATTGGCGATAGCAGTAATGTAATAATTAATGTAAACATCAAGATACAAGTACATGTATAAAATTCGCAGCTTTTTCATTTTGACCCAATCCATAATGTGCAAGTTTGTGATCTCAGTATGTTTTCCTTTGAAGAATCCGTTTAGAAGAGAAAAAGTGAAAGCGATCTAACTGCAAGAGGCATAAGTCCTCATGAGCCCCCGCAACTGCGGGGGCTCATGAGGATTTATGCCTCTTGCTGAGACCAATTTGTATCCCTGAGGCTGATCTTTGGACGGGTCAGTGTGGCTTTTGGTCGTTCAGTGAATACAGATTTCAAAAACGTACGTCCGTTGGCAGGAAACGGGTTTAAAAGTAGCCGTTTTGAAGAGAACAGACCCTCATGAAGTAAGATCTTAGATTTCCTCTGCCCATTTATGGTCGTGTTCTTTGCATGAAGGATGCCATTTGTTCTGATTACGCCCATTTACTCACAGGCGTAAGATGGCCAGATAGGTGCCATAGAGAACCTTTCACGACCACTTTTACAGAGCAACTAATCCCGCATCATAAAAATTATATCCTAGTCTAATCGCGCTTTGCTTTCTGAGATCGCATGGTGCACCTGTAGGCAGTTCGCAGGCTAGAGTGTGTTACTGCTCGCAAAAAAACTATGATCCACGCATTCCACATTTGAATGGCTAAAGCTCACTTCCTACACCTAGAAAGGTCACGCACAATCCGAAAATCTATTCATTTTCCCCATTATTTATTCAAAATAAGAAGTTTAGATCGCGCAGAATACTGGCGTCAACGGTCTACATACCGAAATACCATAAGAATACCATAAGGCCACGGACCACAGTGCTGTTTCCGTACTGTCCAGTCTCTTAGCCTTAGTCAGTCCCAGTCATCCCCTAATTGTTCAGTTCCCTAAAAAAAAAACAATACCGCCCACCAGCTGCACATTTGCCATGCACAAAATACAAAAAAAAAAACAGCACATGACCCGTCTCATTTCTTGGCTATGAAACTGGTTCCTTACCAACCCCACACCCAAGCACAGCTGAAATCAGCGTGCCCCTCAAATCACTACGTCAAAGGCAACTCAACATAGGCCCACAAATGTCCACTGGATAAGCTCAGGATGGTATGAATCAAAGCACCAAACATGTCTCCTCTCAGCTAACCACAAATTTCCAGCAAATTCCAACATTCAGCCCAACTGCAAATTTTCAAACAAGGCAAAAATTATTTTTTAAAACACGGCCGGGCCTCTTACTGCCTCAACTTCCAAATTTAAATGTATAACGTGACCATAAGAATGCGATAGAAGTTGGTCAACAAGGGAAGCAACTTCACCTTTGCACTGTAATGTAGGTGTCGGTTTATAGACACTTTGCTGCTGCATACATTGCAAGTTAAATTTCGGTCTTCCTATTTTTGTTGTGCAAAATGTCATCCTCTGCCTGCGGTTTTACTGACGCCTGCAGGTGCAGCCGTATTATCATGAAACCTCCAGTGAAGTAAATAGGAGACTGAATGTCATCGGCCCCAAGGTCTAATCAAGAAAAGGTGCGTGTCTGAAATTGTCTAGGCTTGTTAACCCCCTCCCTACCGCTGGACCGGCCCATAGTTATTCTGCCGGTTTCAGGAAATCTGTGTAGTCATTCAACGACCATTATAGCCGTCGCAACAGTTCAATGGACGTGGCTACAAATTGGTCTCAGCAAGAGACATAGATCCGCATGAGCCCCCGCAGTTGCGGGGGCTCATGAGGATCTATGTCTCTTGCAGTTGGGTGGTGTTCAGGGTTGTTTTTTTTTTTCTCGGCAGTGAAGGAGGTTATAGTGTCTTGTGAAGCAACTTGCGTGTATTTCAGTAACTCTGTGGTTAGAACAGTTGTTGAGGGGATTCCTCCTCGAATAACCTCGACAAAAAGCGTTAGCCGACAGCCAACGGGTCAACAAAACGGTGTAATAGTGGTCCCATCAGATATTATTTTCCACTGTCTGCGGGTAGCGTTCGACGGCTTTTCAAGTTCATCAACTGTGCGCACGTGCTTGTTCAGTGACGTTGCGATTGTCAAAGATTCGGGAATTCCCGATTTCTCAGCAGCAGCTTTGTAACCGTAACTGATCTCTTTGCAGGATAACTCCTCAGTATTACTGATTATATTTTCATACTTTATCGGGCTCAACCTAGGTGCGTATACGCAAGAACGAAGCATGCATTACTGATATGTGCCAGAATCATACATTTTGAAATCGCGGTTCACTTGTACCAGTATACTGACTTGCGCGGATTGCAGAGGTTATTGGGTTTTGATACTGAATGGTTTTGGGGGCATGTAGAGAATCTAAGCTCTACCCCGCTCAAGCAAGTCAGGGTCTGTCCATCTCCCACGGCGTGTACCTGCGTTTAACAGGCCATTTAATCAGTGACTGAGTTGAGAATTAAAAGGAGTAACATTTTCACGTCGTAATTTTGGGAGGCATCAAGACTGAAACTGACACTGTACGAGCTGTTTGAGATCGGCCAGTCAAAAGATAGTTCAAGGGTAGTGCCATATTAGCTTCGGGCCTGGGAAGGCGCCAGGCTAATATGCTACTACCCTTGAACTATCATAGCCGGTCCATCGCCCAGAGGCGCCAAGCTAATCTGGCACTACACTTGCACTCTCATAGCCGGTCCATCGCCCCAAAGCCGTCAAGAAATCTGGCACTATCCTTGAACTATCTTAGCCGGTCTATCGCCCGGAAGCACCAAGCTAATCTGGCACTACCTTAAACTATCATAGCCGATCCATCGTCCAGAAGGCGCCAATTATCCGGCACTACCCTTGAACTATCATGGCCGAACCGTCTCCCGCTGTGGTATCTTACTACTGGTGTCAAAATAAAAGCACCTGTTTGCTTATCGCCATTTTCATCCGAGTGTGCATTTTAATGCATCGCGTGGCATTTGACGTATACAGAACGCACGTGTTTGCTGTCAATGGTGTGTCAGGCTAGGGATTAACCCCTTCACCGCCAACGGCTAATAAAAATGACGCCTCTAAAAGCACCACTAGACAGATCTTCCAGATAACCTATCTGAGTGTGTTTTTAACCTAATCACTGCTAGCGGAGAAAAACTAAGTCTTGCAAGCTATCAAGAGACTCATCACCAGAAAATCTGGATTGGTTGGAGGAAAGTAGATGTAAATGAGGCAAGTAAGAGGCGTAGAACCTCATGAGCCTCCGCGTTCGCGGGGGCTCATGAGGTTCTATGCCTCTTGCGGTTGGATGTTGCCTTCGGTGTTCCTGCGGTGACGGGGTTAGAATATGTCTGACATCGGCCCGGTTATGATGATGATCATCATGTCTTGGGCTAAAAGTTCGAGCGGAGTTCAAAAAGATAATACATGTGTGTGGGACCAACCTCTCTCTCTCTCTCTCTCTCTCTCTCTCTCTCTCTCTCTCTCTCTCTCTCTCTCTCTCTCTCTCTCTCTCTCTCTCTCTCTCTCTCTCTCCTCTCTCTCTCTCTCTCTCTCTCTCTCTCTCTCTCTCTCTCTCTCTCTCTCTCTCTCTCTCTCTCTCTCTCATAACAGTGAGCGGCAAGATGCCAAAACTACAGATCGCAAAGTGGGTGCACCCAAACAAAACAACGCGACACATGTCATCTGAGTGTATGTGTGGATGTTTGTGCCTGTGTTCATGCACACACTCACACACACACACACACACACACACACACACACACACACACACACACACACACACACACACACACACACACGCACACACGCACACACACACACTTTTGTTTCCATCAACATCACCATCATCATCATCGCTAGTAAATACATCCACCCCATCACCCCAACACTCACCCCTCACCCACCCAACCACCCACCCACCCTCTACTTCCCCCGACACCCCACACCACCTCCCCACGCCGACGAAACACTGAGTTACACACTGTGAGGTTAAGCACACATATTTACTGCAAAAGAGCCAGATCCTCAACAACAAAATCTGCCCAATTCATCTTTTTCCTTGCTCAAGCACGTCCACAATTGTTACTTAACTCGTTCTACCCCAGACACACCACAGCCAGATACGGATCGACCATGATAGTTCAAGGGTGATGCCAGAATAGCTTGGCGCCTATGGGCGCCAAGCTATTCTGGCATCACCCTTGAACTATCATGGTCAATCTGTATCCTGCACTAGAGTGCAGTCTTCAGAGGACAATGGCAAAATTTGGGGATTTCGGTGTTGGGGTAGAATGAGTTACTGAAAGAAAAGTCGAGACAATATATATGCACATATAAATATTGAGACTAGCCCATAAAGCACATACATGCCGCTACGAAAAATGTTGATCGACCAAGGCTGGTGTCAGAATAGCTTGGCGCCTGCAGGCGCCAATCTATTCCGATACCACCCTTGAACCACCATGACATAGACCTCAAAGGATATATACTCCCCAAAACATCATCCTTAGGATGTATTGAGCTAGACATCACAGTGTCAATGTCCTCCAAATTTAAACTAACGCTATATCCTCGATTGAACTACCTAAGACCACCTTCAAACAAGCAAGAGCATATATCATTATGAGCCCCCGCAGTTGAGGGGGCTCATAAGGATCTATGTCTCTTGCTCATGAGTTGGAATAGACAAAAGAGTATTCTAAGGCTATTGCATGCAACAGTGCCGCAGGGGTTCATTGCAACTTATGCCCGGCCTCTGCAAGAGTGTGTTGATCGCAGATGGAGCTCCATAAGACCACAGCCTACAAGTAACAAAAGCACTCGTAAAGATCTGAGACTGCCAATTATTTTGGCACACGACAGTGAGAGGAATTTTAAATACATAGCCAAACGGGACGTGTCTAAACCGTGCCCCCACTTCAAAAAGCCGTATATGTATATATACATCCGCTTCAAACAGAAAACGGCCACTGCAAAAAAGAGGGATCACCCTCGTATTGAAAATCCCAAAATGACCCATAATCCACTGGAGTCAAATTCCGTCATGCGCACGCGACCAGCTTATTAGAAAAATCCACTTCAGGCTCTCCTCGCAAAATGCGACGCTGTGAGACAAGTTCTTCATTCAAACCCTTCTGTCTGCAAGAGTCATAGATTCAATTGAGCACCTGCAGTCGCAGGTGCTCATGAGAATCTATGTCTCTTGCTGACCAAAATCGGCTCCGGCTATTTCTCAAGCTGACAGCATTATTCCGGTTTGATCGTGCCACTGCAAAACACAAAGGCATTCTTCACATGCATCGAATACACCGGCTTTAAGATCTCTTAAAAAAGAAGTCATGTTTACGACGAAATTGACCCAGAAAGTCAAAGTAGACTTGAAGAGCACACCTGCTATACCAACAATATTACTGTGGCTTTAAATCCAGCCACTAACATCTAATAAGAAAAAAAAAAAAGCAGAAGAAGAGTTCTGCAAATACACGTACTTGACTGAAAGCCACTTAATGTCGAGAGTCTTTTAAAGCGTACAAGAACACATGTCGAATAACTAGACTGAAAACTCACACACATTTCCCATAGTCTTGACTATCATTATTTTAGTGTGATGAGCCAGCAAGATGAATAGATTCTCATGAGCCCCCGCAGATGCGGGGGCTCATGAGACTCTATGCGTCTTGCAGACGAAGTTAGTTCGCCGTTGTTGTTTTTTTTTTTGTTTGTTTTGTTTTTGTTTTTGTTTTGTTTTGTTGTTTTTTTTTTTGGGGGGAAGTCTGTTCTTAAAGCATATTGACCTATCTCCACAAAGAAACACTTTTGTGCAACGCTTTAAGAACAAATATCATTTAGTGCCAACTGACCTAATATGAAATATTTTTTACTGAACTCCTGTGATTTGTCGATTTTGCTGTACAGTCGTAAAATTTTGGTGAGGAAAACGAGAGCAAGCTGTTTTCAATACCCGGCAGATTTCAATATCGAGGTCAGGCATGCAGACTTCATGTATGCCTGCGCTGTTTCGGGTTTGAAAACATGGCCAATTCATGGATCTGTACTGGGGCACATTTAGGGATGTAAAATCGTCCATTTCATGAAAAAAAATTTACGACTGTACAGCACAACTGACACATTGTTTAAGTTTCTTAACATTAAATCGTATTAGGTCAAGGGTCACTGAATATTTGTTCTAAGATTTGTATAGAAAAGTGCTTCTTTGCGGATAAATTTGCGAGAAACGTTGTGCGCTCCTATGTCAAACGAACTATGTGTACAGCCCTTATCGTGCAGATGGTGTGGTGTTGTTTAGTTGGATTCGACATTCAACAAATGACACCGCAGCAGTCCAAAGCCCTCATTAAAGGCCCCGCCACACATGCCCGATTTCGAGGCCGATTCCCGATCAGTGTCGAATCGGAAGGGTGATCGGGCCGGACTATAAAAACGTGTGCACTGCCACACATATCCCGACTTGTTTAGCCGACCGGTTTGAACCGAAGATCAAAGTCGTACCTGTTTCTGCAAAATGGCTGCTAGTTTTGACAGTGATGATGATGATGTGCTTGCATTATCAGCAGTTTTCCATCATATTCGGGAAGAGGCGGGCGAGACATCAGCAACGATGGTGGTACTGATCTTCCGCCATTTTCAAACTGAAACGACGTGCTTTGCGAGACGCGCTCTGATTGGTTGAAGCTTACGATCGGGGCCGATTCGGATCGGAAAAATAGAGCAGGTTCTAGACACCCGATTCCCAGCCGATTGGGACCGGATCGGATAATTGACGTCATCCGATCGCAATCGAATCGGAATCGGCTTCAAAATCGGGGCACAACCGGCCGGCACGTGTGGCGGGGCCTTAACCCCTTCCCTGCCACTGTACGCACTGTTTCTGAAATCTTGGTTCATCGACACGACCAAAAGCCTACACCGTCCAAGAAACGTGAACACAAACTTGTCTCAGCAAGAGGCATAGATCCTCATGAGCCCCCGCAGTCGCGGGGGCTCATGAGGATCTATGTCTCTTGCAGTTGGATCGCGCTCACTTTTTCTCGGCAGTGAAGGGGTTAGTTATATTGCGTGCCCACTGTGGGAGATGGCCGTGACATTTGCTAATTTGGCACTACCCTTGAGATGTCATCACCGATTCGTCTTATATTGCGATGGGTTTAGGCCCACCATAGTTTAGTTTTGAGAATGTTTACTTATAAAAAAAATTAAAGGCGCAGACCTTGTTCGGAAATCAGAAGTATACTGACAAGCAAAAGAAATGCGACAATTTTTTAATCATCGACGATTCCAAAATTGTCGCATTTCTTTTGCTCGCCAGTATACATGTAGGGTCTAAACTGCACCTGTTTCGACGTAAACGGTTGATTGAAACCCGGACAAACATGCGATTCATGGAAACTTCGATTTAGCTCTAGACGGGAAAGATTGACTAAATGTTTTTTTTTCCTTGATCGACCACAGAAATCTGATATGATAGGAGCTGATCAACAACATATATAATGACGAGCAAAACAAATGCGAGTTTTTTTAATCATCGGAAACACTAAAGCAAAGTTATTTTCTTGGGTTCGCTGATTTAATTTTTGTCAACTTGCACTCGTGTCCTGTGTGTTGTGGGCAAAAGTTATATTTCCGAGTTTTCCTCCCTTGAGTAACTCTCCATCGTGAAGTAGAGTACATTCAGCATATGAGATATTTTTAACCTCTGGTAAGAAATGTCCGATTTCTCATTCTGACGCCGTCGCTGACTCGAATACCCAAAATAGACCTCACACGCAAGAATCAAGGCGACCGATAAAAGTCAATCATCATCATTAACATCATTGTCATGTCACTGTCACATGACAGTCAACCCTTTCGTCCACACTGGTTGTCTCCCTTCATTCGCTACCGCTGTTTAGCGGTAGCGAATCGAGGGAGGTAACCAGTGTGCCCTTTGTCATCGCAGTACGCATGCGGCCTATAAACAGTGGAACTACCAGTGGGAAATGCCATATCACGTTCATCAGCGTGGGAGGCTAGGTCAGTATTGACCTAAACGTGGGAGGCTAGGTCAGTATTGACCTACAGGAAAAGCATCCATTATGATAATCAAACGCATTAACTGTTGACTTTTTCTCTATAAGTTGACTTACCGACCTAAATATATATTGTTTTAATGTCATTGTTAAATTATCCCGTCCGAATGCCCCAAATAAACCTGTTCATGCTCGCCCGGGGTTTGTGTTGCCATTAAGAATCGTACCTAGACTTCAATCACTCGAGTTGTGTGACTACAGGAAATCCTAAAACCGTCGTTGGGCAGGGCTTGTGTTGACTGACCAAGAATTTTAACCCCTTCGCTGCCAGTGATCACGAATTTCGCGTGTGAAGCGACCGCACGCTGACCGTCATTCGCGTGAAGAACGCAGAGGAAAATGCGAGAAAAGTAGGCATCAAGAACGCAGAGGAAAATACCCCCCTGTGGTACCGGTTTCAGGCCACTTTATGAAATTTCAAACAAAAGCGATCAAAATTTCCGAAACCTCAGTAGCTGAGCTAACCCTTCAGTCGCACCACGCGAATGTCCTGTGTTTGTCTTGTACTGTGTTTGTCTTCCGTGTGTATGTGTGTGACACGTGAGCGTGCGTGTTGGGTTCAGTTCGCGGCGCTTTGAGCAGATTCGCAGAATTGGGAAAGGCGCCTATATAATAACCGGTATTATTATTATTATTATTATTATTATTATTATTATTATTAAAATACGAGAAATGTATGCATCAAGAACGCAAAGGAAAATACGAGAAAAGTAGGCATCAAGAACGCAGAGGAAAATGCGAGAAAGAAGGCATCAAGAACGTAGGACTAACAGCGACATAAACCCGGATTTATGTCTCTTGCAACTTGGTATCGCTTGCCTAGTCCTGGCAGTTATGGGGTTAAGCTGACCCCACTTATCGTAAAATGATAATAATATTATGACTACTAACCTATTCTTGCATTAATATGTATTCGACCTATTTTCCTCTCCGAGAGGATACTCAAGGTTTAATCTCTTGACCGCTGATTAAAACCGAACACGGCCGAAATGCAAGAGGCATAGATCTTCGTGAGCCCCCGCAGTTGCGGGGGCTCACGAGGATCTATGCCTCTTGCTGAAACCACTTTGCATCCATTGTTCACGGGACGGCTGCAGCTCTTTCGCGTTGGATTGACGCAGATTTCAAAAGGACGTCCGGTGACAGTGACTGAAAGGGTCTAGCCCAGTTTTCGGCAAACGTGACCGACATTGTTGACCCATTTAATACTCACAATCGCACGTGAATCAGCTAACGTTGATCTACTACAAATAAACGCACCATTACATTGTCAATCTCCTGCCTTAGATGTTGACCCTAAAAATGAACTCAGATTACGGCCTAGAAGTTGGCAGACGTCAATCCAAAAGCAAACAACGTGGGAAAGGGAGGAGTGATGCCCCTTGACTTTATCGCTGCGCTGATCTCCAAAAACGTGATATTTCCCATGAATCCACGCAAACGATCCACTGAGGCGCGTGCTCAGTGCTAGTGGAAAACAGAAAACTAGGTCATGCTGACCTAGATACTTTCGATCGTTGCTGACCGGCCGCCCAAACACACGGGGCAATGCTGTCCAATAATGCCTCAGCCAAACCGTTCCTTGGCAAGACCTGTAAGCAGCAGGCATAGATATTATATGATCAACCCTTCAGAAAGATTTTTTTTTTTTTTTTTTTTTTTTTTTTACAAAGTAGACAATCAAACGAGACTGGAGGTCGGTCTTGTTGTAAAAGCGACTGACATGATTCAAGTCAATGTTTGTGGAAAGCAAAAGTTTCATTAAAATACAATCGTGGATTTACAGTCTTCGGGCCATCGGGCCGAAGTCGGCCGCAATGAGCCCGCGCACGATTGTGCGCGGGCCCACCGCGGCCAACTTCAGCCCGATAGCCTTTTACGTACTGGTTTGCTTTCACAAGGCCGTGATCAGCAAGCACATGGGTAACGTGGACAGTACCCGGGCCCCAACAGAAGCTATGTATAATAATAATTATTAATAATAATTACGGTATTTATAATGCGCTTATCTTATAATAATTATAACTCTAAGCGGGCACTCACAACTCGCGTACGCATGCGCACGCTTTAGACGACTCACGTAGCACTCTTGGGGTGGGGAGTGTGGTGATATAGTGCTAGAATTGTTGAAAGAGGTGAGTTTTGAGGGCGGACTGGAAGGAGGAGAGAGAGTGTTTCTCACGGAGAGAGAGTGGGAGAGTGTTCCAGGTGGATGGACCGTAGATGGATAAGGAGCGGGGGCCGAAAGTGCTGAGTCGTTTGGTGCGGGGGATGTTGAGGCGGAGAGGGTCGGAGGCGGTGCGGAGGGAGCGGGGAGGAGTGTAGGGGTGAAGTAAGTTGGACTGCTGAGAGACTGATAGGCAGGAGCGTAGTTGTTCATGGATTTGTAGCAGAGAGACAGAATCTTGTATTGGATGCGTTGGGGGATGGGGAGCGATACGACACGATACGATTGGACACGATACGAAACGTTTCGATACCATACGATGCCATACGATACGATAACATTATGATACAATACAATACAATACAATACAATACAATACAATACAATACAATACAATAATTTTTAGTTTACTTTGAACACGGATCTTACTCGTAAATTTAGTGTAAAATGTGCACGTCATTTTTTCTGGGTTGGTTATTTCCTTACATTTTAGCGGTCACCATTGTTGTTTGACTTTAGTCAGCCAGCCCAGCCCGTCCGTCCGTCTGTCAGTATAGTCAATCAGTCAAACAATCAATCAATCAATCAATCCGTCCGTCCATACGTCATTCAGTCCGTCAGTCAATCAATCAATCAATCAATCAGTCAGTCAGTCAATCAGTCAGTCGGTCAGGCAATCAATCAATAAGTGGTCATCTATGGCCAATGACATTACGCCGAGGTTGAAACCTTTACACCATATCGTATACTCCTGGCTGGTGACGCGAGACGCTTCGGCAGTGAATGGGTCAAAGGTCATGTTGACACGCACACCTTAAAATACAGACGCTCTTTTCCGACAACACACAGACCGTCAGAAATGTCAGATATAATAGGCAACATTTTCACACAAATTATCGACACAAAAAAAGCATCCGCGCGTTGATGCCCCACTAATACCCCTAACTACAACCTTCGTGATCTTTTGAACTGGAAAACAAGCTGTCTCGCGGGAACTCCTCCTTCTGGAGCATAAGTACGTTGGACCGATCTGCCCAGTCAAGGCATAAGACAGCAAGTCTATTTTGTTGTAAAAAGCGAGATTTTCATTGTTTTACAGTGAAAATCTCGCTTTTTACAAAAAATGAACTTACTTTCTTTTGCTTTTGCAGGACAATGATCTCTGTTAGCAGAAGGTACGTAAGCTCGCCATCTGCCGCTGCCGCAGAGACCGGCCAAGTATGAATACATTTCGGGTCTACATACGTATATTCTCACGCAGACGGAGTGGACTGGCTGAGCGTTGCAAAGCGTAGTGGTGAAAAAAAAATGGAGCATTTTAACCCCTGAACCTCCAGAACAAGGCGAACGCTGCCCATCTACAAGAGACATAAATCCTCGCCGGGGATCATGAGGATTTATGTCTCTTGCTAAGTCCTATATGTTTTTTATGCCCACGTTTGGTCCCGTTTCATCGGTGTTCTTCACGCGAATGTTGGTCAGTGCGCAAGTGGTTTCAGACGCGAAATCCGCGTCCCACTGGCAGTCAAGGGGTTGCGTCACAAATTGGCCTGCTGGCGGTGAGAATGATGATGATAGCTCATGTCAATCATACTGACGGGTCATGCGAGCGGGGCCCGGCGTATCGTCGGTGTGATAATGGTCATCCGCGCAACACCTGTGACGTGCATGCCTGCATCCGGTACGCAAAGAGACATCGGGCCGAGCACGTACGTGCGCGGACCGACTGCGGCCGACGACGGCCCGAAGACCCTGTTAGTACGCTAACTTACTGGGACGTACGAGTACGTCAGACACGAGTTTGGAAAGTTTGCGCCTGCGACTGGTATAGAGTGTGACTGTGGTAGTGGCACTTGGTGTCTAGCTGGTCTTTTTTTGTGCAGCACCATTAACCCCTTCACTGCCGAGGAAGATTTGGCAACCACCCTACTGCAAGAGGCATAGATCCTCATGAGCCCCCAAGTGCAGTTGCAGGGGATTCATGAGTGTTTTTATGCCTCTTACTCAAAACACGTCATATCCATGTTCCTGTTGACGGCTGGGGATCTTTGACGTTGAGACTATACAGTGAATTCGGAAGCACAGTCTCCTAGGGGAGGGGTTAAGTTAATCCCTTCATGAATCGATACAGTTGAAATTCAAATTCATATTATTCCTCAATCTTCCTACCCACCCACCCACCCTCTCCCCCTCCTCCTCCCTGTCAAAGATGATCTAGGATGCAGGAGGTCACGGTTCTTCAACTCTCGTCGGACCCATTGTGTATCCGCCTTGCACTGATGAGCTTATCATACATTAACCTCTTGGCTGCTGCTGACTGGCCATACCACCCGGAGTAAAACGACAGGAATCATCGCGACAAAAACCGCTACCTACACGCAAAGGGTGAACCCTAACAGCGCAGTCGATTCTAACAAATAATATTTTAAAAAATATATTAAAAAATCAAATAGCCCCCTTTGGCCTTGGACGTGCAAAGGGACTATTATGACTATTATGGGGCAATTGCCAGGTTTTGGTGTCAGGACAAATTATCACTTCGCACAGCCAGGGCGGTGTCGCAGACGCATCAAACGGTCAAAAATTGCATCAATTTACGTCAGCTGTGATATGACGGCGCGACGTGATAGGGCTTCCACACAAACCCGAGTTGACAAACTTTGTGAAAGTACAGGATATGCCCTCATTTTAACGTCAAGTTCTGAAATAGAGAATAACGTATAATCATATTATACTGACGAGCAAAAGAAATGCGACATTTTTTTTTTTTTTTTTTTTTTTTTTGATGATTCAAAAAAATATCGCATTTCTTTTGCTCGTCCGTAATTATAATACACAGTTCATATAACATGTGAGTGAACACGAAGCAAGACAATGAAAATTGACCCGTTCTTTTCAAATAAAAGGACGGGTCGACTTGTATTTTGCCTTGCCTCGTTTTCAGTCAGATGTTCAAATGTGCATATGCATGATCACGTGGTCTAGCTGTCATAAAAACGTTTTCATAACGGCGAATAATAGAAAAAAATACCGCCTTTCGAGGGCTACATAATTTCTTCATATTCACTACAAATTTGTATTTTTGTGTACAATAATTCATCCGTTTTAATAGACGTTGTTCGGATTCAGAACTGAGTAGATCAAACCTGCACGTGTTTCGACGAAAACAGTGGATTAAAAGCCCGGACAAACATGCGATAGCGCATGTTTGTCCTGTCTTCTAAATCTACTGTTTTAATAATAATAATAATAATAATAATAATAATAATAATAATAATAATAATAATAATAATAATAATAATAATAATAATAATACCGTTATTATATAGGTGCTTTTTCTCAATTTTTGGGCGAATCGACTCAAAGCGCCGCGAACTGAAACCCGACACACACACTCACATAACAGACACGGATTTACGCCATTTAAGTCAAACACAGTACAAGACAAACGAAGGGCCAGTTCAGCTACTGAAGTTACAGAGATTTTTTGATCGCTTGTATTTGAAATTTGTAAAGTGGCCTGAAACCGGTACCAAAGTAAGGGGGGGGGGGGGGGGAAGAACCAGAGTACCCGGAGTAAGAACCCCCGACGGTCCGCCCGAATTAACGGTGACACTTACCAGAGGAGAAAAGTCCGACGCCTGAACCCGGTATCGAACCTCGCACCTTTGGCATTGGTGGCAGGCGCCTTAACCACTGCGCCACGGACCGCCCCGTTTTCGTCGAAACACGTGCAGTTTTGACCTACTTCTGATTTCCGGAAATCGTCTACTTTAAAGCATAAGACACAAAAGGTTGTGGGAAATTAGTTTCTACGACAGACCTTTGTGTGTTATCAAATTTCGTCATTCGGCTACATTCAGTTTGACTGATCGAGTTTTGGCTTTTGGTCCTCGCATGAGACTTTACGACAATCGACGCTTTGAGTGAATTTTTAAGAACTAAAACTCGGCAGTATAGTCTTTAACCCTTCACACCCTGATACACATTTGACCATGATAGCTCAAGGGTGGTGCCAGAACAGCTTGGCGCCTACGGGCGCCAAGCTGTCCTGGCACCGCCCTTGAACTATCATGGTCAGTCTATCGCTGAACTGAAATGTAGCCTTCTTAGGACGACTCACTAATCTCAAGAAAAAAAATGATCAACCTCAGGATGTAATGGGTTAAACGTTGTGCTGTTTGAAAGCCCCCCCCCCCCCCCAAACCCCCCAACCCTATCGTTTGCTAACAACCCAGACGCCCGACTTCCGATCTGTCACAACAAAACCCAAATTACGAAAGAAGCCCAGGTAAATCGTGATAAAACTCAGACACATCGCCTTAACATCTAACTCCTTGGCCTCTGACAGGCGCATACTTAAACCACAAAATATCCTCCCTTTGAGCAACTATGATGTAGATGTAGCTGAACTTTCCAGCCAAGGCTATAGATCTTCATGAGCCCCTGCAAACTTGCATCTTTAGATCTCATCTCCTTGTTAGTCCTACAATCGTCTACTGAACGCAACAACAAAACAATATCCTTCGTGTGAGCGACCATGATGGCAATGCAACTGTCTTTGCAAGCAAGAATCGTAGATCTTCATGTGTCCCTGCTTCAGGCAGGGGCACGTGAAGATCTGCGACTCTTGCAGATGTCCCCCAAAAAATCCCCCTTGACCTCCAAGCAGTTTCTCGGCTCATTTGTCAAGGGAGTCTCGTTTTCAAAGACATGTGAAGCGACCTCACCCCTCCTCGCAGACGATACAAAGCGTAGCCATCCAAGGAGACTGCATTACGTGTGTATCAGGAAAATGAAAACATTTACAGGAGCTTTTCAAAAGAACTGATTGCTGCGGCAGATACGGCTTGCAAACAAGCCGCTGCATTCAAGATAACGACCGGTGTACACTGCAGGGCTCAAAGTCGGAGTTCGTCTTGTCTGCTCGCAGAGTCCCAATGTGCAAATGGTTATCGGGCCGACATCGGCCGACTTTGGCCCTCGCACAGCGCGGGCCAAAGTCGGCCAACGTCAGCCCGAAGGCCTTTTGCGCGCTGGGAGCGTTGTTCCGTCTGCCGTGAGAAATCATGTCGACACAAACGAGACATTAGTGTAGATGACGTGAGCGCATCCCAAGTTCACGGGGTAGAGTTCGGTAAATTTGTATTGCATTTTACACCCAGATGGTAAATACACCCGGTGTTTTACACATATGGCCTATACACCCGCCGATCTCGTTCAGTCACGAAGTCAAATAGAATGGCGGGTAGGTAGTAGACTTTGGTTTCAGAACTCTTTTGTACAGCAATTTCAACATCGAAATAACCAAACGCTAAACACCCTCTGAAATACAAGAACAAGAAACTGTGTTAACTCATTTTAGACGTGCTGCATCCAGATTTATGGCTTTCATGCGGACACTAAATTTATTCGACACGTATGGCCTATATACCCGCCGATCTCGTTCAGTCACGAAGTCAAATAGGATGGCGGGTAGGTAGTAGTCTTTGCTTTCCGAACTCTTTTGTACAACAGTTTCAACACCGAAATAACCAAACGCTAAACACCCTTGGAAATACAAGAACAAGAAACTGTATTAACACATTCGAGACATGCTGCGTCTGGATATGCAACACGTCTGGTGTTAATTGTTGAATAAATTTAGTGTTACTGTTTTGTCACGGTTGTTGATATTCCAAAGAGGGTTTTATTCTGTCTTGGTTATTCCTCTTTATTTTCCAGTTCTTATGGTGTGGATTGTCATACCGGCCCTGAGATCCAGTGGGTTGCATGTAGCGTGCTTAAATATAGTGTGTTAAGCTCGCTGACTTAAGGTCTTTCTTGCTCAGTAAAGCTCTTGCTTAGTGCGCGAGTGTTTTCTGTTGCATGGAGCGACTTAGCGACGTGCGTAGCTCCGAACGAGTTCTTAGCGAGCGGGGATAGGTTATTTATAGCTTATGGTGGGGTTCTCCCCTACGTCATCATAGATTGTAGAAATCGGCCAATAAAAACGCACGGTTTTCGCTTCTTCTGACCTAACGGAAACGAAGTAGACAAAACGCCGGTGAAATGGCGGCGATGGAAAACAACTGAGAAGTCAAGAGAGAAAGAATGGCAAATTTTTCGTGCAGGCAACCCTGCTTGTCAGTCTAATGTAGACGTACATTAGTTAAGGAGTACCGTGTAGGCTCCCATAGTATGAGGATCTATGTCTCAAGTCTAATGTAGATGTACATTAGTTAAGGACTACCGTGTAGTACACTGACCTATATTTACTTGACCTCTGACTTCAACAATTTTCGCTTTGAGTTCCTTCGCGCATCTTAGCCGCGCACTTTTGCATTGCCCTTTCCGGTACCAATGTGAAAAGACACTTCATACGAAGTTATTTGGACTGTTTTGACTATTTCGGCACGATGTCGAAGCGACAACACGGTGGGAGTCGTTGCAAAAACCATCTTTGTTACTATGTTTAATCAAAAGAAGTTAAAATAATGAGACAGCTGACTAAAAGAAGAGAAGAAATAACTATCAAATTGAAAGAGAAGTGTATTTATTTGCATATGTGGCTTGAAGCATTCTCAGAATATTATGAATTAAATTTTATAAAATAGTTTGCGCTTTCATTGATGCTTTAAAATTTATTTTTTAATGAAGGAAATTTTAAGCAATTAGTTTAGCAGATAATATATTTTAATTTTCCATTGCACCATTTAGAAACTAATGCATGTATATTATATTTATTACTAATACTATTAAAAAAGAATATCTTAATTTTTAAGTGGTGTAATGGAATGTTGAAATATATTACCTGCTAAAATAAATGCACGTAATTTCCTTCATTAAAAATGAAACATATTCTTTTTCAACACGCTCCATCAGATCTTAATAATAATAAAAATGCATCAAGTTAGTGCCAATTCCTGATTACAGCTGTGCGGTATGTAATGTAGTCACAGTGACAGTGGTGACACTCTTTCTTGAATTTTAGATCTACGAACGTTGTTTGTATCGAATAATAACATGAAGAATATCCTTTTCCATTAAAAAACATTTTTTTTTTGACAGCCCAGGTTTTTTTGTGTGCAATTGGGAAACCCTCCATAATCTGCCCCTGACTGTATCTCAATAATGAATATTTTCCTGGATGGCGAATCTCCAAGGAAAAAAACAAAATTAAGTGTTTGTTACAGCTATTATGTCAAGACAATTTTGGGTACTTTGGTATTTGAATGTGTTTGTTTAGGGGTTTTGTTAATTTTTTTTTCCTTTTCATTCCTAATTTAAAGCTAAGGTTAGATGATTTGGCCCCAAAAAGCTTGTTTGAGGTTATTCAACCCACCATATTTTTTATTGTGGTCCCTACGCCTTTTTGTGCAGTGGGCTGGAAAGGGTTTTCAAACTTCCCCTTTTTTAAGCCCACATTTTTCCAGTTTCGGAGATGTACAAACATATTTTTATAAATTTCTGACCTGTACGTACATATTTTCCCAGATATCTGGAGATATACACATATAGCCCTCATATTTTCTTTTCAGCTCAGTGAACATTGTTTTTCTTACTATGTTCTAAGCGCTAACACTGTACCACATAAAAGTTTTTCGATATGAAAACTCTGTTAGATGTCAAACAAGTTCATTTAGCGTTGATATAAAATAAAACCGAAGACCTTACCTCGACGATTGAATAAAAAATGCCCGTTTCAAACGGGATACACGCATTCCTTTCTCTGTCTTCCATGATAGTCGAAATGCAACCGGAAAAACTTAGGCAAAATCGCAAGCCGGCGCATGCGCACAAACCCGAAGCGAACTTCGCAATAGGCTTTGAGAAGGTACACGCGCTCAGTCAGACATCCAGTAATGTAGTATCCATGGTGTAGTAGGCTCCCATAGTATGAGGATTTATGTTTCTCTGACAACGGCTGGTGTTGGGTTATACCCATCGGTGTGCAGGGTCAGTTGAATCAGTTATGCAGACTCCTCACCGATAATTCCCAGATGTCCGTGAGACGAGGCTGGGTGGGGGGTCCGTGCGTTCCCACGTACATTTCGTGTTCCTCCTTCTCTATCCTAGATGGAAGGCTGTTTCTGCCACAAGGTTTAAGAGAGTGAATTCACATTTCCGTTCTCGCGTTAACACGGCAGCTAAGAACTCTTCCTCAGCTAAGCACGCCGCTACGCACGGGGGCCAGGGGTGGGTTGCATATGCTTGCTTAGCGCGCAGATTTCTTGCTTAGCGCTAAGTTCACAAGCTTAGCTGAAAATGTGCGTTGCATGAGCGTGCTTATCTGCTGGAGCGAGCTTAGTGGCGTGCTTAATTCTAAGGACGGTCCCCCCCGTGCGTAGCGGCGTGCTTAGCTGAGGAAGAGTTCTTAGCTGCCGTGTTAACGCGAGAACGGAAATGTGAATTCACTCTCTTAAACCTTGTGGCAGAAACAGCCTTCCATCTAGGATAGAGAAGGAAGAACACGAAAGGTACGTGGGAACGCACGAACCCCCACCCAGCCTCGTCTCACGGACATCTGGGAATTATCGGTGAGGAGTCTGCATAACTGATTTCAACTGACCCTGCACACCGATGGGTATAACCCAACACCAGCCGTTGTCAGAGAAACATAGATCCTCATACTATGGGAGCCTACTACACGGTACTCCTTAACTAATGTACGTCTACATTAGACTGATAAGCAGGGTTGCCTGAACGAAAAATGTGCTATTCTTTCTCTCTTCACTTCTTGTTTTCCATCGCCGCCATTTCACCGGCGTTTTGTCTACTTCGTTTCCGTTAGGTCAGAAGAAGCGAAAACCGTGCGTTTTTATTGGCCGATTTCTACAATCTATGATGACGTAGGGGAGAACCCCACCATAAGCTATAAATAACCTATCCCCGCTCGCTAAGAACTCGTTCGGAGCTACGCACGTCGCTAAGTCGCTCCATGCAACAGAAAACACTCGCGCACTAAGCAAGAGCTTTACTAAGCAAGAAAGACCTTAAGTCAGCGAGCTTAACACACTATATTTAAGCACGCTACATGCAACCCACTCCAGGACCGTCCTTAGAATTAAGCACGCCACTAAGCTCGCTCCAGCAGATAAGCACGCTCATGCAACGCACATTTTCAGCTAAGCTTGTGAACTTAGCGCTAAGCAAGAAATTTGCGCGCTAAGCAAGCATATGCAACCCACCCCTGAGGGCCTCGGCACCTTGAGTATTATTTTATATCCCGTTCGAATTTTGGCGTGGCAGACCCTGAGTAAATGTACAGTGAACTCCGTGGCCCTGGGTGTAACAAAAATCATCGATATTTACCCTGTGGGCCATACCGCTCTACTCTTCCAGCTCAAAGATGAGATAATAATTCAAGGCGATCCGGAAACACGGGATACGAATAGAGCTATAGAGGAAACCACGTTGGATAACCAACACTTGATAGTGTTTTGGGAGAGCCGCTTTCCGGTATCTGTAATGACTGATACCTTTGAAAAACGACACACTTTTACACACTCCATGCTGTTTGAGACTCCACCTCTCTTGATCGGTAAATAGAGACGGTAGATTTACCCCAGTAAACAAAGGCTATCGGACCGATGTCGGCCGAAGTGGGCCCGCGCACGGCTGTGCGCGGGCCCACTAGGCTACGGCCGACCGACATCGGCGGCATAAGGTCTTTAGCCTACTGGGGCGTAAATGAATGGAGATTTTGCAACGCTGCAGATATAGCTTTGTGGAATGACGAGAAAACCTAAACTCACTTCTGAATGAAGAGAATGCTGTGAGTGTTGTTCTGTGATGTAACGCACGCAGACTTGCCCACAGTCGCACGTACAGACTCTCACGCAACAGACGCATACACCACCACTGACTCAGACGGGCGCATTCATGCGGTAAAACTCCGCAACACACGGGCTCCCTTTCTAAAGTAACTTTTATACACTAAAAGGTTCAAAAAGATTATCAAACTATATACACTTCTGTACTAACATCCGAACATCACACACACATAATTCACAATATCTCGCCAGGCTAGGTGTTAGTTCTCAGTCTCCAACCTGTCTGATGTTATTGCCTGGTTACGTTGGTCCTTCTCACGTCTAGGCGTGCAAGTCCGTTGTGTGCTCTTTCCTGTCGTCCTGTGTCTTTAACACGGACGTCCTTGTACTCGTACTGTAGCGCAGTTCTCGCTGTGATCCGGGTATCTTGGTCCCGATCAGACTCACTCTGAGTGAAGAGCTGGAGGGATGACCTCACATTAGGTCCCACCTGTGACTGACGTCTCGGCGTCCGTCGTTCCACTCTTTACAAGCACTCTGAATACGACAACAAAAGTCCCAACGTAACACTTGCTAAACATACAACATATTGGATCAATGAGAAACGTCACGTAACCTGGCTGATACAAATAACTCACACGTTCATTCACACACACACACACGTGCTTCATAAACTGTCTACTTCCGTAACACCCCCATATCTCTATCACTATCTTGAAACAGACTATAGCCTAACACTCTTGCTATCCACTACTCTATACTCTGGAAAAGACTATGCTTAACCATCCACGTACTACCTTCATAGCGACTTAAGCATACACACCTTACATTCCTTTAGTCATCCATCTCGGTAAATAACTGTATTCCAAAAACACCGGTTACTTCACTGAATTCTAAACCAACATAACTGAACCAAACCGGCCAACACTATACAAGCAAATTACTCTTAGCAACGCATACTGTCTTTAACTAAGCAACTGTCAATACTACATATATAGAAACATACCTGAATTCTAGGTTTCAGAGTCTTGGAATACGGGCTAGGTATCTCAACCACATCTGATCCCTCTGACAAGAAAGCCCGTATAACGCATTTACTGCTCTGCAAGACAGCTTCCGCCTAGAACTCACTATAACAGACTTCACTAAACTCCCCGTGTTAACCGTTCCTTAAAGATTTCACGTGGACCACGACCTCACGGACTCTCGGCACAAAACAAACCGTTAATAAAAACCTTACCGTACTAACCCTAATGTGTGAGCACTATGCACGAGCATAGAGCTTCATCACAGTAATTTTGGACTTACGACCTACAGACGTACTGTCCAAACTGACGTGAACCACGCCGGCCACAGCGGAAAGGCCCGGTTATGCCCCGATTTTGAAGCCGATTCCGATCCGATTGCGATCGGATGACGTCAATTATCCGATCCGGTCATCATCGGCTGGGAATCGGGTGCCTAGAACCTGCTCTATTTTTCCGATCCGAATCGGTCCCGATCGTAAGCTTCAACCAATCAGAGCGCGTCTCGCAAGGCCTGTTGTGATCAGTACCACCGCCGTTGCTGATGTTTCGCACGCCTCTCCCCGAATATGATGCAAAACTGCTGATAATGCAAGCACATCATCATCACTGTCAAAACTAGCAGCCATTTTGCAGAACAGGTACGACTTTGATCTTCGGTTCAAACCGGTCGGCTAAATAAAGTCGGGGAATGTGTGCACACGTTTCGTGCAGTCCGGTCCGATCACCTACCGATTCGAAACTGATCGGGAATCGGCCTCAAAACCGGGCATGTGTAGCGGGGCCTGAACCAGCAAAACCCCGACGGCGGTAAAAGTTGAAACAAAAACAGCAACGCCAGAATGATTTATTTTGAATTGATAAGAAGCTTCTGTCCATGTACTAATTTCATATTTAACTAATCATGTCAAAGCCATGGAAGCGCTTTCGAGTTGAAAAAGATAATACATGTGTGTGGGACCAACTTCTCTCTCTCTCTCTCTCTCTCTCTCTCTCTCTCTCTCTCTCTCTCTCTCTCTCTCTCTCTCTCTCTCTCTCTCTCTCTCTCTCTCTCTCTCTTACTTACTTACTTACTAACTAACAATAGTAAAAATCGTTCTGCAAACACGACTGCCAACCTTACAGCCGATGCATTTAACGACCACTTCATTTTAGCTCCGAAATCTTTACTACATGCTGAATGTTTAGATCAGGTGGAACATGTCGCATCGCAGAAGCTTAGTGACTTTTGTAAGCAAAGACTGTCCGCGGGTGATGCTTTTAATATCCCCTACATCGCTGTACATGAAGTGGGCAGATTTATCTCTAGTCTCAAGAACAAAAAGTCAGCTGGCATTGATGGTATCAATGGTTTTATCCTCGAACTTTCTCTTCCATACATTGTGGAAAGCTTAACCTACATTTACAACCTATGTATTCAAAATAATATTTTTCCGGCGGCTTTCAAAAAATCTAAAGTGGTACCTATACCCAAAACAAAAGACACATCTGATCCAAATAATTTTCGGCCTATATCCATATTATCTATTCTATCGAAGCCTATTGAGAAGCATGTACACAAACATCTTCTCGAATTCCTGGAAGAAAAGTCTCTCCTGAATAAATATCAATCTGGTTTTCGCCCTAAACATTCGTGTCACGCTGCCTTGGTTCATATGATTGACACTTGGCTGCTCAACATCAACAGAAACAAAATGTCTGGTGCTGTCTTTCTAGACCTAAAAAAAAAAAGCGTTCGACCTTATAAACCACAAAATTTTATTAGAGACACTAGACTGCTACTTTAACAAGAACAGCCCAGGGACACTCTCATTCTTTCGTTCATATATCGTAGGGAGAATTCAAACTGTGTACATCAATGATACCTTCTCTTCTGAAAAGAGTGTTGAGTATGGCGTGCCCCAGGGATCCATACTAGGGCCGTTACCTTTATGTTTGTTTATAAATGATCTTCCACTTTATATATCCAATCCAAATACCGAATGTGACATGTTTGCCGATGATTCAACTCTTGACGCTGGCGGGAAAACTGTACCTGAAATATCAAGCAATCTTCAGCTTTGTCTTCAGGAGGTCTCACTGTGGTGCAAAAATAATCAAATGCTTGTAAATCCATCCAAAACGAAAAGCATGCTAATCACAACACGCCAAAAGCATCAGCTCCGCCCCCATTCACTTAACCTTTCTTTCGATTCAGTTCCCATTGAGCAAGTCAAAGAATATCGCCTCCTTGGGGTAATTGTTGATGACCAACTGTGCTGGTTACCCCATCTAACACAACTAGGGAAAACATTATCAAAGAAGCTATTTTTATTGTCAAGATTAAAATCTATCATTGATACTAAGACACGAAAGCTATTTTTCAACTCCTACATTAAACCTCACATTGACTACGCATCTACTATTTGGGACGGCTGTAGTAAGGCTAACCTTAAGCGGATCAATTCTCTATACAATCGCGCAGTTAAACTGATCCTCCCAATCCCCTCTCTAACTTTGGAGGAAAAGCTTCAGGCAACAGGGCTCCTTCCTTTACATCAACACCTTACGTTTAATAAGTGCGTACTTATGCACAAAGCACTGAACGGGAAAGCCCCCCTCTACCTGGCTAAGCTTTTCACTGAGAGCGAAAGGGTCTACTGCACTTTGAGGAACAGTCTCGTCATTGAACGGCCCCGAATTGACTTGTTTAAATCCAGCCTTTCGTACGCGGGTGCCTATTTATGGAACTCACTTCCTCCACATATACAGCAAACGAGACATCTTCCATTGTTTAGGACGAAAGTTTTTAAATACATCTCTGAGCAAACTTGAAAGAAACGTAGATAATATGCCCAAAAGAGTCATGTCAATGATTTCCTGTGATCCTCCGTTTTGCACTTGTTACCTTTTACATAATATCTCTCTTTATCGTGGTGTTTTGCCTGCTCACTAAATTCCTACACATGAGTAGCAGTATCATAAGTGTGCAGTCGCTTTCTATAAACACACTTCCAAGACCCTGTCATTTTGCTGTGTGTGTGTGTAATTTTCAGCGACTTTGGAACTTGTTTCGGAATGTAACACAAGTGACCTGTGGGGTGTAGCCGCTTGTTTTGTGCTGTTAACATATTGTTTTAATGTTGCTTTTAATGTTGTAGTTTAGCAAGGACAAACATGAAAAGAGGCCTGTGCGCCTATTGTTTCCATCCTTGAGAAATAAAGTATCATTCTTTCATTCATTGATTCATTCATTGATTCATTCATTGATTCTCTCTCTCTCTCTCTCTCTCTCTCTCTCTCTCTCTCTCTCTCTCTCTCTCTCTCTCTCTCTCTCTCTCTCTCTCTCTCTCTCTCTCTCTCTCTCGCACGCGCGCGTGCGTGTGCGTGTGCCGGCGTGTGCGTATTTTATTTGGTGTTTGTGTGTGTGTGTGCGTGAGAGAGAGAGAGAGAGAGAGAGAGAGAGAGAGAGAGAGAGAGAGAGAGAGAGAGAGAGAGAGAAATGAAATGAAACTTTATTTCTCAAGGATAAATGATTAGGTAAACAGACCTTTTTTCAATCATGTCCTTGCACACGCACTCACACATCAATCTCACGCGCGTGACTAAAACTAATAAAACTGGAAAGGCAAACGTGAGCATAAAAGAAACCTAAAGTTAGCAGTCACTCACTCACACACACACACACACACACACACACACACACACACACACACACACACACACACACACACACACACTAAGAACCTGATTAAACATGAACGTTAAAAACTTAGTTTGAACAGCAACAGCAAACTCGACAATACAACTCAATGCGCTGGAAAAACGTCGACACAACTACACAACTAGAGAGAGAGAGAGAGAGAGAGAGAGAGAGAGAGAGAGAGAGAGAGAGAGAGAGTACGTAGTTTAGCAAGGACATTATGTAAGAAATGTCCCCAGACCTAAAGCTTCTTATCCTTGGACAATAAAGATTCATTGTCATTGTCATTTTCTCTCTCCCGCAAACAGTGATTATGACACGTGCATACATTTTTGTATGAATACCTGTGTGTTTTGTTAAATCATTGTTGCTGTTTGTAGTGTTGTTGTAATTCGCATTACTTTCGATGTTATTTGTAAGTGTAATGTAACTTTGCCTGCTATTGTATTTCAGTAGATGTAGCAAGGACAGATTGGAAGAAAGGCCTGTGCTCCTAATATCTCAGTCCTTGATAAATAAAGTTTCAGTCAGTCAGTCATTCTCTCTCTCTCTCTCTCTCTCTCTCTCTCTCTCTCTCTCTCTCTCTCTCTCTCTCTCTCTCTCTCTCTCTCTCTCTCTCTCTCTCTCTCTCTCTCTCTCTCTCTCTTCATTGCTTTCATTTCGTCTTAGTTCTTGTTTGACCTGAAAATAATTAACCTCCATGACGATTAATCAGAGAGGCAATGTCGCCTAAAACACAATCCTAAAAAATACTGTTAATCATCATCATCATCCCTTGGTTAACTCATTCTACCCCAACACCGAAATCTGCAAATTTCGCCGTTGTCCTCTGAAGGCTGCATTGCAGTGCAGGACACAGATCGACCATGATAGTTCAAGGGTGATGCCGGAATAGCTTGGCGCCTATAGGCGCCAAGCTATTCCGGCATCACCCTTGAACTATCATGGTCGATCCTTATCTTGTTGTGGTGTGTCTGGGGTACAATGAGTTAAGCGGGAACAGGTTTGAACAAATGGTCCGCCGAATGTAATCAAACTGCAGACGGATCAAAGTTCAGTTCAGTTTCACCTCTTCACTACCGGGAACAAAAGCGAACATGATCCTTCTCCAAGAGACATAGATCTTCATGAGCCCCCGCGACTGCGGGGGCTCATGAGGATCTATGCCTCTTGCTGAGACCAATTCGTATCCACGTTTCTTGGGCGGTGTTGGCGTTTGGTCGTTGAATAAACCACGATTTCAGAAGTGCAAAAAAAAAACAACAAAAAAAAAACCAGTGTACATACTGTGGCAGGAAAGGATTTAATTTTTTTTTTTTTTTTTTTTTTTTTTTTTGGGGGGGGGAGGGTCTGAATTCGACCTGCAGCGCCTGCTATCTCCATCATTTCAGCTCAGTTCTCTCCTGTTTCACCTGTTAGAGCTGCACCTGTAATCAAACCAGCCGATCGCGAGCCTTTAAATCTCTACCTCATTCCGCTGTTTTCTTACTTATTCCAGCGCGCATTTCATTCAGCGCCAAATTGCACGTGTACAGGATACCGTCTGTGTGCAGGCAGGCAGAGGTATTCCAAACCGTTTGTGGAAAACGTGCGCTTGTCTGTCATTTTGAACCTTACGGCTCTGGAGCGTAAGGTCCAAAATCACAGACCAGCACACAGCCGTGAGATTCAATTTTTTTTTTCTTCAGACCGGCGCACTAAAACAGATGTGTTTCGTTTTCATAACATGTTTACATGCATGTTGCACTGTATCTAATATCTCTCTCGGAGTTTCTCGCCCCGGTTGTCGTCAATTAGTGGTTAGCGGCAAGTTGGTCCAGAATAAAGAAAAACAAACCCGTGTTAACTCATGTAAGCCTCAAGGCCGCATTTTCCACATTTTGGAGGTATCACCTAACGACTGTGTACCGGTTTGCAGGAGAGGGATCCAAGATTCGAGATTGAAGATGTTTATTGTCCCAAGAGGGATATTCTTGGTACGGCTCACGCAGTTCATAAAAAGAGATAAAATGATTAGTAAGAAACATAATATAAAATGAGACGGATGAAAAAATATATATATAACCACTATACACATCACATTCTAAACGGCATATCACATAAACCATATAAGCTAATTTATTTACCCCACTCAGCCCTGACGCACTACAGCAGGAGATGGGTCGATCATGATAATTTAAGGGTGGTGCCAGATTAGCTTGGCGCCTGTCGGCGCCAAGCTAATCTGGCACTGCCCTTGAATTATCATGGTCGATCCATCTCCTGCAACTGCTGCACAGTCATTAGATGACGCCCCCAAAATTTGGGAAATACGGCCGTCGGACTGAATGAGTTAAACATAACATTAAGTAGCACATTATCGACCATGATTATTCAAGGGTAGTGCCATTGCTTTCAGTCACTTTCTTAGCGCCCCCTCTCTTTCCTATCTCTTTTTTTTTGTGTGTGTGTGCTTTGGCCACAGTAGATCTATGATCACTGGTCGATCATGCACACTTCTCTCCCTTGACAGTGCCTTTTCCTACTCACTTGGTAGTTTTTTCTAAATTACAGGCACTGGCAGTCAACCCTTTCGGTCTGCTTTTTTAGTGCCAGATTAGTTTGGCGCCTGATCCATGTTACTGGAGCCTCTCTGGTTTGAATGACCAAAAAAAAACCTCCAGCCTGTGTCAACTGGCTCTTAAAGGCTCTACGTTCAGCCTCCTTCATAGTCGTTTCGCATCTGCTAGAGGCATAGATCCTCATGAGCCCCCGCAATTGCAGGGGCTCATGAGGATCTATGCCTCTTGCTGGTCCACATTTACATCATCCACGCTTCTCTGGTTGATATGTCACAGCGAGTCCAGTCCAGAGATGAAAGTGGACGATTTGTGTCCTTGGACGTGTGCGCGGTGTAGGTGTCAATTAATAATAAAAATAATTTAATTACGGTATTTATAATGCGCTTATCTTATAATAATTATAACTCTAAGCGCGCACTCACAACTCGCGCACGCATGCGCATGCTTTAGACAATGACTCACGTACCACAAAATATATTACGACAGTCAGCTTGGGGTGGGGAGTGTGGTGATATAGTGCTAGAACTGTTGAAAGAGGTGAGTTTTGAGGGCGGACTGGAAGGAGGAGAGAGAGTGTTTCTGACGGAGAGAGAGTGGGAGAGTGTTCCAGGTGGATGGACCGTAGACGGAGAAGGAGCGGGGGCCGAAAGTGCTGAGTTTGGTGCGGGGGATGTGGAGGCGGAGAGTCGGAAGAGGAGCGGGGAGGAGTGTAGGGGTGAAGTAAGTTGAGAGATAGGCAGGAGCGTAGTTGTTCAGGGATTTGTAGCAGAGAAACAGAATCTTATATTGGATGCGTTGGGGGATGGGGAACCAGTGAAGGAGTTTGAGCAGGGGAGTGATGTGGTCGGATTTTTTCTTTCTTTCTGAGGACGAGGCGGGCAGCATTGTTCTGGACGCGCTGGAGAGTGAAAGTGGTGGAGTGAGGGAGGCCGGAAAGGAGAGAGTTGCAATAGTCGATGCGAGATAAGATGAGACAGCAAGTTTGGTGGCAGCTTCGGTGTTGAAGTATTTTCTGATCTGACTGATGCGGCGGAGGTGGAAATAACATGCCTGGGCCGTGGCGGAGACGAAGCTGGTCATGGAAAGAATCAATGAATCAATGAATCAATGAAACTTTATTTTACAACGGTTTAGGCATTGACATCGTCATCGACACAGCCATTTTACAAACCTGCCGTTGCTAACAACTACAAGACTAACTACAAATATACATACATATAAGTAAACATAATACTTGCAAAGCGATGACAACACTATTCACATAGACAGACATACTCATAGACTCACAGACACCCCCCACCCCACCCACCCCCCTTCACACATAGACAGAGCTAAGTAGTCCAAATGATAATTGAAAAGGATAACAGACTTAATTGGGAATAAATTGGACCCAGCATAAAAAGAAACATATAATACAAGTGGTTGAGTCATCCCTACGAGTGATCCACAAAATATTTGAAGAGACCCTTTTTAAAACAGGCTAGCGAGGAGGCGGATTTTACATGGTCTGGAAGGGCATTCCAGATAAGTGCCCCTGAGAAGGATAAGCTAGTTTTATATAGATCGATCCTTGGTTTTGGGACTATGAAAAGCTTTCTGATGTTTCCAAGCTTGGACTCAGACTTACGGAACAAAGTGGAGATGTACTCAGGTGTTTTGCGTTTCCACACTTTGAACATAAAGATTGCTTTGTTATATTTAAAATGATCTTGAAGTGGCAGGAGACCTGCTTTTGAGAGCTTTTCTTCAGTGCTAAGGTGTTGATCAGGGCAGATTATTTTGGCCGCTCGTCTGTGTAGGGAATTGAGTCTCTTTAAATGGACCTCACTACACCCATCCCATACCGATGACGCGTAATCGATATAAGAACGTATGTGAGCGTTATAAAATAGTTTACGGGTATCTGAATCAGTATAATATTTCAGTTTTGATAACATAAAGAGATTTTTGGCTACTATTTTGCATAAGGCGTCTGTATGAGCTTGCCATTTTAGCTGACTGTCGATTTTAATCCCCAGTACTCGATGTTCATTTACCTGTTCTACCTGACTACCTTTAAGTGAAAGGTTAAGTAATAGAGGCATTATCTGCTGTTTTTGGCGCGTGGCGACTACCATCGATTTCGTTTTGGCTGGATGAACAACCATAGAATTGTTTATACACCAAGCTGATACTTCATGAAGACTTTGTTGTAGGTTGTCGGAAATTACCTGTATATCTTTACTAGTAGTATGAACTGAGGTGTCGTCAGCAAAAAGGTCGCATTGTACATCTTGGCAAGTAATATGTAGAGGCAAATCATTGATAAATAAGCAAAACAGTAGAGGGCCCAGTACAGACCCTTGGGGCACACCGAAGCTTACATCTTTGAGAGAGGAGTATGAGCCATGAACAAGAACCTTTTGTTTTCTTTTAGTAAGGTAAGATGTGAAAAAAGCAACTGCGTCTCCGTTATTGAGGTATGTGTGAAGCTTAGCAGTCAGAATAGTATGGTTAATCAGATCAAAAGCATTCTTAAAATCCAGATAGACTACTCCTGTTAACTGTGACTTATTCATACCCTTGAGCCATGTGTCAACAAGGCGTGTAAGTGCTGTGTGGCATGAATGCTGCGGACGAAATCCGGATTGGAAAGGGTGGAAGAGCTTACGGTTTTCTAGGTAAGCAAGCAGGTGTTTATGAACGTGCCTTTCCAGTGGTTTGGACAAAACAGATAATAAAGAAATAGGCCGATAATTATTAGGATCAGAACGATCTTTTGTTTTTGGAAGTGGAATTACTTTGGCATATTTAAGTTCGTTAGGAAAAGTGTTATGCTGGATACAGAGATTATAAATATAAGTTAAGGATTCTACAATGTATGGGAGAGACAGTTTAAGTATTTTCGGGCTGATGTCATCAGGCCCCGAGGACTTTTTATTTGGAAGGTTACTTATAAGTAAACCCACTTCATGAACAGCTAACATAGGGATGTTGAAGGGGGCTGTGCCCATTGTTCTTTGTTGACAAAACTCAGACAGCAAATTTGAACGGTGATAAGTGTTATCCTGGCTTGGCGATATTAGAGATTTGGCAATCGAAAGAAAATGGTCATTGAATGTATCAGCAGTAAGATTAGTGGGAATGGTAGTTGCGGTACTTGGAGACCCCCTAGTAAGTGTGTTTAGAAGGCGCCATATAGTAGAGGTATCTTTGCTGTCTTTAACCGTGTCACGAACTAACTTTTTTCTTGCCTCTCTGATCATGTATTTAACACGGTTACGCTGTTGCTTATATTCAGTGAACATTTTATTGCTACGTAGATCGTTTCTAAGCGCCATCGCCTGCATGATTTCCGGAGTAAGCCAGGGAGGAAGAGTGTTAGATTTTACCCTCCTCTCGCGTAGAGGAGCATGTTTATTAAGTACATTTAGGAAAAGAGAGTACCAAATACTGAGGGCGGTATTAGGATCATAGGACAGGAGCACGTCATTAAAAGGAGTATTTTCTAGATCAAATAGAAATTCGTCTTTCCTGAAGTGTTTGAATGTCCTATACGTTATAGTTGTATGGCCGTTCTTTTTTGGTTTAGGGAGTTTAGAAGACCAGGAGCAAGCCACAGGATAATGATCACTAACACTAAGATTTGAGACATCAACGTCAGAGACGGCTTTGGGTTTATTAGTATATATGTGGTCAATAAGCGTGGAAGTAGTTGGAGTAATTCTGGTGGGTGATTTCACTAACTGTACTAAGCCAAACAGAGATGACGTTGAGCCCCAGGCGGGGTGCGGCTTAAGTAAATCTATATTAAAATCGCCCAATAGAAGAATGTCGGCCTTCTTTTTTAAAGCTCTGTCAAGGTTATGACTAAACTGATCGTACCACTCAAAAGTTGAGGCGGGATTTCTATATAAGAACCCAATTAATACCGGTTTTGATTTCGGACACTTGACTTCGACCCATACGCACTCCACCCCCATCATTTCTAGGTCGACGCGTCGATGAACTAAATGCTGGATAGAATTATGAATATAGACAGCGATGCCAGTTTGACCGGGAGACAAGGGGTCTCGTCTAATAACTGAAAAATTGGGGATACTGATTGCTGCATCGCTTACACAGGAACTCAGACGCGTCTCACTGAGTCCAAACAGGTGGAACGGTGTAGGATCGTTAATATATACAGATATGTCGGCTAGTTTGTTGTACAAATGAAACACATTGAGGTGCCCTATTCTCATAACTGCACCTTTGATGGAAAATTCGCTTGGACTTATTACAAAATACAGAGTGCACAAGATAAACAATGAAGAAACAATTGAATACAGAAAAACACGGAAATAAAAAATACTATAAAACTATAAAACGATAAAAGGCCACGTAATTGAATAAAAGTCCTCCAGAGAACAAGTAGCCGTTAAGCTACTGAGCTCTCAAAAAAAACTCGCTGCGGGAGTGACTGAACCACAAGAAAAAAGTGACGCAACTTGAAACGCCGCATGGAACACCTGTATGTTCGGCTGTCACTAAGTTCCCTTCTTTGTCGTTCCAGTACAATTTTAATTAAATCACTCAAGCTAATAGTCTGTCTCACTGTAAAGACACGAAAGAGGCTGAAAATTAAGTCTTTCTTAAATGAGCACAATCTTTACAGTGTAAACTAACACAGTCTCTGGTGGTAACACTCAATGTTACTGTCACATCAGTTTATGACCAACGCGGCTAGAAGGTAGAACCAAAGTAATCAATAAACAGCACAGTGGATGCAGACAATAACGTTGGTAGTCACTCTAACTGATTTACGGTAAGAACAAGTTACATCTGTAACAATAGCAGTCAGCTTGCCGTGCTCGTGTTCACAATCACCAAATATAAACGTCTAATTAAAGCGTCAGTAAATCAGTGATGAACTAGTTCAACAAATGAAAATTAACCCTTTTGTTCATGCATCCACCGGTGCTGTTTGCAGCATCGGTGGTTGCATGCACAACGGGGTTAAGCAAGTTAGTGGCAGATAAATCCCTGTAGGAAAGGCTGCGGTTAACTTGTCAGTTGATATCGCAGCTAATCAGTTAATAGTAGACACCACCTATTAACCCAACAATGGACAATTAATCCTCCTGTTCATGCATCCATCGGTACTGTTTGCAGCATGTACTGTTTGCAGCATGTACTGTTTGCAGCACCGGTGGTTGCATGCACAGGAGGGTTAATGAGATTATTAGCCGGTAAAGCCCTGAATGAATGGCTGTAGGAGCTGCGCAAGCATGCGCATCCTCTGCGTTGCGTCTAATCCGGGTGTAATGGCAGGGCTCTCCCACCCTCTGGTCGGTGTGGGATTAGCGGTGGCGAGGGCGTGAAGGGCGCTGTTAGAGCCTTGGTCGGAGGGTGGAATGCGCGGAAATTCGCGTTCTGACGGAGTGAACTGCCCGGCGTGACCTTGCTGGGGACAGAATGTCGGGGGGTAACCAGGCTGGGCAGAGTTGTAACTGGCATTGTCAGACATGTTGAACTGGGTTTGAGCAGAATGGGCTTGGCAAATTTGAGACTGTTGAAAATGGGCTTGAACGTGGTTGGAATTAGCTTGGCTGGGAGGGGTTTGGTTGTTGTGGGGGTGGGCGTTGATGTGGGCATGGTTGGGGTGGGAATGGTTGGGATGGGTATGGACTTTGAAATTGTTTCCTCCATTAGCTTGTCCCCATCCTGTGCCCCTGCCAGAAGCCTGATTCTGGTAGTGCTGTGGTCCTCGATTTTGAGGGTTGGTAGGCGCATGACGATCCGTTTTCGGCACATCGTATCCCGGTGAGCGGCGTGCTGCTCCGGCGAACCTGATGGCGAGTGCCAGTCGCTTGGTGCCTTCATCTGTCAGGTGACTTCTGTCTCTCTGGAACAGAGTCTGACGCGGCGCAAGATTAGCTGTCAAGAAACGGGGGACATGGTCGATGTAGGGGATCTTGAAAGAGAGGAATCGAGGATAACGCCGAGGTTCTTGGCCGAGTCAGAGAGGGAGATGGGGGTGCTGTCGAGTTGAGACACTGTGGGACTTTTTTTAATGAAATGTGTGACAGGCTAGCAAAGATCGGCGCTGAGAAAAGACTGAGAAAACTCACTAATGCATCACAACCTGACTTTCTCCACACATGAAATCAATGGACTTACAAAATCTTTACGAAAAGGTAAAATTAAAAATAAAGGTAATATTTCACCTTATTCAAGAAAATTAGCATTCTAATATACAAACTAGGATTATACTCCTGGAAAACAAATTTTTCTATAGATTTAACTTGTGAATGTTCAGAACCTCTCTCAATTCATCATATAATACTCAAATGCCCTAATGCAACACGTTTGTTCTGACAAAATGCTATAAACGTTGATGATCAACAGGAAACATGAATGATATTTTAAATACCAGTAGCAACAACTATAGTGAAAATAATGTCAGACTCCTGTAGGTAAACTTTCGCAATGCATGTATAGTTTAGATTATTAAGGTTCAAGTGTAAAGAGTTTGTTAGTTTGGGTTTTTTATTTTGTCTAAAATCACCAAGATATGAAGAGACATTAAATATTCATTCATTCATTCGTTTGTTCGTTCTTTCGTTCGTTCGTTCATTCATTCATTTATTCAATCGTTCGTTCGTTTGTTCGTTCGTTTGTTCGTTCGGTCGTTCGTTCATAAATGTGAGCAGTGCTTACAGAATATTTCATATCCTCAGCAATGGAGCATCGGGAGGCAGCGTGTTAGCATGCTCCCCTAGTAGACACTTTTTTTATGCTTGCAAGTGGGTGGAACAGTAAAACTAAGTTAAACCCTTCGCTGCCAGTGATCAGGGTATTCGCGTCAGAAGCCACTGCACGCTGCTCGACATTCGCGTGAAGAACACAAACTAAATAGGACCAGAAATATGCAGAAAGAACGTACGACCAACAAGAGACATAAATCCTCATGAGCCCCCGCGAATGCGGGGGCTCATGAGGATATATGTCTTTTGCAGCTTGTTAGCGTTCGCCTTGCCTCGCCAGATGAGAGGTTAAACGTCGCTGGCACGTCTTGGGGTAAAGAGGTCTACAGGTGGTTTGGTCATTAGTATTCTCTTTTTCTTGAATCAGCACCAAGGCTGTTGCAGTCGCGCGCCAAGGAACAATCTCAGTTTGAGGTGTAGATGCAAAGGTGAAATAAATCTCTGTCTACAAGAGGCATGCATTTGCATTGCGCTGTTGGGGCCCATGTACGTCCATGCCTATTGCAGATGGAAGGCCCTCCTCAGTCAGTATTAGTGCTGTGGGCCGTAATAATAACAGCTCATCACACGTCAGCAGCAGAGACGGCTGATGGCCCTCATAATAACCGTCATCAGGCGTCATCGGAAAAACCTGCCAGGTTTACGTCATTTCACCTGCTACAGGTGGCACTAAGTGGCCGACAGTGAGCGTTTTGCAGACAGTTGCGCGCTGATATTCTCCGCTTATTATGCGAGATAATATGTTGGGGTGAGGGTGGAGGTGCGGAGAGAGAGAAAGAGAGAGAGAGAGAGAGAGAGAGAGAGAGAGAGAGAGAGAGAGAGAGAGAGAGAGAGAGAGAGAGAACAATGAACAATAAACTTCATTTCCAAACGAATGAAGTAGATGGCATCTCTGCCACTTTTCAGTCATACTTGCCGTTACGTCAGTTAATGAGAGACAGACAAACAGACAGGCAGAAAATTAATGTCCGCGTGAAGCAAAGCACGTGACCTAACACGTAGTGGTTGGGTTCAACCATCATCACAAACGGGTAACAATTGCCTCGCTTCACTGAGTACACCCAGCTGACACTACAAGTCCAAGGACGGTTGTTGTTGGGTTTTTTTTTTTTATTATTCCCGAACTGTGACTCGAGTAAATTCCCGCGGTAGGGACGCTGTCAATGGACTAATGAAGTGTAGGGTTCTAGGCGTATGATGAAACTGGAGACGCCATTCTAACCTGTTCTGTGAAGGCAAGAAGACAATAAATGCAGCATTAGTTTTGTGAAAAGCTAGGCTTTCGTTGTATCAGAATGGTAATCTCGTTTTTCACAAGAAAAACCCGGACTTATTGTCTTTTGCTTTTGCGAGGCAGCATCATAGCCAGCTATGCGAGGTATGTATATGGGCGAGCAAAAGAAATACGATATTTTTGGGACAAGTGTTTCCGATGGTCCCGAAAATAAAAGGCACTTCTTTTGCTCGCCGTATACTGCGCACTTCGTAGTCCACTGTGACCACGTGACCACAATGTGTCGGTCAGTTCATCCGCACCGCTCCATTTTGGTCAGTGACAGCCGTAAGCTGAAACCCGTAACGCACGGCAACTCACAAGCCAGGGCGCCAAGCTAATCTGGTGCTACCCATGAACTATCATGGTACATCATTTTCGTGATGTGTGATTTCCCATGTGTCAATGAGTTATGTAATCACCATTTTGAAAAAAAGCAAGCTTTTCATTGTATTACAATTGTATTGCATTTTAGTACAAACATTGAAAAGACAATAAATAAGTCATTTTTTTCCGAGAAAAGCGAGATTATTTTAATTGCATTACTGTAAAAGATCGCGGGTTTGTTTTTTTTTTTCTCACAAAAATGGAGTTACTGTCTCTTGCCTTAACCCCTTCCCTGCCACTGTACGTTCACTGTACGTACATTTTTGTTTCTGACCAAAAGCCAGAACCGCCCAAGAAACATGGATACAAATTGCTCTCGGTAAGAGGCATTGATCCTCATGAGCCCCCGCAGTCGCGGGGGCGCATTAGGATCTATGTCTCTTGGAACTGAATCGTGTTCTTTTTCTCGTCAGTGAACGGGTAAACAGGGCAGACCTCTCTTTGTTCGAGATATACTTGTTTCACCTGACCGTCTGGCCACCAGCTTTAGTTAAAGAGCTCCCAATGGCCTTCTCATTTGTAGTAACGACTCACCAGCAGTAAGATACTGTTCTTGTGATAGTCTTGTGGGCACAAAAGATAGTAAGATACTTTTCTTGTGATAGACTTGTGGACACAAAGATCGCTACACAGTAAAAGAACCGACCGAACACACAGAGTAAGAAGAAGCATCGTCATCCCTTTTCTGGGAGAGATGGATGTAGGTGGAGCAGACATCTTTCCAGACCAGAAGAATAGATGAGGATGACCCATCATCCGTCAGAAGATCTACATCTGTCTACATCTTATCTACTTGCCTCTTGGGCCATGGGCCATGGATGGACTGTTACCATCAGGTGTCGTTGGATATCTCAGCTGTTCACCCACGCCTGGCCTTCTCATCGTAGTAAATTAATTCAGTTGTCTCCTTTGCCTGGAGGGGACACAGCCCTGGCAGAAAGGGGACATAACCCTGGCAGAATGAGGGGCACAACCCTGGCAAGAAAGGGAACTCGAGTAAGGCGGGAACCGTGTCTCCAGATGAACGGACAAGGACAGGAAATTTTCCACTCGTGATCCTATCTCACTGCTGGAAATTCGTTTTTTGGGGACACATCAAATCTGTCTTCTAATGACTGCACTAGTCGTCTCGCACCTGTAAGGGGCATAGATCCTCATGAGCCCCCGCAATTTCGGGGGCTCATGAGGATCTATGCCTCTTGCTGGGCCACGTTTAGCTCATCCACGCTTCTCAGGTTGAAGGTCACAGTAAGGTCAGCCCACGATGTAGATGGCTTCTCAAGATTTGGGCTTGGTGTGAGCGCGTCCAATTTATCGCTGGAATAATGGGGATCTACGCCTTCTGTGCTGGGGGCCCAAGCTTACTCTCCTTATTGTCGGGTGAAAGGGGGGTCATCGAGGGTTAACTCCTTCGAAACGTGCCGCATCTTCCGAAGACAAGAAGATCGAGAAAAAAATAAGCACCCGAGAATAATTAATGTAGTATTAGTTCCCGTCAGCAGTCTTGGCTTTTGGCTAAGTGAAATGTAAGTGAACTATCGGTCACAAAAAGAGGTACGTATATCCCACATAAATTATACGAAACAAACTCTGAACCGAGTAAGCAAAGTCCTCGGGCCCACTACGGCCGTCGTGGGCCCGAAGACGTTGTGCCGCTAAGGAATGTGCCCGCCAATGGTCGCAGATTGTGTTTTTGAATCATTGTTAACCCATTGCATCCTGAGGCTGTTTTTGTCAAATTTGCTTATTGTCCTATGAAGGCTACATTACAGATTAGGAGATAGATCAACTGTTTTAGTTCAAGGGTGGTGCCAGAATAGCTTGGCGCCTCAGGCGCCAAGCTATTCTGTCACCACCCTTGAACTATCAGTGAAATTTATTTCAAGCAATGGGTGTATCAGGGTTAACTCAGCGCCCAAGAACCCCAGCCCTTCAAGTAATACAAGGAGGCATAGATCCTCATAAGCCCCCGCAATTTCGGCTCATGAGGATCTATGTCTCTTGCAGTCGGATCCTGTTCAGGTTTTTTTCTCTCGGCGGTGACGGGGTTAATACGCCCTTTATGCTCATAAATGATCGCACTACGGCCGTACGTGACTGGGAACAATCTGAAATCTGGTCCCAAGGAACTAATCCCTGCGCCCAATCTCTCCTCCACTTAGCTGCTGTGGACACACACTAAAAGCTCATGAAATCCAACACGCCTTCTTGCCATCGCGACCAACAAAAACCTGTCACTTTCCGCTCCGGGTCTGGGTGATGGACTGACCGTGATTGCTCAAGGGCTGCGCTTGATTACCTTGGCGCTTTGCAAGGTAATCGAACGCAGCTAAACTCATATTTTGTTCGCGTCAGGTGAAAGCTCGAGACATTTTCAAAAATTTTGAATTTTCATTTCACCATTTAAAATAGAGACCAAAATCGTGTCCAGTGCCAATGCAGAAAAGAAACACGCTTAGAAAAGACAGTTAACCGCAATTGTGTTGTAAATAAAGCGTGATTCTTTCTTCGTTGGGAATTTCTCAACATTTGTAAACATTACTGCCCTACTTAAATACAGCTGGTCTCAGCAAAAGGCATAGATCCTCATGAGCCCCCCCCCCCTCTCTCTTGCAGCTGGATCGCCGTTCACTTTGAAAGTGTTAAAACGTGGCTGACACTACCTATTTAAGTTCTGATGGACGAATGAATTAGCCAGTCACTGTGGCGAGTTTTCCCCTCACAAAAGTGCCGTACCCTGGTAAGGTCCAGAAAAGCCGTCAGAGGGTGGGGTAGGCACGACACGAGCACAAAAGACTAGCATGTCACCTGTCTCACCTGAGCCCATCTGTATCACCTGTATCTACAGACAAGGCTGGAAAGGTCCTCCAAGGTGTGACTCAGTCACTGAAGACATGCATCCAGGTGGGCCCCAGCTCCCGCCCTCCAATCATCGCCCGACTCGCTACCTGAAGGCTTATAACCCTTTCACTGCCGAGGAAAACTGCAAGAGACATAGATCATCATGAGCCCCCGCAGTTGCGGGGGCTCATGAAGATCTATGCCTCTTGATGACGCCACTTTGTGTCTGTGCTACTCGAACAGCCGCGGCCCCTTGTCGTTGAATTAACAAAGATTTCAGAGACGCAGTCTGCGTCCAAATGGCAGTCAAGGGGTTAATGTGTACGGGCTGGTCTGTGAATTTATACCTTTCGGGTCGTTGCATCGAAAGTTTGTTATTATACATGTAGATCTTACGACCGAAATATCTACACTGACGAGCGAAAGAAAAAAGCAACATTTTTAGAGTCATTGGAAACGCTTTAGTGTTTCCGATGATTCCAACAATGTTGCATTTCTTTTGCTGGTCAGTGTACAACTGTCCACACATTTCTGTGTTGTTCAAAAAGTTTTTTGGTTTTTTTTTTTTTTTTTTTGTTGTTTTTTTTTACCATACGGAGAAACTAATGATCTTTATGAGCTCAGCACCAACATGTTAATTACCGCCCGACACCACCGTCCCCCACCCCCCCCCCCCCCCCCACTCCCTACCCCCACACACCACTCCTCGCCCCTCCCCCAACACCCAAACACCTATTCAACTTCTGTTTCCCACCCTAGCTCGCCCGCGTACACGTTTAACTCCCCCCCCCCCCCCCCCTTATGGTCAGATCTGTCTAAGGGCGCTGGGATGAGAAACAAATAAGACTTGAAACAGTGAAGAAAGAGCGACCCGACCACAATACCAACGTGATTCCAATGCTTTGCAGGCCGTCTTGAAACCGAAATTTTAAAAATGTGCGCTAAGTCTGCGAGTTTGAATATTAGGGCTTTGAGGCCATCTTGGATTGTGTGCTGGTCTGTGATTTCAGACCTTACGGCTGTCAAGCTGTAATGTTTAAAATCACAGACCAGCACGTCTTCTTTCTTTTTTCTTTTTTTTTTTTTTTTTTTTTTTTTTTTTTTTTTTTTGGGGGGGAGGACGAATCCCAGTCAAATGCCGTATAGTGGTAAACAAAGACTGCAAACACCGCCCATTAGAAACCAAGAAAAGTTGCAATTAAAACATTTCCGCGTACTGAGACTGAGATTTATCTTCTTTCGTATGAGGAACACAGGCGTAAATAATTTTTATTAGGCACAGAGACCCAAGCGTTATTTGCCAAGTCTAAAAGTCGAGTCCCTGTCAAATGGCGTATAGTGCTGAACAATGACTGCGCAAACATTGGCCTTTTATAGAGGACAAGTTGCAGTTAGAAAACTGGGACTAAAAGTTGCAGCGATTTATCCCCTTTCGTCTCAGGAACACAGAAGTAAATTAAGCAGGCAAGAAGCATGCATCATAATGCGCCTCTAGGGGCCATGAGGATCTATGATTCTTGCATAAGGTTAAAAAGTCCGCTTTTTAGTCTGAGTGTTATCAGTCATTCATAGATCCTCACGAGACCCCGCGGAAGGAGTCTGTATTTATTTGAGGAACATATATGTAAATTAGGCAAGCAAGAGGCGCAGATCATCATGAGCCCCGCAAATTGCGGGGGATCATGAGGATCTATGCCTCTTGCAGTTGCTATTAGGTGTGAAAAAAAGAAGAAGACTGTCGTCTAAAGAGATCAAGTGTTTGGCTTCATCTCGCCACCGTCTTGTTATATCTACTACCTGTGTTAGTGGATCAGGGTCAGACAGGTGTACTGATGAAAGGACCTCGCATTCGAGACGTGCCGCGTTAGCCCCTTCAGTGCCAGCAACTAGAAATGGTGTATCCTCAAACCACCACAAGCGCCATCCAGATGAAGAGGCATATAGAGCCTCTAGAATTCCCGCACAGGAAACACTCCTGATTGCGTGCGAACGGTCGTCTTTATCGTTTTCTTACGCATTGATTGATTGATTGATTGATTGATTGATTGATTGATTGATTGATTGATTGATTGATTGATTGAGCGAGCGAGTGAGCGAGCGAGTGAGCGAGCGATCGACCATTCATTGATTAATTCATTCATTCATTCAGTGAGTAAAAGATTGAGTGAGTGGGTGGATGGGTGAGTGGGTGAGTGAGTGAATGAAAGAGTGGATTATGGATCTATCTTTTTATCTATCTATTTATGCAGACGACATTGACCTCATGGCAGGCAGCAATAGTGAGCTCCAAAACCTGACAGACAAACTTTCAAGTAGCGCAGGGTCTTATGGCATGGAGATCAGTACGGATAAAAGCAAAGTGATGATCAACACCACAAGCGACAGCAGCAGCAACATTCACATGAATGGCCAGAAGCTAGAAGAGGTCAATAGCTTCAAGTACTTGGGAGCCACCCTGTCCAAAGACGGTAGTTGCATAGCAGAGATCCGTATCAGGATAGGTACAGCAACATCCGCAATGGCCAGGCTGGACAGGATATGGCGAAGTAACTCCATCAGCTTCACCATCAAGTACAGGCTTTACAAGTCCCTCGTAGTGTCTATTCTACTCTACGGCTGTGAGACTTGGACACTGCTTGCAGACTCAGAAAAGAAAATCCAGGCCTTTGAGAACAAGTGCCTGAGGAAGTTGCTCCGCATCTCGTACCGCGAGCACAAGACCAACGAATATGTACGGAGCATCGTCACTTCCCTGGTGGGCCCACATGAACCCCTTCTGGCAACCGTGAAACGGCGCAAGCTTGCTTGGTTTGGCCACGTGACCCGACACAACACCTTGTCCAAGACTATCCTCCAAGGCACTCTCGAAGGAAGTCGTCGGCGAGGTCGTCAGAGAAAGAGTTGGGTCGCAAACATAAAAGAATGGACCGAACTCAAGATGCCAGACTTGCTTGCCACCGCCCAAAATAGAACTCAGTGGAGAGCACTGTCTGTTGCTGCTGCCTTTCAGTCCCCCCAACGCCCAGTTCGGGCAAGGGACTGATGATGATGATGATTATGAGTATAGTTTGCATCTCACCTGTAAGTGCAACCGTTACTCTCTTCTCACCCTTACACCTATTTCAAAACAAAACTAGCTGAGGTGTGCGGCACGTAGGCCTAACTGCTCTTACCTTAACTTTTAAGAGTTAATTAACCGAGTTTTGCAATGTACCTTGTTGGCCTACTTGGCTGTTTGTCGTAAGATCATGTAGCACTCCAATGTCATTTTTTTTAATGAAAAACGAAAATAGAAATTGCCGTGTACCAGCACGTAATAGGCTACTCATACATAATTTCACGTGGATCCCGGCGAGACGACAGCACTTCGTTTCCTGTTGTATGTCAAAGGTTAATGTAGATACTCTGCTTGCAGTGCCCCCTGCTGCCGCTGTTACCCCTACCCCCAAATTAGCTCATCGTGGCGTGCCCCCACCCCTACAACGGTGAGGCAAAGTCCTCGGGCCGACGTCGGCATTAACCCCGTTTCAATGCCACTGATGATACATCGTGTCAATTCAACGCGATTTCAAGACTGAACTCCAGCCGTCCCATGAACAAGGGATACAAATCGGGTTTTCAGCAAGAGGCACAGATCCTCATGAGCCCCCGCAATTGCGGGGGCTTATGAGGATCTGTGCCTCTTGCAGTAGTGTGCTGTACATTTTTTTTTCTCGGCAGTTAAAATTTTCATTAGTCCGCGTATCTCTCAAGCGCAAGCGTTATGATCATCTATACGTCTTCTTTCGCCATTTTGCATTCGCCGTGTTCAGTGTTCACGCGCAGGAGGAAGTCAGTTCAGTCACCCCTTCGCTGCCAAGAAAAAAACGTAAACACGATCCAACTGCTAGAGACACAGATCCTCATGAGCCCCCGCGACTGCGGGGGATCATGAGGATCCTTGCCTCTTGCTGAGCCCAATTTGTTGTTTTCCGTGTTTCTTGGGCGGAGTTGGCTTTTTGGTCGTTGAATGAACGAAGATTTCAGAAACAAAACTATTCGTGCGGCGTACGTACAGTGGCCGGGAAGGGGTTAACCCCTTAATACTTTCGAGAACACGTAAGCAGTTGCGGCAGCTCATGAGGATCTGTTTCTTGCTGACACCACTTTAAATCCATCGTCTTTAGACAGATGGAACTTTTTGGACGGTGATTAACTTTTTTTTTAAAGAAAGCAGAAACAGCGACCACTGGCAGTTGATGGGGTTAATGCTGACTCGGTGAACATAAAATTTGCAGACAACTTGATTGCATGTAGGCACTAATTGCCTTGTAGACATGACTCAGGCTGCAAGTTTTCTCGGCCAAATATATGTTGCACCTTACAGTTGTAACTTCAGTGGCAAGGTGGGCAGAGCTTGATTTAATCATTCTCAGATTCTGCCCTGTGCAGGCACAAGACTTAAGTCCGCTTTTGTGAAAAGCTAGATTAGCACTGTATTACAATAAAAATCCTGCTTTTCACAAAGATGGATTTATTGTCTTTTGCTTTCATACAAGCAGCACCGTTCCTCCACTTGCTGTGCCATTCATCTGCAAGAGACATAGATTCAAATAAGCCTCTGCAGCCATGCCTCATTAGCTAAGCTGTCGTGTCTGTGGCGACGCAGCCAACCAGGCGTCAGTCGCATGCGTGAGCTTAGTCATGCGCCAGCTATTAAGCAAGGTGCTCCGCTACAGCGGAGCACATTGCTTAGTGGCTGTGGCAGGACTAAGCTCGCTCCTGCAACTGCTATTGCGGATCACCTTGCTTAGTGGCTGGCGACGGGCTATGCTCACTCGTGCAACCGGCCCCAGATCCAGATCCTGGCCTACACAGTCGATCCATCTTCTGTGACTAGTGTACGGAACTTAGTAGACGCAGTGCAGCTTGTAGCAAAAGAGTGGTCAGTGGTTCAGTAGATCTGCAGTGTCAGGGGATACCAACTCCAGGTAGATTCAGATCCAAGCATTTAGATTCAAAGATCATAAGTTCATTGTGGGTCCATACCTCGACATTTGTGTGACGTAACCAGCAGGACAAATTTTTCCAACCTGCTTCATTTTGACGTTGGAAGTGAACTCGTTTAAAGTGTCTGGACCCTCGGAGAAGGGGGGAGGGGTGGGGGAGGACACATTTAACCCTTGGGTCCCACGGACGAAATCCCCAAATGTTCGAGTTGTCCCCTGAAAACTGTATTACAATTCAGGAGACAGATCGACCATGCCAGTTCAAGGGTGGTGCCAGAATAGCTTGGCGCCCAGGGGCGCCAAGCTATTCTGGCACCATCTTTGAACTATCACGGTCGATCCATATCTTGCTGTGATGTGTCGGGACTAAATGAGTTAAATAAATCTTGCACTTTCGTTAAGTGCTTGACTGCAGAGAGTGCAAGTCGTTATGGACAGAACTCCAGGTGACCGCATAGATAGAGGGGCACATACGTAAACAAAATTATGCAATAGGTATAGATCCTCATAAGAGTCCGGCAACCTGCGGAGGGCCATGAGGATCTATGCCTCTTGCACATTGTGCCTTCTTGTAATTCAACGACTGTTCTTCAAGCGTGTAGGAGTGTGGCTGAGTTTGGATAAGATGGACACTCGATGCTGTCAAGAGAACTCCTGGCCAAATAAAGCAAAGGTCCTCGGACCCACAAAGGCCGCAGTGGGCCCGAAGATGTTTTACTACTGGGGTCAGTACTGTGGTGTTTGAAATCACACGTCACGCAAATTGCACTTGAAAAAGAAAACAGATTATGCACAATCACTGTCACCCACATTTTTTTTTTCACCAGTACACTAGCACGCTTTGATTTACATCACGAGCCACACTTATCTCAGTCAAGGCCCTCCGCATCAATAGCTGCGAAAGTGTCGTACAGCTTTGCCGACAGGCAACGCTGCCCACGACGTTTTAGCAGCTATTGATGCGGGGCTCCTTGAATGACTTTGCTGAGTAAGCAGTGCGGATGGTTGCATGCTCATGGGATCTTAAGCCGTATTTCAAATTGTAAATAATCATTAGATAGAGCGATATAAAGGTAAGTGAAGATTAAAAGCGAAAGTTGAATTTGATACTTTTGAATTCTTTACGCACATGATGGACAGAAAAGGAGACATTATGACGAGAGAAGAGGATAAGGGAATTACAAATAAATCTGTAATTTCAATACGTTTGGCTTTACGTCATGCACTTAACCCTTTTCATCCTGATACCCTTTTGCTTGAAATGAATTTGACTATGATAGTTCAAAAATGATGCCAGAATAGCTTGGCGCCTGGGGCGCCAAGCTATTCTGGCACCACCCTTGAACTAAAACGGTGGATATATCTCCAGATCTGCAATAGAGCTTTCCTAGGACAATAAGAAGAATTTAAAATTCAGCCTCAGGATGAGATGGGTTGAAGGCCCACTACCGCCGTAACTGCTCAAAGATACACTTCTGTAACAGATAGTTACGAAACGCTACACACAAGTGTAGTTATGGTTCATTTAGACACAGGACAATCCAGTTCAGCACACGTTGTCTTAATATCAAGTAACCTGACAGTGACTCCACTCCGTTCTATAAATACAGTGCTATCAGTACGAGAAACAGCTAAAAATAGTTTGAAACGCTAACGGCTGCACAGAATAAATAAATTCGATTACCCGTGTGCTGTTGCTGCGTGTCCAAACTGCTGTTAAAGTTCATTTTGTGTGTCGACAAGACATAACAAACACAAATGGTGCCGAAAAGTGTCTTCAGATTTACGTTTAATGGTACTAGGACAGAGAAGACGAGAGATGATGATGAAACTTTATTTATCAACGGTAAAAAGTTTTGACAGAAACAAATCGTCATTTTACAAACTTGCCGTTGCTAATATCTACAACATAAAATAGATTAAAAGATAATAATAATAATAATAATAATAATAATAATAATAATAATAATAATAATAATAATAATAATAATAATAATAATAAAGAAGTATATTTACACATATTATTTCATGCAACAATAAAATTTATATATAAAAAAAATTACACAAAATAATAATAACACTCAACATTCATCTTATACCATACACACACACACGCACACACACACACACACACACACACACACACACACACACACACACACACACACACACACACACACACACATACAAACAATATAGATAAATGCATATATTACATGAAAGCATTAACCATCAGGGTTTGTTTAAATGCCCAGTGTTGTTATGTTTGGCTCACCAGGTAATCGAAAAGTTTCGTTTTAAAGATTCCAAGCGAGGCTATAGTCTTCAAATGTGCAGGAATAGTGTTCCATACAAACGGTCCAGAAAAGGATAAACTAGTTTTAAAGAGGTCAATTCTAGGCAGAGGTAGGGGTAAAGTATTGTTCCTTGAGGTACGTTCGCGTTCTTGCTGTGGCACAAATTTGGTGGTTAGATACTGCGGTGTCATGTTATTTAATATCTTGTGCATGAGGATGCATTTGTTGAAATTAAGTTGTTGAGAGACAGGGACAGACGACAGAGAATAAGGGAGGGGAGGAGTTACTTCAAAAGCTGTATTTTCATGATTCAATTTGCAGTGCACTTTTGAGGGAGAGAACACAAGATGGGGGGAGGGGGGGGGGGGCAGAAGAAGGGAGGTGGGGGGAGGGGGCAGAGGGGGCGTGGGGCAACAACTTCTGTCAGAATTTACCCCCTTGATTGCCGAGAAAAAATCAGCACGATCGAACTGCAAGAGACATGGATCCTCATGAGCCCCCGCAGTTGCGGGGGCTCATGAGGATCTATGTCTCCTGCTCACACCACTTTGAGGCCATGTGTCTGGGACGGCTGGGGCTTTTGAAGTTGAAGTAACGAAGATTGCAGAAACACAATTTGCGTCAACCGACAGTTACGGGGTTAAAGTCAGTGCTTCACTCGCAGCCAGAACTTGTAAGTAAATGTACACCGCCGAGCGAAAGAAATGCGAAAAAAAATTTAATCATCGTGTTTTCGATGATTCCAGAACTGTCGCATTTATTTTGCTCGTCTGTGTATTACGCTGCTGCTTTGTATAAGAAAAGCGACATTTTTGGAATCATTCCGATGATTCCCAAACTGTCGCGTTTCTTTTGCTCGTCAGTATATTACGCTACTGCTTGCGCTTGTGTGAGAGTTCGTTGAACCCAGCCTTTTGAACGGGCCTTTTCCACGTTTATAACTAATGCACGTTTTTACTTTCATTTTTAAAGCCCCACGCATGCCGTGTACGAGACGACAACAACGCTTCCCATGGAAACGCTATATCGCCTTTAACACGGCATAAAGTGCGCTTAAAATTCTCCTTGTCTGCGGCACTGAAAAAACCACTGGGACGAACAAGAGTTTAAACCACTGTTGTATCGCCGCAGGCACTGTGTTGTATAAACATTCCCCCCCCCCCTCCCCCCCCTCCCTCCCCCCCCCCCCCCCCCCCCCCCGTTTGTTTTTTGCTATTAGCCGTTTTGCGTTTTCTCCGCCTGTTTATTTCAATGGCGTGTTTTATTTTAGCGAACATCATGTAACGTTGCCGTTGAGCCCCGAAAACAGCCCCATAAAATGTGGATTTCATTGCAATCATAACTCCCACCTCGTAAAGTTTGCCGAGTACAAGATAAGTTGTATTGCAGAAACACCCACACACACACACACACACACACACACACACATGAACACAAAACCCTCAGACTGGGTGACCTACCATTTTATGTGAAAATGGGTTCCCATATTTCTATTTATTCTAGGGCTCTGGAGTTGATGCCAATGTTTAGAACTCACCTTATAACTAAGCTCTACAACTTAAAATAAAATAGACATTTTCTAGAAACAGAGCCACTGGATGGAAAAAAAATGGGTGTTTACCCCAAAAGTGGGTGCCTCTCACACAAAACTGGGATTACAGTGAAAATACCTCACTAAAGATACCTTTGGTTGATTTTACTATTATGATTGTTTGAGTGGGGTTGTAAGGGGGTTGGGGGGGGGGGAGAAGTGTGTGTGTGTGGGGGGCGGGGCGGGGGGGGGGAGGGGAGGGTGGGGGGGGGGAGAGGGGGTCATCACTTTTGGTTTATAGAGCTGCTCAATGCACTCTTATGAATGAAAGAGTTTCATTATCAGTGGAATCAGTAGGTCATTTCAGAGGCAGTTGCACGTCAAACCACTCACAAATACTCATTTGGAGTGCACCAGATGGATCCAGTTGGCAAAGTCCCACATTCCACACTATAGGACAGCTAAGACTGAAAAGCAATCGCGGCGTTTATGGCGCGGTACAAGGTTTAAAACTAAGAAAATGTTGTTTTTAGAAGCGTGTCGGGCAAAAGTTTTTATGAAAACTGTTTTAAAACCTCTTTTAACTCAACTTTTCTTAATGTTAAAAGTGTTTTATTGTACATTACTTAACGTCCCGACAGCAACAAGGCTTTCTCAGGACGTGCCTGCACTGCTTGTGAAAAAACAACAACTAAACAGAACATTGAATGTATATCGCCAGCCGGTCAAATACATTAAATAAACCTAACACATGGGGCCTACATAAAGCTAAGACCATTTAGCAACACACATCCAATATCAAGAGCTACAGGCAGTGCAGACAGTAGGGAGAGTTTTAAAAAGTCAAATACAGGTGAATGGACAAAGGGCCGACAGAGACACATGCCCCAGAATAGAGAGAAAAACCCACCCTGTGGGGCTGACCAGGGTGCCCCTGGGAAATAAAAAGTAGTTAACCCCACCCAAGTCCCCCAGGGCAGACCCGGGTGGGGTTAAAAGTGTTTTAATTTACAAGCATGTCGTAACTGATATGCATCTATTCCAACGTATAGTGCTGGATATTTTTCCCATCCTCGCCTTCTCTCGGGCTTCGCTCAACACTCGACTTTCCAGTCCTTCCCTGAAACACCCCCAACCGGTCTGCCCTCAACACTCGACTTTCCAGTCCTTCCTTCAAACACCCCCAACCGGGTCTGCCCTGGGGGACTTTTTAGTTCCCAGGGGCACCCTGGTCAGCCCCACAGGGTGGGTTTTTTCTCTATATTCCGGGGGCATGTGTTTCTGTCTACCCTTGGTCCATTCACCTGCATTTTCCTTTTTAAAACTCTCCCTACTGTCTGCGCTGCCTGTGGCTCTTGATATTCGATGTGTGTTGCTAAATGGTCTTAGCTTTATTTAGGCCCCATGTCGTAGGTTTTATTTAACGTATTGGACCGGCTGGCGACATACATTCAATATTCTGTTGAGTTTTTGTCACTAGCAGTGCAGGCACGTCCTGAGAAAGTCTTGTTGCTGTCGGGACGTTAAGCTATGTACAATCAATCAACCTTCCTTCAAACGGACAGCATTCACACAAATAATACTTTACTATTACATCAGAAAATGGCCCATCCAAGCCTGCACTCTTTTAACTGCACTAAACGACTGACTGGTGCAGACGACGCATGAAACGACGCTGACTCTGTGACGTCATTTCCATTCAATCAATTTGTGCATACAATCCAAAAGGAGATGCGGCATTGATAACATCGACAAACCTACAAAATAAAGCAACAGGTTCAACCAAAAGGTCGGGCAGGACAAAAGACAACAGCAGCCTCACCCAAAGTCTAAACGTCCTCTCTTACAATGCGCACTCATACAATCACTTCACTTCTTAGCAACCGGCGCACGAATATAATTATAGGCTAAGTCAAACTAAAACAGAAGATAGTGGCGAAAAACCCTTTAAAATAGAAACAAAGAACGACGTTTCAGATCAAATATTCTTCATCTGACATGGAAACAAACGTAGAAAACGTATAGGCTAAGTCCCTGGTGAACGTATACATGAATCTCAAATCTGCCACTAGACATGACCTTTCTCCACATCACCCCGGAAGTACATTACAACTCAACACTTTTTTTAACAAAACAACCACACCCTCAAATAACAAACCTAATTCTGTAGAAACATAAACAATTTACTCCCTAAAACAACAAAATATCCCCCCTGACCCATATCAGCTATGAAAGTTATTTATAGCTAGCTGAGAAGGGTGATGTAATACATACACGCTCATTTTCAGGGTTCTGTGTCACAACACACACACACACACACATTGCTGGGAGGGACAAGTTTTCAAACACACTACCGGCGTGTCTGTTAAACACAAAAGTGCATGTGTTAACGCCAAAATGAGAAAAACGGATTTTTTTACTTTTTATGAATCTTTACCGCAAGACAATGCAGAAACAACCCTCAGAAAAAATGGGTGTCTGACTTGGAAACCCAGAATTATACACATACCCAGTTTCCATAAGGATGGTAAAGACAGTCACCCGTTTTAGGTCTTTCGTCTACACACACACACACACACACACACACACACACACACACACACACACACACACGCACACACACACACACACACACCCTCCCACCCCAAAATAAGTAAATAAATTAAAAAAAAATAATAATAATAAATAAATAAATATAAATAAAAATAAAAATAATTAAACAAATAAAAATAAATAAATAAATAATAAATAAATAAATAATTTTTTGTTTTAAACTTTCACTCTTTCATTCTTGACACACCACAACGCGACTTGTGTCGACCATGATAGTTCAAGGGCAGTGCCAGATTAGCTTGGCGCCTGTAGGTGCCAAGTTAATCTGGCACTGCCCTTGTACTATCATGCCGCCCCATCTGCTAGGCCAACTGTTTGTGCTCTGTCTTTTTAACCGCCTGCCAACTTTGCTGAAGTCGTCATTATATACTGACTTACTTTACTTACTTACGCCTGTCACCCCTCCCAGGGTATAGGCCGTGGACGAGAGACCTCCAGCGACTCCTGTCCTGTGCTTCTCCTTCGATTTTACTCCAGCCCAGTCTCTTGATGTCTGCTTGGAGGTCTCGACGCCAGGTGTTTCTCGGCCTGCCTTTTTTCCTCTTTCGCTGGGGGTTCCATGACAATGCCTGCCTAGTGATACTGGAAGGTGGCTTTCTCAGACTGTGACCAATCCATCCCCATCTTCTTCGCCCAATTTCATTCTCTGCTGTTATCTGCTGTGTTCTCTCCCAGAGTCTGATGTTGCTGATCTTCTCTGTCCAGTGGATTTTCAAGATTCTTCTAAGACAACTGTTTATGAAGGTCTGTACTCTGTTGACTGTGGTTTTTGTCGACCTCCAAGTCTCTGCTCCATATAGGAGAGAACTGCTTATATGTTTGAGTTGAAAATCCGGACTTTGGTGTGTTGTGACAGCTCTCTGGAACACCACACTTTTTTTTTCAACTGGAGCAAGGCTGCTTTTGCTTTACCGATTCGTGCTCTGACATCAGCATCAGTGCCGCCCTTTTTGTCGATGAGTTATATACTGAGGAGCAACAGAAATGCCCTCGCGCTGGGACCATATGGCGTTGAGGCGCGTCCCCTGGGTGGTGTTTAGGGGGTCCCTCGCGAGAGGGGTGCACCGAATGAAATAAGGTGCCGTGAACCAACATGGTCTAAGGGAAGGTGACCCCGACAGAAAACCCCTGGTCCTCCTAGTAAGGGGGTTGGGCGTGGGGGTAGCTTCCCCACCCTGCAAATAAGGAAATAGCTACAAAAACGCCGACGAAAAGACAAACAGCAATTCCTTTCCTGGAGGAGGATGGTTTTTCTACCAGAAAATTTATGACGTCCTGTGGTGAAAGCGGGAAGTCTTCGGAGGCCACAGGACCGAGCCGCCTATCTCTATCCAGGGACACAACCATGGGCACATGGAATGTCAAGACCATGTACCAGAGCGGCAAGGCCGCCCAGATAGCAGCGGAAATGCAAAAGTACAACCTTTCCCTGCTAGGTATCAGTGAAGCCAGATGGACCCAGACTGGCCAGAAAAGGCTGTTAAGTGGGGAGATGATTCTGTATTCAGGTCATGAAGAGGAGAATGCCCCCCATACAGAAGGAGTAGCATTCATGCTGTCACCAGTGGCACAGAGAGCGCTGATGGGCTGGGAACCTCTTAGGCCAAGAATTATCACAGCAGCCTTTAGAACCAAGAAAACGATCAAGCTGAACGTCATCCAGTGTTATGCGCCCACTAATGACAGTGACGAGGAAGAGAAACAAGAGTTCTACGACCGACTCCAGAGTGCTGTGGACAAATGTGCGGAGCGAGACATCACCATCGTCATGGGCCATTTTAATGCCAAAATAGGGGAGGACAACACCGGATACAAAGAGGTGATGGGGAGACAGGGACTAATGAAGATGAGTGAGAACGGTGAGAGGTTTGTAGACTTTTGTGCTCTAAACAGACTTGTCATTGGAGGCAGCATCTTCCGACACAGAAGAATACACAAAGCAACTTGGGTCTCACCTGACCATACTACAGAGAACCAAATAGACCATATCTGCATTAGCAAGAAATTTAGAAGATCCCTTCAAGATGTTCGAGTGAGGAGGGGAGCAGATGTCGCCTCAGACCACCATCTGCTTACCTTAAGAATAAAGCTCAAGTTACAGAAAAGCCGCACAGAGACAACAAGAAGACAGCGCTATAATGTAGGCCTCCTGAGAGAGACTGGAGTGAGAGAAGAGTTCAGACTGGTGCTGTCCAACCGGTTTCAAGCGCTACAGGAGCTAGTAAATGAAGAGGAGGCGGTCACCACAGAGCAGCAGTGGAAGGCAGTTAGAGAGGCGCGGAACTCAACCTGCAAAGACACTGTAGGGTTCAGGAAACACCATCACAAGGACTGGCTGTCAGCACAGACCTTGAAGAAGATAGAAGTGAGAAAGCAGAAGAAAGCAGTTGTCAACAACAGTCGCGCGAGAGCAGCCAAAGCAAGGGCACAGGAGGAATACTCGGAAGCCAACCGCGAGGTGAAGAGGAGTATCAGGGCAGACAAGAGGGCCTACACAGACAGCCTGGCAGCAGAGGCAGAAAAGGCAGCAGGCCGCGGCAACATGAAACAGCTCTACGACATTACCAGAAGATTGTCGGGCAAGTATGGCCATACAGAAAGACCAGTAAAAGACAAAGAAGGCAAGCCTATTGCAGACAGAGCAGACCAACTCGACAGATGGGCCGAGTATTTTGAAGAGTTACTGAACAGACCCAGCCCACCCGACCCCCCAGACATCCAGCCGGCAGAGACCGACCTACCCATCAGCTGTGACAGACCCAGCCGGGAAGAGATCAGAAGAGCAGTGGCATTTTTGAAGAACGGCAAAGCAGCAGGGCCAGATGGCATCCCAGCGGAGTCTCTGAAAGCAGACCTATAGACAACAGTAGAGATGCTGTACCCACTGTTTGGAAAGATCTGGGAAGAGGAGGCGATGCCGGCTGACTGGAAGGAGGGGTACCTAATCAAGCTTCCCAAGAAAGGCGACCTCAGCAAGTGTTCCAACTACAGAGGAATCACCTTGCTGTCAGTACCAGGAAAGGTCTTCAACAGGATCATCCTGGAGAGAATGAAGAGCTCCGTTGACCCCCAGCTGAGAGACCAGCAAGCAGGATTCAGGAAAAAAACGATCATGTACAGACCAGATCGCCACTCTCCGCATCATCGTGGAACAGTCTCTGGAGTGGAGCTCCCCTCTGTACGTCAACTTTGTGGATTACGAGAAAGCATTTGACAGCGTAGACCGAGAGACTCTGTGGAAACTTCTACGACACTACGGTGTACCCACAAAAGTCGTCTGCCTGATCAAGAGCAGCTACGATGGCATGACATGTCGCGTGATCCACGAAGGGCAGTTCACCAGGGAGCTCCAGGTCAGAACCGGTGTCAGGCAGGGGTGTCTGCTGTCTCCGTTCCTCTTCCTACTGGCCATAGACTGGGTCATGAAGAGGACCACAGAGCACAGACGAAGTAGAATACAGTGGACACTGTGGACACAGCTTGACGACCTCGATTTTGCAGACGACTTGGCTTTACTGTCCCACACTCATCAACAAATGCAGGACAAGACCACGAGGCTTACTGACATCTCGTCTCAAGTGGGCCTCACCATCCACAAACAGAAAACAAAGACAATGAGGCTGAACGCTACCAGAGAAGAACCAGTCTTGCTTGCTGGCACCCCGTTGGAGGAGGTGGAGTCCTTCACCTATCTCGGGAGCATCATAGACAAAAAAGGCGGCACTGATGCAGATGTCAGAGCACGAATCGGTAAAGCCAGAGCAGCCTTTCTCCATTTGAAAAAAGTGTGGAGTTCCAGAGAGCTGTCACAACACACCAAAGTCCGGATTTTCAACTCAAACATATAAGCAGTTCTCTCCTATATGGAGCAGAGACTTGGAGATTGACAAAAACCACAGTCAACAGAGTACAGATCTTCATAAACAGTTGTCTTAGAAGAATTTTGAAAATCCACTGGACAGAGAAGATCAGCAACGTCAGACTCTGGGAGAGAGCAGAGCAGATAACAGCAGAGAATGAAATTGGGCGAAGGAGATGGGGATGAATTGGTCACAGTCTGAGAAAGCCAGTTTCCAGTATCACTAGGCAGGCATTGTCATGGAACCCCCAGGGAAAGAGGAAAAGAGGCAGGCCGAGAAACACCTGGCGTCGAGACCTCCAAGCAGACATCAAGAGACTGGGAACCACCTGGAGTAAAATCGAAGGAGAAGCACAGGACAGGAGTCGCTGGAGGTCTCTCGTCGACGGCCTATACCCTGGTAGGGGTGACAGGCGTAAGTAAGTAAGTAACAGAAGTGCGACATGATTTCGGGTCATCGGAAACACTTTAGTGATTCCGATGACTTAAAAAATGTTGCATTTCTTTTGCTCCTAGCTATATTATGTGAAGGGTCTATCTCGGGGCGACGTTGAAAAGGCAAATAAAAGTATGATGTCATATACTGCGTTCTGAAAATGGTAAACGCGTTCCTTCTTTTTCTGCGCGTGCAATCGTCACATGATGAATGCAGACCAGGTGGACCTTGATAGCTCCAGGGTTGTGCGACCTTGACGTCTTGAGCTATCACAGTGGATCAATCAGACTCATCACTTTACAATATGGAAGTGGAAGATGGTTAGGACTTCCATTTCTGTGCTCCGCCGTGAGATGGCCTTAGTCGACTTTTCGGCGTTAAACCCAAATAACTAACTAACTCCATTTCTGTGCAGATTCCAATAATAACACACCTGGACCTAACTTACTTGGTCTCAGCAAGAAGGACGGATCTTCATGAGCCCCCGCGACTGCGGAGGCTCATGAGGATCTATGCCTTTTGCAAATGATAAAATATTCATTTTTCCTCGGCAGTGAAGAGTTTAAAAAGATAAGTGGTCCATTGAATTACTTTATCAGGGTATCTATTTCGAAAAGGGGGATCTTAACCTGAACATTTAATAAACTAGTGTCGCACTCGTACTATCTACGTGTGTTTCTTTCCTTGTTCAGTTTTTTTTTCTTCCTTTCTTTCTTTCTTTCTTTGCGTTTCACACGCTCGGCAAGCTAGCAGTCGCCCTTTTCGGTCTGGACATCTCAGTGTTTGTCTTCTTGTTTCTGTCCAATGTTTTGCTCAAATGTGTCGTGTTTTGCTTCAGGGGCGTGGGTTTTTTTCCCTCCCCAGGACTTCCGTGTTTAACAACCCAGGTGTTTTGTTGCGCTCGTAGGCTTTAAATCCACTCACCCAGCCACCCACCCCTTCCCTCATTTGTGGGCTGGCCTTTGATTTTGGACCTTACGGCCGAAGGCCGAAAGGTCCAAAATCACAGACCAGCACTTTTTTCCTGATGTGAAGAGCGGGTAAGGCTTAGACTTTCATCAATGAGCCCCCAACAGCGTGGTGATTTAACTCTATGTTCAGGTCAAAGCGGTGACTGCCAAACATGTAAAAAAAATAATAATAATAAATAAACCAACGCAGACAACATTTCAACGGAAAAAAACACGCTTAGAAAAGACAATTGCAATGGTGTCGTAACTGACTTTTCTCAGCGTGTTCCTTTCTTCGTCGTGATCGTTAATGCAGTCTCCTGATTTAGCTGTCTTTCTCAAGGCGTGGGAGATCGTGAAGTGTTCTGTCTTTCCGATTACGGTCCAAACTTGTCTTGTGTGTTTTGCCGCAAAGTTTACGTGGAAACTTCAAAGTCTTAATTAATGTATTGTGCTCACTTCTAAAGGCTGCATTTACTCTAGCAAAGGCGATTTGTCTTGAGGAGAGTGTCACCCCCACGCCGCGGCTATTTCAATTAACCCGCTCAGTGCCGATAAAATTTAAACACCACCCGACTGCAAGAGGCATAGATCCTCATGAGCCCCCGCAGTTGCGGGGGCTCATGAGGATCTGTGCCTCTTGCTGACACCACTTTGAATCTGTGTTCCTGGGACATCTAGGGTTGTGTTGGTGCTGAATTAACGAATCAATCCAGACCAAAAAGGTGACTGCCAAGCGTGTGAAATGCAAAGAAGTACCCAACGGAGAAAGAAACACGCTTAGAAAAAACGGTACAACACAATTTATTAATATTTCGGGTAAATACCCTTTGTCAAAATAGACAAACAAACAGAGACATTAGCCGCTACTTATCTTCAGATGCAGAAGGAATGTGGCAACTCTAAATATTAATAAATTGTGTTGTACCGTTTTTTCTAAGCGTGTTTCTTTCTCCGTTGGGTACTTCTTTGAATTAACGAAGCTTGCAGAAACACAGTCTGCGTCAACTGGCACTGAACGGGGTTAACTCATTCTACCCCAGACACACCACAGCAAGAAATAGATCGACCATGATAGTTCAAGGGTGATGCCAGAATAGCTTGGCGCCCATGGGCGCCAAGCTATTATGGCATCACCCTTGAACTATCATGGTCGATCTGTGTCCTGCATGCACTGCAATGCAGTCTTCAGAGGACAACGGGCAAACTTTGGGGATTTCCGTCTTGGGGTACAATGGGTTAAGCCACAGGTGGATTAATCCCTTCACTGCCGAGATAAAGTGCGCGTCATCAGACTGCAAGAGTAGTAGAAGTGCATGAGGCCCCTCCCCCCCCCTCCCCCCACCCCCTCCATGTGAGGCATTAGATCGCCGGGTAGATGGAGAGGACGTGTGTGGCTGCTCCGTGTTTAATTAATTAACCCCCACGCCGTCATTTCCGTGCATGGCCACTCGCCAACTTCACTCCGTTTTTACCTCTGCAGTTCCCACAGAATGAGAGTGTTGCACGTACTGTGCATTGTTTGTGAATCGAGTTGTCCTTCAGACTGCAGTCCACTCCACTATAGGAACGCACTCACGTTTGAGTGCATTATACTACCCTTGAACTCGCCGCGTGCAGTTTGCACTATGTCCCCTTGGGTACACATTGAAATGTCAACTTCACAAACAGTTATTGAGTTATCCTGAAGTGAGTATGCTTACGTCAGTTTAAAGATGCAAAACTTCTCCTTGCCAGCAAGTGACATAGATTCTCATGAGCCCCTGCTTCAGCAGGGGCTCATGAGACTCTATGTCACTTGCAGATTTGAAGGTGATGACCGAAAACCCGCAGGAGGTTTATTTCTGCCGAAAAGTGAAATGTGGTCGACAGGAATTTACCCCCAGCAAATCTTCACGACGTGTTGCTGCATTCACGCGAAGTTTTACGAGACTGAACGGTTTACGGCAAAGATTTATGACCACTGAACCCTTTTGCGGCAAATGTCCGATTTCTGTCTCTTTTTTCACTGATGAAAACCGATATCAGTTTTGTCGCCTTTTGTTTTTATGTCGTAGAATTGTTGGACTGACTGATTGGCGTGGGGTAGGGTGAAAGGGGGGGGAGGGCGGGGGGCTGGGGGTGGGGGGGGGGGGTTAGAAAGTAACTAAGTAACTCTTACCTCGTGTGTCATGAAGGTTTTTGAGAGGGCTGTTCTTTCACATTTTAAAATACAGGTTGCAGATTTTATGGACCCCTTTCAGTTTGCTTACAGAAGGCAAAGAGGTGTTGATGATGCCATTTTGCATGTTGTAAACAACATCTACTCTCATTTAGAGAACCCAGGAGCCTCCATTCGACTGATGTTCTATGATTTTTCGTCTGCTTTTAACACCATTCAGCCACACATACTCGCCTCCAAACTAGTTCACATGAACATAAATGCCTCTACCATTCTTTGGGTTTTAGACTATCTCACTAACCGGCCACAGTACGTCAGAATTAGTTCGGATCTAATCTCAGATGTACTTTTTACCAACACCGGTGCACCACAGGGGACTGTCCTGTCGCCTTTTTTGTTTTCTTTGTACACAGCAGACTGTAGAGCTACTCATGACGACTGTGTCGTGGACAAATACGCTGACGACACGGCACTGACAGGTCTGATTACAGATGAGGACGACAGACACTATCGACAAGAGATCGATGACTTTGTAGAGTGGTGCGATAGAAACTACCTTGAATTACATGTTGGCAAGACAAAAGAGATGGTCATAGATTTCAGGAATAACAAACAGCATCCCGCTCCTGTTGTTATCAAGGGAACAGAAGTTGAGCGTGTAGAGTCCTACAAGTATTTAGGTGTTCTTTTTGACAACGCGCTCAACTGGAAACAAAACACAGATGCTATTGTGAAAAAAACGCATACCCGTCTTTACTGTTTGAGAAAGCTCAGATCATTTCATGTACGCACTCAGCTTTTACAGATGTTTTACTGCTCCAGTATTGTTAGCATTTTAACTTTTGGACTGACGTGCTGGGGGAGAAATTTATGTAACAGAGACCAAGATCGTCTTAACAAAGTAATCCGGAAAGGGGGTGGGGTGATTGGTAGGGCACAGGATAATTTGGACACACTGTACAACAGACGGATTACAAACAAATTGGCAGACATTCTTGATGACAAAACACATCCACTTAGATATGAATTTGACAGCAGACGTATCGAACGAAGTGGCAGACTCCGAGTGCCCAAAAGTCGTACATCACGTTATGCCAACTCTTTTGTCCCTCAGGCTGTTACCCTTTTCAACAGTAATATCAGTAGATAGTGTCGGTCAACATTCTTCCGTCCTTAGTACTAGCCCTCTCAGTATTATTACTAGTATTATTACTATTGTTATTCAAAGGTAACAATATGTCTGTTACAGTTCATTTTCTTTGAGTGTTTTCTTTAATTGAGTGTGATGTTGTTGTTGTTGTTTTTTTTGGTTTTTTTGTTGTTGTTGTTGTTTTTAAATGAGTGATTGATGAGGCCATGTGTTGTATGGGCAGACAGTGAATTTCCCCGTGAGGGATTAATAAAGTATTATTGTATTGTATTGTATTGTATTGTATTGTATTGTATTGTATTGTATTGTATTGTATTGTATTGTAAGACAGCTTCGCAAAGACAGTCAACTCAGACAGTAATCTTTAGTCAATCAGCTTGGTCGATCCGACTCCAGGAACCCGAATACCCATTGCTGCAAAAGGGGTTAAATTGACTATGGAGGTCAACGAATTATGTCTCCCTCCCCAGGTTCCAACCCAGTTTTGACGTTTCTATAATACCGTGACTCTCATCCCATTTTGACTCTGAAAAGGCTTTTGACGCTATTCTACTACTACAAGATCCCCCACAGGGAGAAGACTCTTTCGAGTGAAAACATCAGTCAACCATGCGTGCCGTAGTACTTTAGAGGTCTGTGAAACGTCTGCAAAAAGCATAGATTTTCATGAGCCCCTGCGGCCTGTGGCCGCAGGGGCTCATGAGAATCTATACCTATTGTTTTGGGGGATCAGTCTCGATTTGCTCAACATTTCTTCTCAAAAAAAAAAAAAAGACTGTTTGCAAGGTTTAAGGCTAAGGTTGCACTTTCTTCTTGTGCTTTTGACAGTCAGTGGTGTAGATTACATGTGACGGTGGATTTAACGTGGCATTTATCTTGCGACTGCGTGACATCGCCTTTATGACCGCGTGACATCTTTTGCTGTGACTACGTACGTAACATCGGCTTTGTGACTGCGTGACTTCTTTGCCGTATGACTGCTACTTGGCGCGGGCTTTATGACTTTATGACCCTTTGTTGTATGGCTTACGTGTCATCCGCGTTACGTCTGCGTGCCGGCGTCTTGGTTTTTAGTACGTGACACTAGCAGTGTGTTGATTTAGTGACCATGTTACAACACTGACACTGTGACCTACTTGCAGTGAAGGGGTTAACTCATTGGAGACGTGCCGCTTAACTCTTTCGAGACGTGCCGCATCCGGATTCGCGGCATTACGCCGCGAATCCGGATGCGGCACGCCTCGAAAGAGTTAAAGCCGCGTATCCGGAGGCGGCACGTCTCGAATGAGTTAAGAGCTCGCCAGAGGACCCTCCTTTCTTTTTTTTCTTTTTTTTTTCCCCCTGTTGTATCCGAAGTTTGGTATAAACGAAGAATTTACTTACAAAGAGTGCTTTCGGACCTCTTGTGTTGTTATGTCCGACTTTTTATTCGTCCAACCTTGGTATAAGCGAAGTCGAATAAATAATAATAATAATAATAATAATAATAATAATAATAATAATAATAATAATAATATATTGGTATAAACGAGGTCGAATATATAATAATAATAATAATAATAATAATAATAATAATAATAATAATAATAATAATAATAATAATATTAATGAGTACTTGTATATCGCCGAACCTCAGAAATTAGAGCTCTAGGCGCTTAACAAAAGCTAACTGTACAAAAATAACTAATAACCAAAACGCAGTTTACAAAAGTGTTGTTTTTTTTTAATTGAAAAAAAAAATTCAACGCACTCTATAAACAATCTATACACAGTCATCATTCAAGGAGGTTTACAAACGTTTGGAAAGTACCGTGTATCCGAGGACGAATGCGTACCATGTTAGTGCATGCGATACCTGGATCATAACAGGCTCGGGGGCAGTGCCAGATTAGCTTGGCGACAATATAATCTGGTAGATGTACTACCCGCGGACTAGCACGCTCTATACATTTCCTGCTGAATGGAATGCATATACGGACTATCAGCAAAATTAGAGATAATGTCGATTTTGTATCATTCTCATTCCACAGCGAGTCCCAGTATGTGCACTGTAACTGGGTTGTTGTTGTTGTTGTTGTTGTTGTTGTTGTTGTTGTTTTTTGTGTTTTTGTTTCTTTGTTGCTTTTGGGGGGTTTTTTTTGTTTGTTTGTTTGTTTGTTCACGTACTTTTCACAACAACAACAAAAAAAAGATCGTTTTTTAAAGTACCATTACGCGTAGATCTGAGACACATGATTTCAGCACCATTTGTGTTCATTATGCCTTGTCGACACACCTAATGAACTCAGTTGATGGCAGTTTGGACATGCAGCAAACACACACGCGTAATCGCACTTATTTATCCTGCGCAGCCGTTAGCGAGTCAATCTATTTTTATCTGTTTCTCGTACTGATATAGTTGTATTTATAGAACGGAGTGGAGTCAGTGTCAGGTTACTTGATATTAAGATGACCCCTGCTAAACTGGATTCTCCTGTCTCTAAATGAACCATGACTAGGCTTGTGCTTAGCGTTTCGTAACCATTTGTTACAAAAGTATATATTTGAACAGTCACGGCGTTAGTGGGCCTTTAAGCAAAAATAAAAGGGTTAGCAACGAAATACACCGCATTTTTTTCTGAAAGAAACTGCGTCATTCCTATTTAGACTTTAGACTTGTTAACTCATTCAGCCCCGACGGCCGTATTTCCCAAATTCTAACGACTATGCATCAGTTGCAGGAGATGGATCGACCATGATAATTCAAGGGCAGTGCCAGATTAGCTTGGCGCCTGGAGGCGCCAAGCTAATCTGGCACTACCCTTGAATTTTCGGCGCCAAACTAATCTGGCACTGCCCTTGAATTACCATGGTCGACCCATCTCCTGCTGTAGTGCGTCAGGGCTGAATGTGTTAAATGTAAAATAAAATAAAAAAATAAAATAAAAAAATGCGCGTGCAGATGATATTTACAGTCTGCGTGCTGTTTGTCATCACGTCAAGTCATTTCGGTCAGAAAATAATATTTCAAACATTTCTCGGCGTACGATAACCGCATAGGATCAACAACGGCACCTGTTTTCCCGCCTAACCCCTTGACTGCTGCTGACGATACCACAACGCGTCTTTTCCGTTGAGCGTTATCGTCAGTAGCAGTCCTGGGGTTAAATCTCTAACTTTCAGTGCTATTTACGTTTAAAGTTCTTGACTGAATTTTTTTTTTTTTTTTTTTTTTACATTTTGGCTGCGAGGGTACACACGATTGTGTTTTTGAAAGCAGGGGCAAATTCAAGTTCGGCGTCATCTACAGTTAAGGTTCTTGACTGAATTTTTTTTTTAAAGCCCTTCCGCGCCAGTCAAAACTACAATTATTGTGTTTTGAAAGCAGGGGCAAATTCAACACCGAAATAAACCCCGTCCATCTAAAAGAATGTTGACATGAACAAACTACCGTTAAACGATTAGGGCTTAACATCTTTTGTCCACCACGAAGGTGATTTCAAAGACGGGGCACCGAAATACGGTCTGAACAAATATTGACCCAGGCTGGATTCGGGACTTTTCGGTCGAGAGTCGAGCGCTCTGCTACCGAGCCACCCAGCTCCCCTGACAGGAACAGGGTCAGCAAGAGGCATAGATCCTCATGAGCCCCCGCAGATGCGGGGGCTCATGAGGATTTATGCCTCTTGCGACTGGGTGGTGTTCGCATTAAAGGGGTTACAAAGAGGAAATGTATGTCAGCACCTTGAGACTTGAGGATCTATGCCTCTTTGCTGAGACCAGTTTGTGTCCCTGTTTTCTGGGACGGTTCTGGCTTTTGGTTGTTATTGAATATTTCGGAAACAAAAATTTACGTACATAGGGTAGGGAAGGGGTTAATTTGTGACATCGTTATAATGCCGATCGCAAAACCTGATCTTCAAACAGCGAACAGAAAAAAAAATAGAGATTAAACTAAATCACAAATGGATATGACTGCTAGTGACGATATCAAATCCCGACCGAAAAGGTGACTGCCAAGCCTGAGAAATCCAGAGTAGAACTCAACGAAGAAAGAAACACGCTTAATAAAGACAATTACAATACAAATCATTCGTATTTCGTTCGGTTTTGTTGTTGTTGCTGTTGTTGTTTATTGTTTGTTTGTTTGTTTTCAAAATAGACATGCAAACAAGTACACAATTTGGAGATTTGCATCTTCTCTTTTTGTAAAAATAAGTCACACATTATGTCCGTGTTTGTATGTCAATTTTGAAAAAGGTTTTTACCCCCGAAATATTAAGAAATTGCGCTGTAACTGTCTTTTCTAGCCCTGACGCGCTACAGCAGAAGATGGGTCGACCATGATTATTCAAGGGTAGTGCCAGATTAGCTTGGCGCCTGTCGGCGCCAAGCTAATCTGGCACTGCCCTTGAATTATCATGGTCGATCCATCTCCTGCAACTGGTGCATAGTCATTAGACGACGCCTCCCAAATTTGGGAAATACGGCCGTCGGACTGAATGAGTTAAGCGTATTTCTTTCTTCGTTCGGGTTCTTCTCCTCTGACGATACCGCTCTTCGGAAAAGACGTGTAACTACGCAGGGTTTTTTTTTCCCCCGCCGAACGGTATCGTCAGTAGCAGTCGAGGGGTTAAGTCCCAAAATTGGCCTCTTCTGAGATAAAAACAGAGGGCTCAGACACTGAAACACTTGTTGCGTTAATCTGCTACGATCTGACATGACATAAATGCGATAAAGTTGTAACGTCACTGCACCAACCTCGAGAGCGGATCGACTACAGAGTAAGCAACCAAAACGTTTTTTTAAAAGTTAGACCGACAAGAAAAAGTATCTTTCGTTTCAAAACAGGCTATTTCTTAGATAAAAGCATTGGTCGAGGACCCTGTAGCTCATGTTTTGCTAATCTTCAGCGATAACTGCGATACAGTTGTAACGTCATAGCACTGACCGCGGAAAGTGGGAAAGTGGATCGATGAAAACAACGTAAAAAGGACGTTAAATCGAAACACCCCCTCCACCCTCCCAACCCACCCACCCACCCACCAAGCCACCCCCTACCCCCTCTTCCAAACAATCTGGTATCTTTATATCCAAAATAGGCTACTTTAAGGCGAAACGAAACCCCGCAAAATTGGTATAACGACACTTGCGAAATCCCTCGCACAGTAATTCCTTGTGCAAGAGGCTGAGATTCTCATGAGCCCCTGCGATGCCTCTATGCGATCTATGTCTCTTGCTCACAGAGGTCGCGTCACCATGTACGCTGTAAATTTAAGTCGTCCTTCGCGTAGCTAATCTCTAGCGACCCGAGAAGAAATAAATCCGATAAAGTTTGCAACTCTGACGCGCCGACAGACGTGTTTTGACGCCGTGAAGAGGACACGCCGGGCAGAGGTCAAGTTGTTGGCAAACACCATCCCTAAGTGTTTCTGGTCGCGATCCAAGCGTCAGCAGCGAGGTTACCTTTACACCCAACGACTCTCAACGAACAAGAGTCGACCCAACCTCGGCCAAAATGACATATACTGCTCACAAATAGTAAGGTATATTAACTTTTCAGTTTGAATTAGGCCTACTAAAAGTCCTCAGAATCGGTATAACAACGGTTATATCAGCGATTAGCCATCCCACTGGCCTACAATTTCACAACATTGGTGTGACATATAGTGCTCACAAAAAGTAAAGAATGTATTACTTTTAGCTTGAATTATTAAAATGTCCCAAAAAGTTTAAACATTACTCAGACCAAAAAGGTAACTGCAGTTTGCAGGTGTGAGATGTTCTCCGACATTTCAGTCATTCAAGCTGAAATTATGACGTCCTTACTTTTTGTGAGTACTATAAGTCACACCAATGTTGTGAAATTGTAGGCCAATGGGATGGCTAATCACTGATATAGCCGTCGTTATTCCCATTCTGAGAACTTTTAGTAATTCAAGTTGAAAAGTTAACTCATTCGCGGCCATCCGCATCCGGATGCGCGGCATAAGCCGCGCATCCGGATGCGGATGCCCGCGAATGAGTCAATGTACCTTACTATTTTTGAGCATTGTATGTCACTCTGGCCATGGTTAGGTCGACTCCGAGGTTGGGATAGAACAACTTCGGGATAATCAGGGTTGAGCTGCACGTAATTCTCATATATGCATACCAAGGGGAACGACTCAGCGCTGGACAGACAAACAGTTAGATCCCCTGCCAGCGCTAGCCTCACCTCTCTGGTTTGTGAGTACGTAATTCTCAATCGCCAGGACAAGCCTGTCATAGTTCCAACGGCTCTGTTTTGAGCTTCTTTGGGGTTTTTTTTTTTTAGCCCCACGCAAAAATCTGGCTGCAGTGCAGAGGGACAGCTGTTTGGCAGTTTGGCACTTTGACATAGGGGCGCACAATGTATTTCGCAAATATCTCCGCTATGAAACAATCTCTATATCAATCTTAGAACAAATATCATTCACTGACAGTTGACCTAATAAGGCTTACTTTTAAGAAACTCGAATAATGCGTCAGTTTTACTGTACAGTCAGATATTTTCTCATGAATGACTTATTTTGCATCCCTAAATGTGCCCCGGATAGATTATCCCAGTGTATGAAAGATCTATTTTCACGCGAATTGACCAAGTTTTCAAACCTGAAACAGCGCAGGCATACGTGAAGTCTGCATGCTTGACCTCGATATTTAAATCTGACGGGGCTCTATTTAGGGTATTGAAAATCGCTTGTTCTTGTCTTTTCACCGACTGTACAACAAAATCAACAAATCATAGGCGGTTCAGTAAAAAAAATTCCATGTTAAGTCAATTGGTACTAAGTGATATTTGTTCTTAAAGTGGTACAGAAAAGTGTTTCTTTGCGGAAAGATTTGGGAAAAAACGTTGTGCGTTCCGATGTCAAACGACCTATCGAAGCGATCAAAATTTCCGAACTTCAGTAACTGACCCTTCGCACCGCGTGAATGTACTGTGTCCGTCTTGTACTACGTTTATCTACAGTGTGAATGCATGCATCTCACGCGAGCGTGCGTGTTGGTCTCAGTTCGCGGCGCCTTGAGACGATTGGCAGAATTGGGTATAGTGCCTATATAATAACCGGTATTATTAGTTACTGGCCTGGAAAATTTTCCTGCAACTGGGGGGAAGGTTCTTCCATGAGCATGGACGACACTCCTCCGGGCTCACGAGGATCTGTGCCTCTTGGAAATGTCTGGAGTGTTATCTGTAAATGCGCATTTTGTCCAAGCTGATTGTGCGCTGTGATTTCGTTCTGGCTCGTTGTTCAGCCAACGCCTTAGTTTTGCGTCGATGGCATGATGCTTCCGTCTTCATAATTTACAGCTAGTAGTCAAACTTGCATTACTTGTTTTAATCAAATTACCATTTTAATTGAATTTTTGCTTGTAAGTTGGAACTGGAAGACCTATATCATGTTTGTTGGATTCGTGTCAGGGTTTAACCTTTTGGCACCATCCAGGTGATATTATTGGGGAAATAATTCCTATTTTGGGATTAATAAAGTTTATTGACTTGACTCGACTTAAGTTACCACATGCATTATTATCTTTGGATTTAAAATGCAGATTGGCTGGGATATCATGTCCGAAGGACTAGTGTCAGGGTTTAACTCATTTCGCCGCAGGCACGAAATACCCACATTTTGGAGTTGCCCTTTGAGGATTGCATTACAATTCAGGAGACCGATCGACCATGATAGTTCAAGGATGGTGCCAGAACAGCTTGGCGCCTATAGGGTGGTCCCTTGAACTATCATGGTCGAGCCATATCTTGCTGTGGTGTTTCGGGGCTGAATGAGTTAACGTTTTGGCCACCTCGTGGGGTGACACTGACGAAACGGTGTCGCCTGTGGTAGCATCAAAACAGGTTTAATTGTGATTCCTATTATAGCTTCACCCCTTCCCTGCCAGTCGACGCAGATTCAGAGTGTTAATTCAAAGTGGTGTCAGCAAGAGGCATAGATTCTCATGAGCCCCCGCGACTGCGGGGGCTCATGAGGATCTATGTCTCTCGCAGCTGGATCATGTTCACTTCACCGAACGCGTTGAACTCGCCACAGCAGCCACGAGACAGACTCGGGTTTCGCCGTTTCGATTCTCACGGTTTTGCGAATTGGTATTACGAGATTAAACTTTGCCACCTCGTGGCTGACACTAATAGCTATGCTCTGAAAAAGGTACCAACAAAAACTGTTGTGTATTTTGTGGGGTTTTATTTTTTTGTTTTGTTTTTGTTTGGTTGTGTGTGTGTTTTTTTAAATTATTATTTTTTTTTTTGTTGTTGTTGTTGTTGTTGTTGTTGGGTGGTTGTTGTTTTTCCTTACTTTTACACACATCACAAAGTGCTAAATCCTCGGTGTCCTCTCTACAGGGACCGTTTCACTTTCGGCATGCGTCCTCTTAGCAGTAGTGTTAACCCCTCAACACCAGGGGCAAGGCGAACGCTAACCCAAACCCATCTGCAAGAGACATAAACCCTCATGAGCCCCCGCAGTCGCGGGAGCTCATGAGGATTTATGTCTCTTGTTTAGTCCTATGTTCTTTCATATGCGTATTTTGGTCAGGCTTACATTTGTCCACGCGAATTTCTATTCGATCGGTGTGCAGTGGTTTCAACCGCGAAATCCGTGATCACTAATAATAAATAATAATAATAAAAAGGATTTATAAGGCGCCTGTACATGATAAGATGCTCTATGCGCCGTACATATGAACAAGAAAGATATTACACATTGAAAAGCGACAAAACAAAAACCACATGTACAATTACACAAAAGAACAGAAAATGACTGAAAACATGAACACTGATAGTCCAGACGGGAAAAGATGTGTTTTAAGACTGAGTTTAAGACTGGCACTAGACTCACTGTGTCTGAAGGATTTAGGAAGGTCATTCCAGACTGAAGATCATTCCACAGGCAGCGATGGGGATAATACCAGATAAGTACTAAAACTGGGGACGCCAATGAGACAAAGCCTTGAGAGCTAGAGTCGTTGGCCTATATTATCATGAGACTCTTTGAGGCTCACGAAAAAATATACGCATTTTTTTGCAGATGAAACTGGCTGGATGAATCGACGGAATGTTGGAAGTCCGTGCAATATTTGACCTACTTCTGATTCAGGGGGAAATCACTGTGAATTCTGTCGCTTGTCCGTGAACTGTCGCAGGAAAGTGTTTGGGGATACGCTTGTTTACGCTGCATATTTCAGACACGTCTCTCTCTCTCTTTGTAGAGGCGCGCTAACCCTATGGTGTCGGTAGCGGCTTTTAGTCGCGATGATTCCTGCAGAAATCATCGCGACTAAAAACCGCTACCAACATCCAAAGGGTTAAACTGTCTGAGCGAGGCGCAGCTCCGCCCAAAAGCTTAAAAGCAATGTTATCTCTCTTAGTGACTCTTTTGAAGTGGGGACTTTTACTTTTTGTGTTGACTGTAGGTAAACTGCCACTTGCAAAGTCGTCTGCATTCCTTCGTTGCCATTGTTAATGCTTGTCGCAGTGAGCGAAAAGTCCTCTGGCCGGTGTCAGCCTTAGCTGCACCCGCGTACGGCCGTGCGCGGGCCAGGTAAGGCTGACAGCCCGAGCTGGCTGGGTTGTAATTGAAACAGAAAAGTCAACGAGTGTTTAACTAGTTAAAATTTAAGTTCGTCAATTTTCATCGTCTTGAGTATGTTTCGGAATAGATCTCTCTCTCTCTCTCTCTCTCTCTCTCTCTCTCTCTCTCTCTCTCTCTCTCTCTCTCTCTCTCTCTCTCTCTCTCTCTCTCTCTCTCTCTCTCTCTCTCTCTCTCTCTCTCTCTCTCGCTTAATTTATTTCAGTTTAAAGTATAACTTTAAACACAAAAACATAACAGAAAAACAAGAAAAAGTCATGAGCAAGCAGCAACAGCTAATCTAAGCGGGATTAAAAACATACAGTGTAAAAACATACAGTGAAACAAGCTAATTTTCAATACATTAGCGGAATAAACCAAAAGAAAGTTTTGGTTAAAAAAAAGGACTGATTTTGTTGTATTCGTGTCAGTGCTTGTTACCTTCTGAGTAAAGTTCAATAGCTTAACCCTTTGGCTGTCGGTATCAGGAATCATCGCGACAAAAACCGCTACCGACAGCCAAACAGTTAAAAGCCCTTCATGACTCACTCACTTAAGTGGCGACACGCCAAAAAGGAAACAAAAAAGCGTAGGGTCGTTAGCTAAGGTCACTAAAGCGTAAAGTGTCGGCCTGAGTGATGTTTTTACGCCTCATTTATTTTGCCTTTGACCATTAACCTTCTGCAACCAGTAATGCAAGGCAAACACGCAAAGCCTCTTAAACAATGCACTCGTTAACCCTTTAAACTAGACCACTTCACCCCTCTTAACACAATGATTTTGCGAACGCCATAACATCTGCAAGAGACATACATATTTTTTATCTGGAAGAGACACAGATTCTCATGAGCCCCTGCAGATGCTGGGGCTCATGAGAATCTATGCTATTGCTGCTCGGGGAACAGGAAGTCGTTTAATCTGACCGCGAAAGTCGTACGTAAATTTATATGCCTAGGATAACGAATCGGAGATTTCACAAATGGGTACACCTCACGGTACAAAACCTACAAGCGTCCGGTGTATACTCCTTGGATGGCGCGCTTAATACCGAGAATCATTAATTTCGCTGTGGTAATAAGCATTAACCCTTCATAGACGAGAATACAGTGAACACGATCCAACTGCAAGAGACATAGATCCTCACGTCCCCGCGACTGCGGAGGCTTATGAGGATCTATGCCTCTTGATGACACCAATTTGTATCCTTGTTTCTTGGACGGAGTTGGCTTCTGGTTGTTAAATGAACCAAGATTTCAAAAACAAAAATGTACGTACAGCGGCAGTTAGGGAAGGGGTTAAAAGCCTTGAAAACGTCAGGTGCCTTTTCAAAACCGTGTGCATTGACGACAGCGATGTTTTTGCTGCATAACGTTAATCGCTGCACTGTTGAAAGAAGTGAACACAATCCAATCACAAGAGACATACCCAGCCTGCAAGCACATGAATATCGAGGTGGGGCCGTTGCAGGCCCCAGATAGCCACAGGCAAACCACTCAGAGCCCGCATTGGCCCCCACCTCGGTACTGATGGGCTTGCAGGCTGGGTAGATCCTCATGAGCCCCCGCATTTACGGGGGCCCATGAGGATCTATGCCTCTTGCTGATGCAACTTTGTATGTACCTTGGACAGCTGGGGATCATTGTCATTGAATTAACCCTCTTTATCCCCATTGCTTGAAATAAGATTGACAATGCTAGTTCAAGGGTGGTGCCAGAATAGCTTGGCGAACTAGGCGCCAAGCTATTCTGGCACCGCCCTTGAACTGAATTGCTTGATCTTTCTCCTAATCTGTAATGTAGCCTTCATAGGACAATAAGCAATTTTTTTTAATTAGCCTCAGGATGTAATGGGTTAACAGAGTTCAAAAACATGATCTGTGACCAGTGCCAATGAAGGGTTAATCCTGAATAAAAAGTTGTTAAAGAACATTGAAAGTGCTTCTTGTGGGTCGACTTCTGCAACAGGCAATGTGAAAGCACGGTACGTGTGCTAAAAATCCATTGTGGTAGCAGGTTGCGCACTGTGCTGACGCTTCAGTAGTGAATTAAGTGCTCTTTTGTTGTTGGACAGAAGCTAAAAACACTAATGCTGGCAATGCGGTAAAGAGACTTTGTTTCGATGTGCGGTAAATCTTTTCAAGGATGACTTAGGTTTTTCAGTGTACTTTACAGCACTGACACGGAATGGTACCTCGCGTCTGAAAACAAAGCACTTGGTGACTTTGTCAAGTGCACGCACTCACAAACTAAAACTCACGAACGCATGCGTTCACTTCCAACCCCCACCCCCCCCCCCCCCCTTTCTCCAATCCTCCTCCCCCCCCCCCCCTCTCCTTGACCCCTCTTTCAGATGCCGTGTCAGGTGCACGCACACACAAAAGCATGCCCACACTCACAACTCTCCCCCCCCCCCCCCCACACACACACACACCACCCCACCATCCACACTAACACCACCACCATCCCACCCCCACCATTCACACACACACACACACACACACACACACACACACACACACACACACACACACACACACACATACATGCGAACCTCAGCCTCCACCCGACTCCCGGTCCTTTGATTTTTCACGGTCCACCCGTCTCCATGAGTATGCATACTGACGAGCAAAAGACACGCGACATTTTTAGAATTATCGGAAACACAGAAGGTCAAGGGAAGGAACTGCTCGGCTCCTCTAGATAGCCCAGCCGCAGAAATCCATGTTCTGTAACAATACTAACGGGGTGTCTACATGTATGGTTTTACTAGAGGTCACTGGCTGAAACTCTTTTTTTAAAAAAGGTAAAAGAAAGGAACTGCTCTTCTAGATAGCCCAGCCGCAGAAATCCGTGTTCTGAAACAATACTAACGAGGTGTCTACTGACGTGTATGCGTGCAGGTGCTGTTAGGGGAAGGCCGGGAACAGCGACCTAAGGACACGAGTGACCGTCACCTGGACAACTCACGCCGGACGCACGACAGTGGTCAGTATATTTAACCCCTTCTTTGCTAGTGGATAGTATTGTTAACCCCTTGGCTGCCACTGACGCTGCCGCTCTGCCTGACTTATCCGCCGAATGTTATCGTCAGTTAGCAGCCTCAGGCGGCCAGCCCCTAGAAAATGTTAATGATGGCTCTCAGAATTTGACAAACTGAGTATGACCGAGGCTAGCAGGAGGCATAGATTTTCATGAGTCCCCGCGTTTGCGGGGACTCATGAGGATCTATGCCCCTTGCCTCACACGTCTGTCTTCTTGTCTCCTGTCTCCACGTTTCTGGAACTTGGGTGTCTTTGCTGAGCTGTGCTCCGACAGGCAAAGGGTCAATGAATCTCTCTCTCTCTCTCTCTCTCTCTCTCTCTCTCTCTCTCTCTCTCTCTCTCTCTCTCTCTCTCTCTCTCTCTCTCTCTCTCTCTCTCTCTGTGTGTGCGCCTGTTCGGGAGTTGCACCAGGCAGCTTCATACTATGCTTGTGGCTTGCGTAGGATTCAAGCTCGCTCATGCAAGCGGCCCATGGACCCTTTGCACGTACACTGTGACAATATCCCGCACTTGGACAGATGGTGGTAGTGACCTGTCTGCCCCCCCCCCCCATGCCCCGCCCCCCTCCCCATGCCCCTCACCCCCCCCCCCCTCTCCCAACTTCTCCGCTATCTCCGCCTCCACCAAGGTTTGATTGAGCTCTTATCATGTGTGATTGTGGGTCAAATGGTTGTGATGCGTCTAGTGTGATAGTGTAGCGTCTGTGCTTGTCGCTCTCGCTTTCAGCTCCCACCGCTGGCTAGAAGTTTTGCGAAAAGGGGAGCAGAGTATGTCAGTCTCTCCCTGCCAGTACACAGCCTCTCTAACAACAAGCCTCATGTAGTGCCTCCCCGTGGCGACTTACGGTAACCGAGCACCTTACGGACTCGGGCTGAACTACAGAGGACTCGGAGGAGGTCTGGCCCCCAGACATGCGGCATGCAGGCCCATCAATGTGTGGACAAGCCCTTATGTCCATGAACCAGATCCCCAGCTATGGGTATATAGCCCCACTGCCTTGTGGGTGCCTTGGGAGAGGCAAATGCCGGGGGAGTAAACCCTATACAAATCCGGGCAGGGATGCTCGATAGCCTTGGTTGGCAGATCTCCTTCGAGAAGGAAAACTCCGATGAAAAGCCTCAGTAGATGGGACTCATAAGCCTTGGTCGGCAACCCATCTAGGAGAAGGACACTCCAAAACCAAACCATCCTGTGCTCCCGGGAAAGGCCTTTTGACCAGGAGTTAAGGGTGAGGTAACCCCGACAGAAACCCCGAGTGCTGAAGACGGAGGTACTGGGCTGCACAGCACACTCTAATAAACCAGAGTACCACGCATAAACAGCCATAAGACATTTGGAGATGGATTGAACAGAAATGGTGCTCGCCCTGTGGAGTCTCACCACTGGCAGGCAGGCGCAGTACCGGGCTCTGCGCCTCTTCGGAGCCCACCCCCAGCGACTGGAGGACCTTCCCGACTGTCTCGAGGAGCCAGGGGACGGGGAAGTAGAGCTACTGGCCAGCGATAAAACAAGACCAGAGACAAAGAAATAGCCAATGTGAACATCATGCACTGGATCATGGAATGCAGAAGGGGTTACCAACAAGAAAACAGAACTAGAGCACTTTCTGTACGAAAACAGCATAAACATCTGCTGTATACAAGAGACACACCTGCAAGAAGGAAAACCCTTTAAGGTCAGAGGATATCAGGTCTTCCGAAGTGATCGCCAAGGGAGGAAGAAAGGGGGAGTTATGACCCTAGATAGAAACAACCTGAATGCCAGCGAAACCAGGAGATTCATGGAAGAGGCGGAATACATCCAGGTCAAGGTAACCACTAGTGACAGCGCCCTTGACCTGTTCAACTACTACTGCCCTAGTGATAAGCTGCTGTCCCTCGACACTATCCAGGTCCCGGAAAGTGGATTCATCATCACTGGTGACTTTAACAGCCAGTCCCAGAGTTGGGGATATGACACACTTGACAAGAGAGGAGAAGACATCGAGGAGTGGCAAGATGAAAACCACCTGATACTTGCCAATGACCCTGAGGACCAACCTACCTTCTACTCTCGCCGCTGGCACACCACCACTACACCGGACCTGGCGCTTTGCACTGAAGATGTTCGTAAGCGCCTCAGCAGAACAGTAGGACCACAGTTAGGAAGAAGTGACCACCGCCCTATCCTCCTCTCCCTAAAAGGAAGCACAGCAGCTAGATCACCACACCGACCAAGATGGAACTACCGAAAGGCAGACTGGCGCTTGTTCAGTATCCGAACAAATGAGCTAATGCAAGACTTCGCTGTGTCTGGAAGGAACATCAACAATGTGGTCAGAGAGTTTAACGACATTATCAGTAAGGCAGCCAAGGAAACCATACCTCGAGGGGTCCGGAAAAAACTACACCCCATACTGGACTGCAGATCTTCAGAAAGCACATGACAACCTCACTAGGGCCAGAGAAGACGCTGAAACCAACCCCAGCCAAGAAAACAACATCAAGCTACAACAGAGTAAGGCCCAGTATCTGAAGATGAAGTTGGAGTGCACAAGAAGAAGTTGGAGAGAGAAGACTGCAAGACTGAACATGGAGATGGACACCACCAAGTTGTGGAGACTAACCAAGGCATTGAACGATGAGGGTACCAGGGAACAAAAGATCACCCTGGAAGAAGAAGGGAAAGCACTGACTGTTAGGAAAGCTGCGAACATGTTCGCACAGATCTATGCAAAAGAAAGTAACATCACAGTCCCACGAATGCTTGAGAAAGAAATCAGACAGGAAGAAAGAGAGAGAACAAGAGATGCAAACATCCATGATGCAATGAAGAAGGACATCACCGTTCCAGAGATGAAGATGACCATCAAACAGCTGAAGAAGAAAAAATCTTCAGGTCTAGACAGCATCTCAAACGAGATGTTGCAACACCTTGGCAACACTGCCTTAATGAAGCTACTGGACATTTTTAATCACAGCTGGAGAGCTGGAGAGGAGGACAAGTACCCCAGTGCTGGAAGGAAGCCAGGATGATCCCAATTTTGAAGAAAGGGAAGAATAAGTCCAAAGCCCTGAATTATCGCCACAACAGCCTGACAAGCTGTGTGTGCAAGACCATGGAGCGCATCGTCAACAAGCGCCTGCAGTCGTACCTGGACTCCGAGAGCATTATCGTGCCAGAGCAAGCCGGCTTCAGAAGCCACAAGAGTTCAGAAGACCAGACAAAACACCGCACCTTGCACATGTCATAGAAGATGCCTTTCAAGATCAGAAGGTGACGTTAGCTGCCTTCATTGACCTACAGAAGGCTTTCGACAAGGTGTGGAAGGATGGTCTCATTGTGAAACTCCTTCGCAGTGGCATCCAAGGGAACATGTATCGGTGGACCAAGTCATACCTGCACAATCGCAGAGCCCGTGTGACAGTGGATGAGTACTGTGGCTAAAAGGTGCTGCTGCGTCAGGAGGTGCCACAGGGGGGAGTCCTGTCACCGACCCTGTTCATACTCTTCATCAACGACTTTGTGCCAGAGCTACCAAAGGGAGTCCACGCAGCCCTGTACGCAGATGACCTGGTACTCTGGTGCACAGAAGAGTATGCAACAACTGCTACATACAGGATGCAGCTAGCCCTGGACAGGCTGACAGACTGGACCAACAACTGGTGTGTGACCATCAACACAGAAAAATCATCAGCCACACTCTTTTCTCTCTCCAACAAAGCAAAGGCTGGCAACCTAACACTGGGCAACACCCCACTGCGGTATGAAGACCAGCAGACATATATGGGAGTCACCCTTGACAAGAGGTTGACGTGGAAGCCGCACATCTGGAACGCAGAAGCGAAAGCTAGAAAAAAGCTGAACATCATGAGGAAGCTGGCTGGAACACAATGATGGTTCCCGAACACAATGAAAAGATCCTCAAAAATGTATATCAAGGCACAGTGAGACCACACCTTGAGTACGGATCCAATGCATGGTTAACGGCAGCCCAGTCACATCAGCAGACTATTGACAGAGTTCAGAACCAGGCACTGCGTATCATCACCGGCGGAATGAGATCCACACCAATTGAAAAGATGGAAGAGACAATAGGCATCCCACCCCTGCGCATGAGAAGAGATTGCAAAGCCTTGATACAGTTCACAAAGGTCAAGTCTTCCAAAGACCATCCTATGAACGCCAGGATGAAACAACCAACCTCAGGGAGACTGAAAAGATCAAGCTTTGTGAAGGAGACGACAGCATTGCAGAGAAAACATCAGGCAAAGCTCCCTGCGCAGGTAGAGGCTCTGAATCCTGCTAGCGACCTTCCACCCTGGGAAAGTAAGCCAGAAAACATCACCATCTCTTCTACGGTACCTTACATTACCACCAAAGATGAGCACAGCACTGTGAGTAAGAAAGCTCTGACACTGGCCATGCTCGAAGAAAAGTATTCCCAGAAGCATGGATACGGGCATACACCGATGGATCAGCCACAGATGCAGTTCAGAATGGAGGGGCTGGGGTGTACATTCAGTACTCAAACGGAAAATGGCAGGTAGAGGCAGTACCAACAGGCCTTCACTGCACAAATTACAGAGCTGGGATGGAAGCCCTGGTCCGCGCTGCAAACACCCTTAGTGGCACTGCAGACCCTGATGCCCAGATTGTCTTCCTGACTGATGCCATGTCTGTCCTTGAGGCAGCAGCAGCAAACAAACTGCCACGTCTACAAGAGGCACTGCAAAACATCAAGTGCACCAGACTGGTGCTGCAGTGGATCACTTCACACTGTGGCATCTACGGTAATGAAGAAGCTGACAGAATGGCAAAAGTGGGCGCAGAGGAAGAACAAGACGAATATGGAGTCAGCTTCACAGAGATGAAGACCATCATTAAGTCTCCAGACCAAAAAGGTGACTGCCAAGCGTGTAATATGCAAAGAAGTACCCAACGGAGAAAGAAACACGCTTAGAAAAGACGGGTACAACACAATTTATTAATATTTCGGGTAAATACCCTTTGTCAAAATAGACAAACAAACAAACAGAGAGATTAGCCGATAATCAGTTGCCACATTCCTTCTGCCAATGAAGATAAGTAGCGGCTAATCTCTCTGTTTGTTTGTTTGTCTATTTTGACAAAGGGTATTTACCCGAAATATTAATAAATTGTGTTGTACCCGTCTTTTCTAAGCGTGTTTCTTTCTCCGTTGGGTACTTCTCATCATTAAGTCTGTGTACAGACCACCACAACGGCCCCTAGACAGGTACCATCAGCTGTCCAGACAAGAGCAGGTGACCATCTTCCGTCTGAGGACCGGGCACAACCGACTCAATTTCCACCTGCACAGACGCTTCCACTTCATGCGATCTCCCCTGTGCCCTTGTGGAGAAGCAGAGCAGACCACAGAGCGCAGCCTCCAGGACTGTGGGATCCACCAGCTGCTGAGGGAGGAGATATGGCCGAAGCCCGCCACTCTACAAGAGAAAATGTACGGGCCTGTGGAGGCGCTACAGAGGACCACATAATTATTTCCTTTTGAGAACCAAACTCCAAGTGTGACGGCGTTCGAGAAGAAGAAGAAGATGTGTGACCATTGTTTCATCCCTCCTTCCTGCAGTACTGAACACTGCTGACCCAATTTTTAGTTGCTAAGCTTCTGCCCCGTCTTTGATTTACAACCGAAGACGTGTTGCTGCTGGGGTTTACTGCCGATGTTTGGTCATATTTACATCTATGTTCTTCACTCTAATGTAACGGTGTCAGTCTGCGGTGGCATCAGACACGCATCTCGTGATCACTCTACCGACGGCGATTGTTGTGTTGCTGGACTGAGCTATCCATTCGCGTGTGTCTTGCTATAAGATGGCTTTGGAAGCGATACGTCGGGCCGAAGTATTCTAGGCTCGAAGGAGACGTTCACAAAATATGCGCGAGGTTACTTCGACGATGCGACGGAGCAAATCTATGTATGCTTTCTGCCGGCAGGTTTACAACGCTACGTGACACTCGCTGCGCAGGAGCTTGCACACACAAAGAAATCAGAGATTTGTCACAAGTGTCATGATTTTCCGGTGTTTGCTTTTTCGTCCGATGACAAAACTCTTTATTTTTCCGTCGAGACATTTAGCGATAGAAATGATTGTGGTGGTCTGTGATTTTGGACCTTACGGCTTCCAGCCGTAAGGTCCAAAATCACAGACCACAACACTTTTGTATTTAGACAAAGGTACTGTGTGGGTCACCATAATATCGTCACGTTTACTTGCAAGATCAACACTCTCGTCTTTGTAATGTTGTTTTATCATCTTGTTCGATGTTTTTTCTTCACATTTTTCTCGTTCGCCCCAGGGAAATGTGGGCTGATTTCCCTGGGGAGGGCTCGTGGCCCCCCATTTTGCTTTTTCAGCCACTGCAAGCAAGGTCTTGCGTCGGGTGGACATTTGGGACAGCTGGAAGGTCCCAAACAAAAAAGTTGGAAACCACACCCGTCCACCCTTCAGGTTTTTGTCGCTATAATTCCCGTAAGGAAAACCGCTACCGACATGCAAAGGGTTAAAGATGTTGACTGACTAGGAATATCATGAAGGTAGGATAAGACACTGGCAAGGGAGAGAACTGTGCATTACTGACCAATAATCTTAGATCTCGTTTGTCCAAGCGCACAAAAGAAAAAGATAGGAAAGACTGAGGGAGGGTATGCTAAGCAACTGACTGGAAGCAGTTTATGCCAAAGCCCCCCCCCCCCCCCCTCTCACCCCACACCCACGCCGAAAGGAGCGTATCGCACATTCACGCGATTTCCAGCCCTTTGATGCATGGAAATTTAGATCTAGGTTCCCCCATAGGCAAGCCACCACTTTTGTTTTGTTGACAGACTAGCTTGGTGACCCTAACGTATGCTCGTCACTTTGTCTCGAAAACTGTATTACCATGTTATATCAAGGGTATTGCCTAATTAGCTTGGCGCCCCTCACGGGCGCCAAGCTAATCAGGCACTACCCTTGAGACATCACGGTCAAATCTATCTTCAGCTGTTTCGGCTGGAATTGAAAGAATCTGTCTGTCTGGGGATGCCGCTTTTTTTCTGTTGACAGACGGGGCATCAGATGTCACGGGTGTCTGAATGCATGTAATTCCACGAATGAATGAAGGTTTCTGCACTAGTTAGGCTTCGTTCAATGCAGCATTTTCACTACGCTCTCGAATAACACCCCATAAATTAGAATTTACCTTGGGGCGGGGATTCGTCTGTACTTTTTTTTTTTTATAGCACAAGTAGCCGATGATACGATTTTAGGAATTCGGCTTCGTTTAACCCCTTCCCTTCCAGCGTGCGTACATTTTGTTGCTGAAATCTGTTCACTGAACGATTAAAAGCCACAACTGTTCAATGGACATGCACACAAACTGATCTACGCAAGACGCATAGATCCTCATGAGCCCACGCAGTCGCGGGGGCTCATGAGGATCTATGCCTCTTGCAGTTAGATCTCGCGTTCATTTTTTTTTCTTTTTCTCGACAGTGCAGGGAATGATGCACACGCGTATAATATGGAAGTCAGACATGACCTATTATAGGTGTTTTCTCCGTGAATCAGAAGTAGGTCAAACATTGCACGGACTTCAAACATTCCGTGGATTCATCCAACGCGTTCCGTTTGCAAGAGGTATATATATTCATGAGGCTCTGAAGCCGAAGGGGCTCACAAGAATCTATGTGCCTTATGCTCGTAAGGAGTTGCGAACATCGACATCCACACTTTCAAGTTCTTTTCCGGTATCAAAAGTACAACTGCTACGAGGACGCGTGCCGCAGTGATCGGAGCTACTCAGCAAATGGGCCCCTTTAGTCCTTACTATTAAAGGCCGCAACCTACTGTCCGTTTTCCTTACTGCTGATTCCGAAGAAGGAAATGAACTCCTATTTCCACTCACCGGTTTATCGTCGTCCTCCGCCAGGCGGGGCGCAAGGTATCGTTTCCCTTGAAAATTTCCTTCAAAAGCTAACTAAAGCTCTTTTTGTCGATGGTTTGACACTTTCAGCCGCTTAATCTCTTTAATCCCCCACAAATATGTTCCTTACAGACACTTGCAAGCCAAAGCATTCAGGCGGTGTTTTCGCTTTCGCGAGAACGTCATACAAAAGTAGGTTACAGCAACATGCTGGGTGCACGTATCACTGAAAAAGACAGTTTTTGTTAGAGCAAACATTCCTTCTGCAAGAGGCATAGATTCTCATGAGCCCCTGCGATCGCAGAGGCTCATGAGAATTTATGCCTTTTGCCTTCTTCTCCATTTTACATGTAGTCCAGCACGGCAGGTTCTTAACCCTTATCATTCGGAATACACCAGTGTGTGAAATAAGTTTGACTAAAATATTTCAAGGGTAGTGCCAGAATAGCTTGGCGCCTCTAGGCGCCAAGCTATTCTGGCACCACCCTTGAACTAAAGCCATTGTAAGTACTATAAGGCAGCTTGCATCTGGCAGTGTACAAATATAAAGCTTGTAGCCTCAGTAAGATATGGGTTAAACGCTGGAAGTGGGGAGGGTTCAGGCATGAGACAAGAAAAGGATAGCAACCTACAAGGGCAGACAACTGATCAACGGGGATAAACCCGTGTCAGCTGTTCTCGTAGGGTCAGGGGTAAACGGACACTAGTAGTATATGTTGACCCCGGCCCCATTTAGGATTCAGTCCTGCATGGATGCTATATTTGAATATCGATTCGTTCCCTTAACATATTTATATCATACCGAGGCTAAAAGCATCAAGTCTGTACACTGCCATATGCAAGCTACATTATGGTACTTACAGATAAGGATATAGACCAATGGCTTTAGTTCAAGGGTAGTGCCAGAATAGCTTGGCGCCTAGAGGCGCCAAGCTATTCTGGCACTACCCTTGAACTATTTTAGTCAAACTTATTTCTCACACTGGTGTGTTCCGAATGATAAGGGTTAACCCGTTCAGAGCCATTTGACTCAGAGTGTGTGTCGGCATTCTTTGTTAATTCAACACCAAAATGTTCTAGCTTTCCCAGGAACTCAAAGCAGTGTCAGCAAGAGGCACAAATCCTCATGAGCCCCCGCAACTGCGGGGGCTCATGAGGACCTATACCTCTTGCAGTTGGGTGGTATTCAGATTTTCTCGGCACTGAAAGGATCGATAGCCTATAGTTCCGTCGTATATGTTGTATAACTTTACAGTAGTCTGGCATCATAAAAATAGAGTAGACGAGTAGAGTAAAGAGTAGACGCTCGTGACAGTTACTTGCGACATGTGCCCTCAACTGTTTGAGACACAGAAGCAGATTTACTGGTGGCCGGAATGACAGACGTGGCATGCACGGCGAGATTTATACATACATGTGTCGACGAACAATCAAGGAAATGGATGACTAGATCTGTCTCCCGTCACCCTCTTTTTTTCCCCATATTTATAAATTCAAGAGGCATAGATTATCATGAACCCCTGCAGTCGCAGGGTTCATGAGAACCCATGCCTCTTGCAGGCTGAGATATAGGCTTGTGTACTTCCTCAGGCTGAGAAAAATTCATCGGGGTTTTCGTCTAAGGTTGATCAGTGAAAGATGGCCTGACCTACCCTTTCATAACCAAGGGCAATAACTGTTGCGGGTTGGCTTTGAGGTGACACAGTGGTGTCCCCCGCTGACGGAGTTACACGACCAAATGTCGTCTGCTGCACTGATACAACGTTATGTCTGAGCGAGAATGGGGGACCTTTAGATGGGCTTTTGAGCATTTTACTTATAATAATGAAATTATACCGCTGTCAACGCATAACACATAAACAGCGGGACTTATTCCTGAATTAGAATCATGCCCAAAACAGTGAGTAATGAATGCCCCGGCCTTGACACTGAGGACGCCCAAGGCGCAGAATGCTGACTTGGACTGCAAGGACCCGTTACAATGTATTTCTGCTGTCTATAGAGTGGTCTGGGTGAATCCATGAATGTGTGAAATTTGTGCATTTTCGAAACTCCGTCAGATTTAGGGATAATTACTGATTCTTACGGTTTAAACATATGGATATGCCCAGCTGTAATTTTATGTACTCGCGGCGCCTCGCATGAAAATGGTGCGTTTTGGCTTCTATAGACGATATCGAAAAATCACAAGAAGGTCAAAACTGTACATTGTTTCGACGCAAACATCGGATTAAAAGCCCGGACAAACATACGATATCGCATGTTTGTCCGGGCTTTTAATCCGCTGTTTTCGTCTCAACGTCTGTTCTCGAATGCTACGAAGGTGAGTCTTGCACACAGCGCCGCTAGTAAAAAATAAAAATTAAAAATTAAACTGTTTGGATCATTTTGCTGTAAAGATGAAACGGTTTACTACACTAACACATTCGAGACTGTCCATATCGCTTACGGATACGCGGCGAATAGCCGCGTAACCGTATGCGACACGACTCGAATACGTTAAATAAACTACACAACTCTTGCAACAGACTTAGAGACTGAGTGAGAGCTGTAATACCCCACAGGAGCATTGATTTACTGTTCAGGCGCGGCGCCTGTCACGCGGGGTCAGTCTAAGGTCAAGCTTTCCAATGATTTAAACCTCTATAGGGTCTGGCTGTAGGACGTAGGGATCATACCATCGGGCAATAACTCACGGCACCCAGACGCGAGGAGACAGGACCTATACAGCAAGCAAAAGCCCGAAGACCTTTTGGAGTTACATTGAGGCTTATCCAACTGCAAGAGACACATATGCGGGGGCTCATGAGGATCTATGCCTCTTTGTATCCATGTTCCTTACGGCTGGCGCTCGTTGGCATTGTATTAACAAAACATTCTTGAATAATATAGGTATCATCCGCGTCCACAGTCGGTGAAGGGGTTAAGAATTTAACCCATTACATACTGAGACTGATTTTTTTATGATTTGCGTATTGTCCTGTGACGGCTACATTACAGATTACAGAGATAGGTCAACCATTTTAGTTCAAGGGTGGTGCTAGAATAGCTTGGCGCTTCAGGCGCCAAGCTATTCTGGCACCACCCTTGAACTATAATAGTCAAATTTATTTCAAGCAATAGTGTATCAGGATAAAGAGACTTAAGGTAAGAATTTCCAAGATTTTAGAGTTGTCCTCTGAAGTACATTTTCCATGATCAAGAGACAGATCGACTGTGATGATGGCACACGCGTAGTGCCATAACATATTGGCTTTATGGTTACTCAGTGAACCTTTATGGTTACTCAGTAATAAGGTCTTGGCGTGAACATTGAAGTGCGGTCGTGCATTAGTCATAAACCTCTTTCACCTCCAGTGACAAGTGGCTCGCGTTTTCCCCTCTTACTATCTAATCACCATGCAAAGTGTAATGTACCCAAATAGGTCAACAAGACTACAGTGTAATAATACACAGATAAGGGTCAGCAACGTTTAACCCTATGGCTGTCGGCAGCGCTTTTCGTCGAGGGCAGGCGATTCTTGCAGGAAGTACCTCGACGAAAAGCGTTACCGCCGAATAGCCAAGGTGATCCGTGCACATGAATCACCTCGACAAAGAGCGCTACCAACAGCCTAGGTGATCCGTGCACATGAATCACCTCGACAAAGAGCGCTACCAACAGCCTAGGTGATCCGTGCACATGAATCACCTCGACAAAGAGCGCTACCAACAGCCTAGGTGATCCGTGCACATGAATCACCTCGACAAAGAGCGCTACCAACAGCGGCCTAGGTGATCCGTGCACATGAATCACCTCGACAAAGAGCGCTACCAACAGCCAAGGTGATCAGTTCCTGCATAAACCACATCGACGTCAGCGTGACCCCTTTAGCTGTCCGTCGCGCTTTTGGTCGAGGTAATTCCAGTAGAAATCACTCTCTTCTGTCGGTCGTGCTTTTCGTCGCGGCAATCCCTGTATAAATTACCTTGGCTGTCGGCAGCGCTGTTCATCGATATAATTCCTGTAGAAATCTTCTGTCGGTCGTGCTTTTCGTCGAGGTAATCCCTGTAGAAATTACCTGGCTGTGGCTAGCACCATTCGTCGAGGCAGTTCCTGTAGAAATCACCTTGGCTGTCCTGGTAGCGCTTTTCGTCGAGGTAATTCTATACTATACTATAGTATGCAGAAATGCTGTAATATACAGAAATCACTATATTATATAGAAATCACCATGCCTGTCGGGAGCGCTTTTCATCCAGGCAATACTTGTAGAAATCACCTTGCCTGTCGGTATGGCTTATTATCGAGGTAATTCCTGTAGAACTGAATCATCTTGGCTGCCTTTAGCGCTGTTCTTCGAGGTGATTCCTAAAGGGGCCGCCTTGGCTGTCGGCAGTTCAAACTTTTTGTCGTTGCCGACAGCCAAGGCGGATATCCCTGTAGGAATCACCTTCACGAAAATGCGCTGTACGTCGTTGATGAATGATCACCTCTCGCATCGGTGAAAGCACCCCAGGTTCAACTCATTCAAGACGTGCCGCCTCCGGATACGCGGCTTAAGCCGCGTATCCGGAGTCGGCACGTCTCGAATGAGTTAATGACCCAGTAAGCAAAAGGCCTTCGGGCTTCGGGCCCCCGCAGTCGCGTGGGCTCATGAGGATTTATGTCTCTTGCTCGTCCTGTGTTCTTTGTGCCCACGTTTGTTCCCGTTTCAGTCCATTTGTGTTCTTCACGCGAATGTCGGTCAGTGGGCAGTGGTTTTTCAGACGCGAAATCCGCGTCCACTGGCAGTCAAGGTGTGCAATACAGTACTGATTTCTTCCGGTCACTGTTAAACAAAACATCGACTCGTTTTAGGGTGACTGCACGAAATCAATACTGTGACATTAATACCAATCGTGAGAAAAATTCTTTTTTACAACCCCCAACCTGTGCCTCTACAACAAACTCTGCAACTCTCTCCTCCCCTTAAGCGTTTGTCAGACAAAAATGCTTATTCTTTGACAAATATTGCAATATTAATGTTTTGCCACCCGCAGTCTGATCTAATTAATGCAGACACAATTTGTCACTCCGGGTCCTGTGAATTAACACGAACCCGCCAAATACATTTCGGGTCTAGTTGACTTTTTCAATCAAGCATAATGAAAAAAAAAAAGTGCTCTTTATTCGGCGTGACCTATCTATGCAGGTTAGATCGCCGCGGTGTCTACCAGCGCGCCCGTCGACCGCGTCTTGATGAAAATACCCTATTACGGTTTCTTCAAGTAGGGAAATTTTCTTCGGGCCGACGGCGGCCACAATGGGCCCGCGCACTGCCGTGCGCGGGCCCACTGTTGCCGTCGTCGGCCCGAGGACCTGGTACACGCCGGGCTCGAGCGAGATTTACTCCAAGACTCACCGAAATAATGCCTGACGAGCGCCTTTGCAATACATGAGTCATTGCAAATGGATTGTCCCCAAGCAGTGCGTGTATACGTAGACCAAATATTGGATTTTTTAATTCAAATTTAGAATGCGCAAGTTCAGCGCTAGGACCGAGTAGGAGTTATTTCTAAATCAGAATCAGGTCAAAGGCAGTAGGTTTAGCCCCTTTATAGTCAGGAAAGACAGCGGGTTGCTCCCCTTTGTAGTACAAGACATCGACGCAGTAATGAAGTGACAGAAAATGCGGCAAACTGCAAAGTGAGACGGAGAAGGATTTTTTTTTTTTTTTTTGAGGGGAGAGGAGGAGGAGGGGAGGGGATGAGAATGCATCTCCACGAATGATTATATCCACCAGGGGCCAGTTGCATGAGTGAGCTCAGCACTGCTCAAGTCACTAAGCTACGGTGTTCCGCTGTAGCCGAGCACCTTGTTTAGTGGCTTGTACCCTGGGTTATAAATTAGTGCTCTGGCGCAATAAGACATTTCCAGACACATAATGTTCTATATCTTCTGACTTTTTTTTGTTTCAATATCCAAATGCGCGCAAAATCGTCAGACTGACTGACGTTGGCCAGACAGCCTCCTGCGCTTTGTGATAATGCACAAAAAAGTTCTCACAATGAAGATTTTCTGTGCCAGACCACCTAACTTGCAGAGCTCAGAAAAAAGAGTGTATTTCAGGCAAAATGTGTCATTGCTGACTAGTCATGATAAGAGTGTTAATAGCCCCTACAGTTTAACTCATTGTACCCCAACACCGAAATCCCCCAATTTTGCCGTTGTCCTCTGAAGACTGCATTGCAGTGCAGGACACAACTCAAATCGACCATGATAGTTCAAGGGTGATGCCAGAATAGCTTGGCGCCCATAGGCGCCAAGCTATTCTGGCATCACCCTTGAACTATCATGGTCGATCCTTATAAGCCGGTGGTGTGTCTGGGGTAGAAGGAGTTAACCCTCTGGCTGTCGGTAGCGGTTTAAAATGCGCTACCCGGCGACAGCCAACAGGTAAACAATCAGATATGGCACTGCGTGAAAATATCAAAACGACGGATCGACCTTGTTTGCTTAACCTCTTCACTGCCGAGAAAAAGTGAACGCGATCTAAATGCAAGAGGCATAGATCCTCATGAGTCCCCGCGACTGCGGGGGCTCATGAGGATCTATGCCTCTTGCCGAGACCACTTTGTGTCCACGTTCTTCGGACGGTTGAGCTTTTGGTAGTTCAGCGAAACCAGATTTCAGAAACACAATGTACGCCTGTTGGAAGGCAAGGGGTTAAGGGTAGTGCCTGATTAGCGTGTTGCTCATGAGCTCTTCTGCCCTGTGAAGGCAAAAGACAATCCTTTTTTTATTTTTTTTTTTATTTTTTTTTTTTTAGAAAAGCGATATTTTTAATATAATTATTGCAATGAAAATCTCGCTTTTTACCAAATGGACTTCTTTACTTGTGCCTTTACTGGGCAGTGGTAATATGGCGCACCTGATCACAGCTAACCCCCTTGAACTATAATGGTCGACCTATGCCTTGTTGTAACTCAGCGCTTGAACAGGGTTAGGAAAAAAATAATGCGGCACGGGGAGCAACGTTCGCAGAACACAGTAGAGAATAGAAAACAAAAAATCCACAAAAAGACAAAATAAAATGAGAAAGAGTGCAAGGCAAAGGTGAAGGGGTGCAGAAATTGTTTCCGAGATGGACAAAAACCAAGACACACACAGAGAACTCCAAAGTGGATTTCTCTGTTACTCAGCAGTGGGTCTCAAATCCTTTTCCCTCCAAAAAGTTTCAGACTGAAAAAAAAAAAATTGCCCGTAAACTGTATATTAAATGTCATATAGCGTGCTGCCCGGAAACTGTATTTTAAAAGTCATATGCCGTGCTGAGTCCCTTTCAGAGTGTCATGGTGGTTTTAGCCATACCCCGCTGAGAGGGGCACGCCTCCCTTATTAAAATCTGACGTCGTGCAGGCGATAGCTGTTTGACTTTCAACGCCAGCTAAAAGAAGCTGGATCAGTCGACTTTGATAGTGCAAGGGTGGTGTCTGATGAGCTTGGCGCTCCAGGCGCCAAGCTCATGAGACACCACCCTTGAGTTATCAAGGACGACCCATCTCCCGCGCTTTATATGTATAGTACTCACCAGAGTATCTTAAAATATGAGCCAACTGTCGTTTGAAGTGAAAGGGATAGAAACATGTTATTTTATTGTGAATGCAGCATTTCAGCGCACCATGCTTGTCAAATAAATTCAACACTGCAGGTAATTCCGGAGGCTCGATTTCACAAATTACAGGTTTGGCTGCTGTGCACTACATAGATTGAAATTCCACAACGTTATCCTATTAGATTATGTTTCCTATTTCCGCCAAATAAATTTCAACTGCTCAGCTTTTTCATAGATAAAATGTCGCAAAGAATAAATACCTTCTGCTGTTGACACCAACATTCAATTTCATTTTTATTGCTGCATTGTGCATTCCATTTTGTAGATTCTGTATCCTGTTTATTGTCACGTCAGTGATATAGGTCATATATTGTTTTTTATTTGCTTATTGCAATTATTTGCAATCTACAATACAGATTAGGAGATGGATCAACCACTTTAGTTCAAGGGTGGTGCCAGAGTAGCTTGCCGCCTGTCACGTCAGTGATATATGTCATAAATTGGAATTGTGTACGTCTCTCTCTCTCTCTCTGTGCGTGTACGTGTGTGTGCGTGTGTGTGTGTGTGTGTGTGTGTGTGTGTGTGTGTGTGTGTGTGTGTGTGTGTGTGTCGTGTGTGTGTGTGTGTGTGTGTGTCTCTCTCTCTCTCTCTCTCTCTCTCTCTCTCTCTCTCTCTCTCTCTCTCTCTCTCTCTCTCTCTCTCTCTCTCTCTCTCTCACACACACACACACACACACACACACACACACACACACACACACACACACACACAGACATACCACAGTGAAAAAATTATGGCCTAAACATTTTGGGGAAACGCATAGTTTTCATCAGTTTATACGCTACATTTACAGACGTTTCTACAGGTAACACTTAATAGTCCTGATTGTTTTGCAGCAGATTTTTTTTTCCAAAATAGGTCATCCAGTTTGACCACAGGCGCTGGACTGCAAACCAATAACTTTGTTATCACGTCTTGTGTGCGCAGCACACGAGGCGTAATAAGAAAGCTACGCGGGGCTCGCAGTCGAGCGCCTGTGGTCTGCCAAAGATGGCGCACGGAAACCCCATGGCTCGACTTTGCTGCTTCGGGGTTTATCCGCAGACTTAGAGTCGGACAGGTCTTGTCTTTATTTTTCCACATTGTTTACCCCCCCCCCCCCCTCCACTCCCCCCCCCCCACCGCCCCCCACCCCCCTTTTTTTTTTTTTTTTTTTTTTTTTTTTGCCGATAGAATATGTGTCACTGAAGTACGCGCACTTCCCACGCATGTGCTCTGTTTTAGAGTTGCACGCCACTTCAGGCTCGTTTCAGTTGCCCTTGGAAATTTCCGAGTGTCTGCATGGCATGACACGAGTGGTATTAGCTGGGTGGTCTGTGGTCGGTTAGTGACGCCCTTTGACCTGTCTCTGCGTGCATGGGTTGACACGGGCGCCTCTTGAGTAGCTAATAAAGTTACTTGCAGACTCCACTCCAGAGGGTGCTGGCATCGTGTTGCTTTGGGGGTGTCACGCCTCGAAACAAAACTGTGGCCGGCCGAAAAGAACAGATAATTTTCTTCAATGATATGTGCAAAATTAACCCCTTGCCCCCTGCTGACAATACCGCTCGGCGGAAAAGACTCGCGTGGTTACGCGTCTTTTCCGTCTAGCGATATCGTCAGTAGCAGTCAAGTGGTTAAATTTAAGAGGCCCGGCGGCTAGCGCCTTCCATCTGCAAGAGGTATAGATTGCTCTGCTCATTTGCACCTTTATGAAGTCAATGGGTTGATCCCTCAAACTGATGAATGCACAGCTGGCTTACAACTTCTGTTTCAGTGTTGTTTAACCCCATAAACACTACGAGAAGACCCAAGACCTACATGCAAGAGACATAGATCCTCATGAGCCCCTCATGTGGATCTGTGCCTCTTGTTGACCGGCCTGCGTTGAATCCATGTGGACGGCTGAGTTTCTTTGGCAGTGAATTAACAAAGATTTCAGAAATTTAGACAATCCGAGTCCAGTAGCAGGGATGAGCTTAATAGGCGCGACTTGACCTGGACGTCGCCTTTGTCGTTGTATACGCATCAAATCTAGCGGAGAAATGGCACACTAAACCCTCAGATAATGACTATCAATGAGCAGAAAAACGACAGATAAACATGTAACAGATTTTCAGTGGAAGCAGATTGTGTTCTTGAAATTTTTGAAATCATCGTAAATTCAACGTCAAAGGTCACCAGCCTTGAAATAAACATGGATACAAAGTGGCTTCAGCAAGAGGCATAGATCCTCATGAGCCCCCGCGACTGCGGGGGTTCATGAGGATCTATGCCTCTTGCGTACGTCTGGGTATTATTTGTCGCGTTAATGGGGTTAATATAAGCGTACAATTGTGTGCGTGTGCAGATTACCAGGTGGTGTACCCAGTTGCGTGGGACCAAGATGAGCAGCACATTCCAATCCACACCCTTCACCAGACTTGGCGGCGCAGGCGAAGTCTCCGCGTCTCACCGACCCTCAACATCAACCTCACGGGCTTCGGCCACGACTTTCACCTCGAGCTGTGGCAGAACGAGGAGCTCCTGGCTCCAGGCTTCAAAATCTACCACCGTCACCATGGGAGCACCGCTCAAGGTGACGGGGAGGTCAAGGTCAAGATCAGTTCCAACATCAAAGTCAGCGTCAGGGACAGCGGTGCCAAGGACGTTGCCAAGGACGATGTCGATACCAGCGACGCTGTCGCGGGCAATTCCACGGAAAGTTTCAGTTACAATGCAACAGACAGTTTCAGGGTCAATTACACAGACAATGTCTCGGACAGTGACAACGTCACGGACTCGAAGGCGCTCGAGGTTGGCAGCGGCGAGGTCAAGGACGGCGGGTTCAAGGCCGGGGAGAGGTCAGAGGTCAGGGAGGGCGAGACAGGAGTGTACGTGGAGACAGACGAGGAGGTGGAGCGACAGATGTCCTGTCAGATGACGGGTAGGGTGCGGTCACACGGCGACACGCCCGTCGCCATATCCATCTGTGATGGCATGGTCAGTATACACTTCTGTTTAACCCATTACATCCTGAGGCTGATTTTTTTTTTTAATTTGCTTACTGTCCTTTGAAGGCTACATTACAGATTAGGAGATAGGTCAACCATTTTAGTTCAAGGGTGGTGCCAGAATAGCTTGGCGCCTTGAATTATCATAGTCGAATTAATTTCATGCGGTAGTGTATCAGGATGAAAAGGGTGAAATTAACCCCTTGCGCATGCAGCCACCGGTTTAAAACCGCGTAGCTGTGTACGACACATCTCGAGTGTAGCCAATAAGATAATTTACTGCAGATAAACGCATGGAACTTACAGTCATGGCTTCTGTTCTTTCGCATTCCAGAAAGGGCTGATCCGAACCATGGGGGAGGATTACATTATAGAACCGATCGTGGATCACGTGATCTCTGATTCTGACGACCAGAACCAGGAGGCGGGCCATGCGGACGGCGGTGTATTACGTCATCATCTACCTCACAAGCTCTACCGCCGTTCTACCATGACGCGTCGCCATGGCAACTTCTGTGGGGCCAAAACCACTGGTAAGAAAACGGAAATGTTCACGTCTTCATGACTTCTTTGGCTGCATGTGTGCGTATGTGTGTGTGTTCGTGGGTGCGTGCGAGTGAGTGAGCGCGCGTGCGTGCGTGTCAGCTGCCCGTGTGTTTAGTTGTACGTATAACTGTGTCATTGTCCGTCCGAGTGTTCGTTTAGTCCGCACAAATGTTATCACAGGACCTTCACAAGAACATATCCTATCCTTACACAAATGTAGTAATGGGGTCGAAGCGTGTGTGTGTGTGTGTGTGTGTGTGTGTGTGTGTGTGTGTGTGTGTGTGTGTGTGTGTGTGTGTGTGTGTGTGTGTGTGTGTGCGGGTGTGTTCATCACAGGACCTTCAAATGTGATCACGGGACCTTCACAAGAACATAATTATCCTATCCTTACACAAATGAAGGGATGGGGTCGAAGCGTGTGTGTGTGTGTGTGTGTGTGTGTGTGTGTGTGTGTGTGTGTGTGTGTGTGTGTGTGTGTGTGTGTGTGTGTGTCTGTGTGTCTGTGTGTCTGTGTGTGTGTGCGAGGGGGGGGGGTGCCGGGGGAGGGGGTCATGGGTGTGTGTGTGTGGGTGGGGGGGGGGGGAGGAGGGGGGGAAACGCAAATCTCATTTTAAAATGGTGACCTTTTCAGTCTTTTAACCGCGACGATGCCACAACATCTTTAATCTGTTCTCCATCACTCATTCACATCCGGCAATTTAAAAGACACATGCAAGCCCTCAGCCTGTGTTTACCGTATGAAACTCGAAAAATCAAAAACAGGTGCCAGACTTTTGCAGACTGTCTCAGCATGTGGCCATGCCTTCAGCGACTGAGAAGCCCGGAAATAAGAAACACAGCTAATTCTTTTACCATTGGAGTCAGATGGAATTCGCAAACTCGTGCATTCGTCTGCCAAAGACCATACTACTGTCTAGCCGGATAACGCTACGTACAAAGTGTGGAGGCGCCAAGCAAATCAGTCACGACCTTTGAGCTTTTCAAGGTCGATCAAGGCGTCAAGCAAATCTAGTTGGGCACTAACCCTGATCAATTACACACGATTCACGTTCTAAGGTTAGCGATGGAGAGAAAAACAGCTAATGAATAGACAAATTGCTGTGATGGAAAGTTAGACGCGAACAGGATGGTCTTTGAAGGGGGGGGGGGGGGAGGCCTGTATTATTTTATACAGTAGAATCTGTTTTGATCGGCCATCTTGTTGTTGTTGTTGTTGTGTTTTTGTTGTGTTTGTTTGTTTGTTGTTGTTGTTGGGTTTGTTTGGGATTTTTTTGGCTTGTTTGTTTGTTGGTTTGTTTTTGTGTTTTTGCTCCCAAGCCCCATAGTAATATTCATTCATTCAGTCAGTCAGTCAGTCAGTCAGTCAGTCATCCATTCATTCACTGACTGACCGATCCCGCGCGCCAAGCTAATCTGAAACTAATATGGCCAAGCCATACCACCGTACTGTATGAGTAGACAATGTTCAAAAACGATCAGTAGTAGGTCAAAATTGTTCGAGTTTCGACGAAAACAGTGAATTTAAAACCAGGACAAACATGCGCATACTTCTGATTTCTGAAAATCGTCTATTAACGTGAAAATTTAATTTTTAGCCGACTTCGCTCACCATACACGTACAATCCGGGGTGGCGATGTTGATGCTTAGCTGGTATACTGAAACTGACGGCTGGTGGGTAGGAGGCGGGGTTGGGGGGATATCAGGTAGGGGTGGAGGGGGTGGGGGAAGCGGTTGATGGATGGAGTCAGGGAGGTAGCAATTTCTTCCCCACTTCACCTGTTGTCTTCACCTCGTGTAGCGACCCTCTGCGTTGAGCGCTTCTCGCATAGTCGACGCTGACCACCTCAGTGCAAGAAGCCTAGATCTAGATCGCGGGGGCTCATCTGGATCTAGGCGGCCTCTTGCCGACCATATTTACATCTGTTTATTCCTTGTGTTGACTAGGCTGTCACATTTTCACCATCAACTGAATACCAACCAGACTGGATCCACAATCTGTCATCTCAGTGTCTTATTTATCTACTGGAGGCATGTATCTTGATGAGTCCACGTAGGGCAGGGGCTCATAAGATTCCCAGCGTCTCTTTGTCTAATGGCTTGCTCTGTTTGGCATCTCTTTTTTTCTCAGGCCGATGATGCAGTAGGATACTAAGCATCAAAGTTTTCAGTTTTTGGGGTGTGTGTTTTTTTTTTAATACCGACCGCGCGCTTCAAATGCAAAATGTATCAATCAGCAAGAGGCATGGATCCAGATGAGCCCCCGCAATTTGCGGGGGCTCACCTGGATCTATTCCTCTTGCTGACATCTTTTACATCAATCCATTCCTCAAATCGAGCAGGCTTCGCCGTTTTCAGCGTAGAAGTACTGAGCAGGTGCCTGACGGTTGTTTGTTTTCACTTGCTTCATCCAACCCGGATTGACGTCTTGCTCAAGTGTGGCGACCTCGCATGAACTCGCATCTCGATTCTGGCTGGCCGTGTATCAGTGTATCGCGGCTCTGGCTAATTATATGGCTATATGGTGTCTGGTGACCGGCGTCCCCCAGTGGCAACTGAGAAACTTGTCCAAGCCAACTTCCCTGCTGCATTGCAGCTCAGAATAAAGCAGTTGGAACTATGAGAGGCTGATACTGGCTACCCAGCTCGTAGGTATAGGGGAGCTGGGGAGCTCAGTTGGTAGAGCGTTCGACTCTCGTCCGAAAGGTCGTGGGTTCGACCCCAGCTGGGGTCAAAATTTGTTCAGACCTCCTTTTGGTGCCCCGTCTTTGAAATCACCTTCGTGGTGGACAAAAGACGTTAAGCCCTAAACGTATAACGGTTTGGGGTTTGTTTTTGTTTTTGTTTTTTTGTTTTTTTTTTTGCTAGTGATCACTGGCTATTTGTGTATATTGTTCAACAATCAAGAGTTCACATTAAAATAAATTAAATCTGTTTAAAGCACAAAATGGGGCGGATAAGTTTTGTTGTTTCGCATGAGGATTTATTCTTCCTGTACGAGTACATGTGTTCCGTTTTCCTTTGACACGGGAATAAAGTGCGTACGTACGGGCTCTCCGAGTCAGAGGCACCATGGCCTTTGCCGAGGTATCACCACCCCCGCGAACCATAGTCAGTCCAACCAAGGCTTTCCTTCTGCAAGAGGCATAGATTCTCATAAGCCCCTACAGCCTATGCCTCTGGTTTGTATTGACTGGTCTCATTTATTCACTTCTCTAAGGAAGAAGACATTGGGGATTAAACCTTTTCATCCTGATACACTTTTGCTTCAAATAAATTTGGCTATGATAGTTCAAGGGTGGTGCCAGAATAGCTTGGCACCTTAGGCGCCAAGCTATTTTGGCACCACACTCGAACTAAAATTATTGATCTATCTTCTAATCTGTAATGTAGCCTTCATAGGACAATAAGCAAATTTTGGCAAAATTCAGTTAGTTAGTTATTTGGGTTTAACGCCGAGCAGGTAACTAAAGCCATCTCACGGCGGTGGCAAAATTCAGTCACTTTTGGGTTTAACGCCGAGCAGGCAACTAAGGCCATCTCACGGCGGTGGCAAAAATTCAGTGTCAGGATGTAATGGGTTAAGCTCGTGAATGGAGCACAGAAATACACAACTGATCGTCATCAGCCCAATATTTAAATCCTTACACCTGCAGGAGACATAGATTCTCATGAGCCCCTACCGCCGCATGGGCTCGTGAGAATCTATGCTTTTTGCCGAGCAAGTACAATTCCATCTGCTCCTCATTTTGGGGTGGGTTTTTTTCACGACAGCAACGTCTGTTTTGTCCATCTCCTCTCCCTATCATCCAGAAAATGCCAACGCCACACTTTGCGACGACGGAAGTTTGCTGTGGGAGCAACGACTCTAAACAAAACACTAACACATCACACTTGTTGCATTTCAGCAAAACCTCGCGGGAAAACCTGCAGACATTTCTTCATCTGGCAAAATAGTTATGATGATGTACACTTAAGAGGTAGAAAAGAGTCTAGGTTTTCGTTTTTGTTTTATTTTGCTGTAGACTACGCAGACGGGAAAGGAAATCATTTATAATAAGGCCAGACCAATATGCATGATGTCCGAAGGGGTTGGATGGAATGCCTATGGGCCTTTCCTTTCTTAAACCAACTGAGCTGAACTGTGTGTGTGTGCGTGCGTGTGCGTGCGTGCGTGCGCGTGTATGTATGTGTGTGTGTGTGTGTGTGTGTGTGTGTGTGTGTGTGTGTGTGTGTGTGTGTGTGTGTGTGTGTGTGCCGACGATGCGTGTTTGTGTGCGTGTGCGCGTCCGTGTGTGCATACGTACGTGCGTGCGTGTGTGTGCGGAGGGGAGGGGGGGGGGGTAGTTCATTTTTCTTATGCTTCTTTCGCGTTAGTGACCAGCTTTAACACACTGAAGAAACTGTCATTGTTCTCATCACTGGCTTTAATAACACTCTAGGTAGATGAACAAAAACGACAGTATACAAAACTAAATACTTCCGGCTTTCAGTTAGTTTAATCCAGTTTAATTCTGAGGACTTGTTTTGTAATGTTAACTGACATTTGTTAACCCTTTGCGTGCCGGTAGCGGTTTTTGTCGCGATGATTACGGCAGGAATCATCGCGACAAAAACCGCCACCGAAACGCAAAGGGTTAATCATTTTTCATGCTTCTCCTGCGGCGAGTCAGCCTCAACTACCACGGCCTTTCAAGTCGGTTAGTGATCTTTGCATTTTCCAATATTACACACACTCTTGTATTCAAAACGCATTGATATAGGTCGCCTCTAGTGCGTCTATTGGTAATGCATGTAAATGTACTACGCACCATATATTAACCCTTTGAGTGTCGATAGCGCTTTTTGTCGAGATGATCCCTTATAGGAATCATCGCGACAAAAACCTCTACCGACCCGCAAAGGGTTTTAGGCAGGTGATTTGACCCGTTGGCTGTTGGTGGCGCTTTCTGTTGAGGTGTTTCCTGCAAAAATCGCCTCGGCAAAAAAGCGCAACTAAGAGCAAGACGATTAACCCTACAGGAATCATCTCGACTAAAACCGCTACCGACACGCAAAGGGTTAGCTCATTCAGCCCGACGGCCGTATTTCCCCAATTTTGGAGGCGTCATCTAATAATAATAATAATAATTACGGTATTTATAATGCGCTTATCTTATAATAATTATAACTCTAAGCGCGCACTCACAACTCGCGCACGCATGCGCACGCTTTAGACAATGACTCACGTACCACAAACAGTGAAATACATTACAACGGTCAGCTTGGGGTGGGGAGTGTGGTGATATAGTGCTAAAACTGTTGAAAGAGGTGGGTTTTGAGGGCGGACTGGAAGGAGGAGAGAGAGTGTTTCTGACGGAGAGAGAGTGGGAGAGTGTTCCAGGTGGATGGACCGTAGTCGGAGAAGGAGCGGGGGCCGAAAGTGTTAAGTTTGGTGCGAGGGATGTGGAGGCGGAGAGGGTCGGAGGCAGAGCGGAGGGAGCGGGAAGGTGTGTAGGGGTGAAGTAAGTTGGAGAGATAGGCAGGAGCGCAGTTGTTCAGGGATTTGTAGCAGAGAGACAGAACTTTGTATTGGATGCGTTGGGGGATGGGGAGCCAGTGAAGGAGTTTGAGCAGGGGTGTGATGTGGTAGGATTTTTTTTTCTTCTGAGGACGAGGCGGGCAGCATTGTTCTGGACGCGTTGGAGAGTGAAAATGGTGGAGTGAGGGACACCGGAAAGGAGAGAGTTGCAATAGTCGATGCGAGATAAGATGAGAGAGACAGCAAGTTTGGTGGCAGCTTCGGTAGTGAGGTATTTTCTGATCTGACTGATGCGTCGGAGGTGGAAATAGCATGCCTGGGTCGTGGCGGAGACGAAGCTGGTCATGGAAAGAGAGGAATCGAGGATGACGCCGAGGTTCTTGGCCGAGTCAGAGAGGGAGATGGGGGTGCTATCGAGTTGAAGGTGGAGAGAGGGAGGGAGCTGGGAGAGTTTCTGGCGAGTGCCTACCAGCATGGCTTCCGTTTTGTCGTCGTTTAGTTTCAGCTTGTTTGCTGTCATCCAGTTTTTCACGTCTTCGTAGCAGTCAGCCGTGCGAGTCAGTAGTGACTGAGTGTTGTCGAGTTTGTCTTTGTCTTGCAGTTGTGAGTCGTCAGCGTAGAGGTGGTGGTGTATGCGGTGAGACTGGATGATGTTGGACAGAGGAGAGGTGTAGAGTGTGAAAAGGACTGGGCCCAGGACGGATCCCTGTGGAACTCCGCAGGATAGCGTTCACCATGACTGTGCACCAGTTGCAGGAGATGGATCGACCATGATAATTCAAGGGCAGTGCCAGCCGGATTTGCTTGGCGCCGATAGAACTAAGTAGCGTCATAGTCAAATTACTTGATTTCAAAACGACGTGTGCTGAACTGGATTGTCCTGTGTCTAAATGAACCATATCTAGATCTGTGTGTAGCGTTTCGTAACCATATGTTACAGTTCTAGTGTATCTTTAAACCGTTACGGCGGTAGTGGGCCTTTAATGCCGGCCGTCGCTATGACGTCTGCTAGTAAGTGTAGTTTTGCAGACGATTTATTTAAGTAGTATGTTCCCAGTGATATAATACCATCCACGGAACGCTAGTAACCTAACGGCATTAGTACTTGGACAAGTGCTTAGGGCAGAGTCTCTTTAACCCATTAGACCCCGACGCCCTGCAGCAGGAGATGTGTCGTCCATGATAATTCAAGGGCAGTGCCAGATTAGCTTGGCGCCTGACGGCGCCAAGCTAATCTGGCACCGCCCTTGAATTAGCATAGTCGATGATGGCGCCAAGCTAATCTGGAATTTCCCTTCAATTATCACGGTCGATCTATCTCCTGCTGTAGAGCGTCAGGGCTAAATGGGTTAATAGAGAAAGTCAGTAGACATATAAGGTACAGACTTAGTGCAGACACTGAGAACAATCATGAAACCTACAAGCGACGGTCCAGCGACTAAGAATTGTTAGCCGTGCGTGGACAGTCTTGGCAGCGTGCAGTCATTACTTGTTAGCCGTGCGTGGACAGTCTTGGCAGCGTGCAGTCATTACTTGTCTTTTAACCCATTTAGCCCCAACGCCCTTCAGCAGGAGATGGATTGACTATGATAAATCAAGGGTAGTGCCAGATTAGCTTGGCGCCTGATGGCGCCAAGCTAATATGGCACTACCCTTGAATTATCATGGTATTCTTCTTCTTCATCGTTCCCGGAATTATCGTGGTCAATACATCTCCTTATTTTATTTTTTTTTATTTTTTATTTTTTATTTTTTTCTGAGGGTAGGGAGGGGGGGGAGGATGGGTCTTTTTACTTATATATGTTTTATCTTTTGCTGCATCGTCTGTTGTATTTTTATATGTGTAGAGTAGCAGGACAGTTTGGAAGATAGGCATTGCTATGCCTAAAACTTTTAATCCTGAATAAAAACGTTTCATCATCATCATCCTCCGGCTGGTAAATGGTCGTTCGGTGACGCCTCCAAAATTTGGGAAATGCCAGCGGCCGTGGGGTTATATGGGTTAAGGATCAAACACTCAAAATGACCACTATATCTAAGTATTCTTGATGCTGACTAGACTAGTGATACGGGCATTTGTAGTACAAGCCATCTAGGTCGACTTGAAATTTATTAGCAAATAACGACCTTTCAGTCGTAAACCTTTGCTGTCGGCAATGCTTCAGTCTTGTCGAAGTGGATTCCTGCAGCCGTGAATCACCTTGAGAAACACCGCTACAGAGATTAAAAGGGTTACTACCAATGCGTACCATCAACAAAGATCTAGTAACGCGTAATTAATCTTTCAAAGATCAAACACCGCGGTAATCTGGATCTGGCTAATGTATGTCTTGTTAAAGTACCATTACGCGTAAATTTGAAGACACATTTCAGCACCATTTGCGTGTGTTATGCCTTGTCGACACACCGAATGAACTTTAACAGCAGTTGGGACACGCAGCAAAAGCACGCGCGTAATCGCACTTATTTATTGTGCCCAGCCGTTAGCGTGTCAATCAATTTTTAGATGTATCTCGTACTGACAGCCTTGTATTTATAGAACGGAGTAGAGTCATTGTCAAATTACTTGATATCGAAACGACGTGTGCTGAACTGGATTGTCCTGTGTCTAAATGAACCATATCTAGACCTGTGTGTAGCGTTTCGTAACCGTATGTTACAGAAGTGTATCTTTGAACAGTTACGGCGGTAGTGGGCCTTTAATGGCGGCCGTCGCTATGACGTCTGCTAGTAAGTGTAGTTGCAGACGATTTATTTAAGTAGTATGTTCCCAGTGATATAATACCATCCACGGAATGCTAGTAACCTAACGGCATTAGTACTTGAACAAGTGCTTAGGGGAGCGTCTCTTTAACCCAATAGACCCCGACGCCCTGCAGCAGGAGATGTGTCGACCATGATAATTCAAGGGCAGTGCCAGATTAGCTTGGCGCCTGCCGGCGCCAAGCTAATCTGGCACCGCCCTTGAATTAGCATAGTCGATGATGGCGCTAAGCTAATCTGGCATTACCCTTGAATTATCACGGTCGATCCATCTCCTGCAATTGGGGTACAGTCGTTAGGTGACACATCCAAAATTTGGGAAATGCGGTTGTGGGGTAAAATGAGTCAATACAAGCAGTTTGGATATCCCGGTAAGTTAACCCCTTCCCCGCCGAGAAAAGGGGATCAACATCCAGCTGCAAGAGACACAGATCCTCAAGAGCCCCCGCAATTGCGGGTGCTCATGAAGATACATGCCTCTCGCCGACACCACTTTGTATCCATGTTTCTTGGACGGTCTGGGCTCTTGTGGCGTGGATTGAACAAACATTTCAGAAGACGCAACCTGTGTGCACTGGCGGGCAGATTAATTTAATTTAACTCTTTCGAGACGTGCCGCGAATCCGGATGCGACATGTCTCGAAAGTGTTAAAGTGAGTGGTGATACAAGTAGTCGACAAAATGATCAAAACACCTTCAGACGTAGCCTACAATCAGGCTAGACCTACAGCGAAATTTATCCTGGTACGTAGAAATAATAATGCTGTCCAAGGTGTAACACTGACCGCTGAACACAGTCTAGCGTGACCCACAATGATGCCACGCGCAAAGCCACGGGGGAAAACCGAGCCGCGCGACGTATTCTGCACTAGTGGAAGACGCAACACATAAACATCGTACTGCTAACTATTTGATACTTCGCACGGTACGAGTAGTACGACCTGCTTGCACATCGTAGCGCGTACTAAAACTGTGTACTTGCCACACGCTTCTAATAATAATAATAATAATAATAATAATAATGAGTATTTATATAGCGCTTAATCGTAATCAAAAGCTCTAAGCGCTTTACAATCTGTACACAAAAATAAAAAAAATACAATGACATATATATGCACATAACAAACAAAACACAATCGCGAACACACCACTTTTACAATGAACTAATGCAAATTTCGCTTAAAAACTAAGCCTAGATATGTCAATATTTGTACCGGAGTGCATACCGGAGTGAGAAAAAAAATATATATATATATATATATATATATATATATATATATATATATATATATATATATATATAATTTTTCAATAAATTCTGAGAATGCTGTGCTAATGCCATGGAAATCCAGGCTGGTAAGCTTGCATTGTGTCATCAGGACATCAGCTGTCCTTTTGTGACTGCATCGCTTATTAGATCTTTTGAGCCTTCCACTGAACACCTACTACATAAAGTAATAGGGACTACCCCCAGGCGCCCCGCAACCCGCTGGAGAATATCCAGTCCTCCCCCCGAGAGGGGAGGCTAGTGCATGAATATTCCCAAACAGATCTTGGACCTGCTGGATAGATTTAAGATTTTGCCGCCTACGACCGGTTTCGACCCAAGGTGGGTCTCATCAGGTAGGCATACGGCGTAACCTGAAATTGCAAACACAACGCATATACTAGAAGCCGCCTCCAGAATTTGACTGGTAGCAACCACTAGTGAAGCGTGGATTGCATCCCTAAAGCTTTATGGGGTGTTGCAGTGGAAGAAGACTGACTAATTTTGAAAAGGCAACACCTAGGCAATTTTGTGGTACAATTATTCATTACTTATAACAAAGGCGTCGCCCAAGCCAAAAAATGCACTCAATCAGAGTAGCTCCAAGGGACATAATTTTTCAATAAATTCTGAGAATGCTGTGTAGTCCCTATTACTTTATGTAGTAGGTGTTCAGTGGAAGGCTCAAAAGATCTAATAAGCGATGCAGTCACAAAAGGACAGCTGATGTCCTGATGACACAATGCAAGCTTACCAGCCTGGATTTCCATGGCATTAGCACAGCATTCTCAGAATTTATTGAAAAATTATGTCCCTTGGAGCTACTCTGATTGAGTGCATTTTTTGGCTTGGGCGACGCCTTTGTTATAAGTAATGAATAATTGTACCACAAAATTGCCTAGGTGTTGCCTTTTCAAAATTAGTCAGTCTTCTTCCACTGCAACACCCCATAAAGCTTTAGGGATGCAATCCACGCTTCACTAGTGGTTGCTACCAGTCAAATTCTGGAGGCGGCTTCTAGTATATGCGTTGTGTTTGCAATTTCAGGTTACGCCGTATGCCTACCTGATGAGACCCACCTTGGGTCGAAACCGGTCGTAGGCGGCAAAATCTTAAATCTATCCAGCAGGTCCAAGATCTGTTTGGGAATATTCATGCACTAGCCTCCCCTCTCGGGGGGAGGACTGGATATTCTCCAGCGGGTTGCGGGGCGCCTGGGGGTAGTCCCTATTACTTTATGTAGTAGGTGTTCAGTGGAAGGCTCAAAAGATCTAATAAGCCATGCAGTCACAAAAGGACAGCTGATGTCCTGATGACACAATGCAAGCTTACCAGCCAGGATTTCCATGGCATTAGCACAGCATTCTCAGAATTTATTGAAAAATTATGTCCCTTGGAGCTACTCTGATTGAGTGCATTTTTTGGCTTGGGCGACGCCTTTGTTATAAGTAATGAATAATTGTACCACAAAATTGCCTAGGTGTTGCCTTTTCAAAATTAGTCAGTCTTCTTCCACTGCAACACCCCATAAAACTTTAGGGATGCAATCCACGCTGGCCTAGTGGTTGCTACCAGTCAAATTCTGGAGGCGGCTTCTAGTATATGCGTTGTGTTTGCAATTTCTGGTTACGCCGTATGCCTACCTGATGAGTCCCACCTTGGGTCGAAACCGGTCGTAGGCGGCAAAATCTTAAATCTATCCAGCAGGTCCAAGATCTGTTAGGGAATATTCATGCACTAGCCTCCCCTCTCGGGAGGGGGGGGGGTGGGGGAGGACGACTGGATATTCTCCAGCGGGTTGCGGGGCGCCTGGGGGTAGTCCCTATTACTTTATGTAGTAGGTGTTCAGTGGAAGGCTCAAAAGATCTAATAAGCCATGCAGTCACAAAAGGACAGCTGATGTCCTGATGACACAATGCAAGCTTACCAGCCAGGATTTCCATGGCATTAGCGCAGCATTCTCAGAATTTATTGAAAAATTATATATATATATATATATATATATATATATATATATATATATATATATATATATATATATATATATATATATATATATATATATATATATATATATATATATATATATATAATATATATATATATATATATATATATATATATATATATATTGTGATCACAGGGAACCATGCATCTGCTTTTGTATGCAGACTTGAGAGCGGAAATAAAATCGAATCGAATCGCGTACCAAAGAAAATACGGCTCGGAAACGTGCTTCCGGTTCACAGTTGTCCCCCCGTGAAAACCTGCGAAAGTGACGTCAAGGTACAACTATTCAGCCAATCCGTCAGTTGCTTGCTAGAAGCATAGGTGGCAGCTACACTCCTCATGAGAATCTGTTCCTCTTGCAGACGGATCGGATCTCGTGTTTTTAACCTATCTGAACCTCAAAACTGATTCGAAAGTCGTCGTAACCCTTTCACTGCCGGTGGACCCCGCGCAGTTTTGGTGTCTGAAATCGTCATTAATTCAACGCCAAGTTGTACAAGGAGCACGCATACAAAGTGATGTCAGCAAAAGGCATAGATCCTCATGAGCCCCCGCGAATGCGGGGGCTCCTGAGGATCTATGCCTCTTGCAGGTGGGGGGTCGTGATCACTTTTTCTCGGCAGCGAGGGGGTTAGGCTGTGTGTAGGCCGTAAGTTTAGGAGAGGTGTCGATGTGTGGTCCAGCTAATCGGCGCTGCGCTGACTTGGAGGCAGCAGCGTGTGGCATCCCCCGTATCTGAGTATTACTCTAATTCCCAATCATTTTTTATCCGCTATCATTCCGCTGACGCGAATGGTAATGCGAATGCCTCCTTCACGCAGTAAAAACGTTCCCAGTTGGCAAAAGGTCCTCGGGGCCCACGATGGCCGCAGTTGGCCCGCGCACGACTGTGCAACCGGCCCCACTGAGGCCGTCATGGGCCCGAAGACGTTTTGCGACTAGGGGGTTCGGCTGTAGGCGCCGGTTTAGTTCCGGCAACGTACCCTTTCGGCAAAAGAGTCTTCGGTCTTCGGGTCGGCGTGTGTTCGGCTTAGTTGCGGCCGAGCACTGACACTGACACACGTTCATGCTGATGTCAGCCCGAGGGCCTTTGGTTTTTCCTGGTTAGCTCCGTATCGGCAGACATGTCTCAGTGTTAGCACCAGACGGGGGACGGACAGTGGGCCGCTCAGCTATGGCTGCGTCTTTTGCGGGCTTTACGGCGGGCTTCTTGTCGTTCAGTCACTCCATTTTCCGACACTGTGATTGGTCAGCATTTTAAAATCGCAGGGGTTTCAATGCTCCAATGCCGCCTACCTCCCAGAACCACTGATTGCAGTACCTATAACTGATTTTAATCAGCTGGCCAATCCGCAGCCGTTCTAGTATCGCGCACGGAATCTGTCCTAGGTCTTTCGTCTGAGCGCTTAGATCAGGGCTATATTTTATTTCCCTATCGTCTACCATCATTTGATCTTTGTGTTTTCCGGTTATCTAGTATGATCTAGTATGATGTACGCGGTGCCTAAAATTCCAGCGGCAAAAATCAAGCACATTTGCACGACCGGGCATGGTAGCATATTCACAAAGAGTCGCATCCCCTGTTTTTTTTCTCCAGAAAATACAGTCTGACGTCAGAAATATTTGTCGTTTCACTCCTGACGTCAGACACACATTCGAGGCTTCAAATAGTGCGTAATTTAGATTGTGAACGACAATAACATTGAATCGTCTGTGTTGTGTCCTTCAAAGTAACCCGACACGGACAAAATATTGCCTAATTACACACCAAATCATGCTGTCCAAGGACCACCAAACAGTCTAACGTAAGCCACAATTAGTCCACATGCAAAAGGGTCACAAGCCAAAGGCAAGCGCTGGTAAGAACAATATACACTGATACCACGGGTAATCAGGATCGAATTGCGCGTATTGTTCAAAACACGATCTCCAAGAACCGACCACTTAAAAGGTGTTGATGGATTTTGCGTGAAGTTTGAAGCAAATATATTCTAGTTTGTAGTCTTCATCAAGGCCTACAAGCAGTCCATTTTATTTTATTTTATTTTATTTATTTTATTGTATTTATTTATTTATTTATTATTTTTATTTTATTTATTTTATTTATTTTTAATCTCTTTCTTTATTTTCTTTTCTTTTTTTTAAAATTCTTTTCTTCTTTGATTCATTTTTCTGTTTGTTTAATTTATTTTATTTTATTTATTTTATTTTAGATTATTGAGCTTTATTTTATTCCATTTTATTTCGGATTTTTATTTACATTTCATGTCAGTCATATTTCTTGTCACACCTTTTTACTTTAATGTTGATATCCGTCCAAGGCTCTCACGCACCGACTCCTATCTCAGTCCAGCTCTGATGCGAATGCAATTAGGTGAGAGTTTCAGACTTATAGCTGTTAGCCTCTCGCTAACAGTACCTAGACGACTTGCCAGGACTTTGTTTATGGTCCACCCGCGATATCTGTGAAGACCCCTGTGTCAGCCCGGGTGGGCCTATCTTGACTGATTAAGAAGACAAATGACTGCGGCACACTCGGCCCCGCCGGGCGGATCAGTTACATGTGAGGATGTGGGGGGGGGGGGGGGGCAGTTGGCAAAGGTCCTCGGGCCGACCTCGGCTTGATGATCTTTGTCGCTGGTTAGGGTAAGTTCAGCTTTATTGTTTGTGATATTTTTTCCCACAGGCATGGGATGATCATTGCGTAGTCGATCCCCGGGTAGTTGGAAATTATCACTACCTGTGTAACAGAGTTGATCGATTACGGAACGATCATACGATGCCTCTGATTTTACCCAAAATCGGAAGTGCCAGGACAGGAGGTCATGCTTACCAGAATGTCAAAAAAGTATCAAACAAGGGAGGAGTGAGGGGTGTGTGTGGGGGGGGGGGGGAGGAAAAGACAATACCAGCATGAATACCATTTCCACTGGGCGAAATATAAAACGAACGAGGAGGGGGGGGGGAGAGGGGGCGGCCGCCACACTGCTTAAAAAAAATGTAAATAACAAAAACAAATTCTCTGTTCTTCTCTTTCCTTGTCTCTTCTCAACCCACCTCCCTCCCCTCACCCACCCCAACCGCCCCCCACCCCACCACTCCACCACCACCACCCATCCTCACCCTCAGGCTCTTCCCCCTCTCCCGAGAAGAGTGGGGATCCAGGGTCGAATTGCACGTAATTTTCAATAGCCAGTACGCGCCCCGTCGTAGTCCTAACAAAGACAATAATGTGTCTTTGGTCCTAACGGCGTTGTTTTGACTGAGCTATTTTCAACCCTTTGGGTGTCGGTACCGGTTTTAGTCGCGATGATTCCTGCAGCAACCATTGCGCCTAAAACAGCTACCGACACGGAAAAGGTAAACCCATTTAGCCCCGAGTCCCTACAGCAGAAGATTGATTGACCATGATTCAAGGGTAGTGCCAGATTAGCTTGACGCCTTGAATTACCACGGTCAATTAATCTCCTGCAACTGGTACATAGTCATTAAGCAGCACCTCCAAAATTTGAGAAATGGGACCTTGGGGCTAAAAGGGTTAATCCCACGCAAAAATCGCGCTGCAATGCACAGGGACAGTTGGACGGCAGCTACTGGCTTGGGAAAAGTTTCCCGCAACTGGGGGCTGAACATCAGGTTCGAGAGGCAGTTAGACTGGCTTGGGAAATTTGACTGCAACTTGAGGCCGCTGGACCCCGCCCCCTGTCCGCTCCTGCTGAGCGGTACTAACTAATGGTATCACAAACCGTGTTACTGAGTAGGTCCAGCTTTTCAGACGTGACCTCAAAAAGTTTACGTAACCCACATTGGCCGACGAAGACCGTCGTGGCTGATACTACGAAAGCGAACCAAGTTCTGTGATTTCTGGAACTTACGGGTGGGTTCAAGGCCGCCGGCCGGCGCAGTCTATGACTATCAGAGACCCGCACACAGCGGATTAACGCCTTACATGCCAACAGGTCTACATTTTGTTTCTGAAATCTGTGTTCACTGAACGACCGAAAGACACAACTATCCAAAGGACATGGACACAGACACGCGGGTCAGCAAGAGGCATAGATCCTCATAAGCCCCCGCAGTCGCGGGTTCATGTATCGATGTTCCTAACGGACCGGAACTTACAATTTGAATTTACGATTTCAAAACGACAATCTGGGTTTCAAGTGACCATGTTAACCCTTTTCATCCTGACACACTATTGCTTGACAAATGAATTTGACTATGACAGTTCAAGGGTGGTGCGACACTGAATAGCTTGGCGCCTGAGGCGCCAAGTTATTCAGGTGCCATCCTTAAACTAAAATGCTTGATGTATCATGTAATCTGTAATGTAGCTTTCATACAATATAAGCAATTATTTTTACAATTCAGGCTCAGGATGTAATGGGTTAATAATGCAGGTTTTATTGTCGAAATGAATGCGCGTATTCTCATTTTCCACTGTTTGGTATGTAACGCCGGTCGCCGACTATCGCCCAGCCGACAGAGCCACTGAGCCATCGCGAACATTGGAGTGCTAATTTAGAATGCCGCAAATGTCGACGATTATCTACATATTTTCCCTTCTTAAAACTGACGACCTTTTAATACGCAATAATGGTAACAAAAATTGTCCACAGAAACCGCGCCTGCACCCATAATGTTACTTTGTGGGGTTTGGAATGTTTGCGTCAGCGGCCATACGACTCGATGTGTTGACGTATTGACGTCACTGCACACTGACGCAATCATGCAGCCACCGTTTGGTTTTCGCGTTCGATGATTTGGCGAAGCTTTATATTTGTTATCAGCTTATATAAGCGCAATAAACCACCTTCATCATCATCATCGTCGTCGTCAGTCGTAGTCGTGGTCGTTATCGTCACTTTTATTATTTCACTCGGGCCCTCGACCTCTATTGTATGTCAGTTAGGAATAAGATGGGATAAGGAGGAAGCGACCCATACACGATTCCACGCGTCGCATCCTCCTTATCACATTCTCTTTCTCAGTCAGCATCTTCTACGGTGTACCTGGAGAGATATAGATCCTCATGAGCCCCTGCAATCTGTGCCTCATGCTGATCGATACCCATCACAATTTAACCCTTTCCATCCTGTTTCACTATTGCTTGAAGTAAATTTGAGTATGATATTTCAAGGGTATTGCCAGAATAGCTTGGCGCCTGAAATGGTTGGTCAGACTATCTTGCAATCCGTAATGTAGCCTTCATACAACAACAAGCAATTTGTTTTTAAAATCAGCTTAAGGATGTACTGCGTTAATGCCTCAGACACAGAAAATAATTCAAGGTATAGGTCACTACTGTTTTTTACCTAGGTCTCTCGTTTCTTCCCAGAAATACAATCATACCCTTAGCGAGGAAAAACACCCCAGAATGAGAGAGAGGAAGAGTTGGAGCCGTTCAGTTCTGAGTCAGCAAGAGGCTTAGATTCTCATGAGCCCCTGCGTCAGCAGGGGCTCATGAGAATCTATGCCTCTTGCAAGTTAAAGAAGCAACTGTGACCACGACATCCTCAATTTGAGGGATAGTTGGAATCCACCTGGGTCAGCAGCAGGCATAGAGCCTCATGAATCTCCGCGACTGCAGAGGCTCATGAGAGTCTATGCCTCTTGCAGATGAAAGGCAGAAGGGGGGGGGGGGCTGAATGGGGGATTAAATACAGGTAAACAATATCACACATAACAGCTGGCACCCCGCGTCTCAATACACAAACGGTAAGGAGACACGGGGTTAGAGTTTGCAGCGGGTCAAGTGCACACACACATAGCACGTACTGATCAGCCGAATTTGCCACCTGTGACCTAGTTCTCCTTGCTGATTTTCTTAATCATTTCTGTGCTGGTCTGTGATTCTTTACCATACATCCATTAGGCTACAGGGAAGCACACACACATACACGCACCCCTATTCTCACTACCCTGTGTGTGTGTGTGTGTGTGTGTGTGTGTGTGTGTGTGTGTGTGTGTGTGTGTGTGTGTGTGTGTGTGTGTGTGCTTGTGTGCTTGTGAGTGTATGTCACTGACGAGCAAAAGAAACACGACATTTTCGGAACTAAAGTGTTTCCGATGGTCCCTAAGGTGTCGCATTTATTTTGCTCGTCAGTATATGTTGTTTGTGCATGTGTGTGTGTGTGCGTGCGTGCGTGCGTGCGCGCGCGCGTACCTGTGCGGTGCCTGTTTGTGTGCGTCGTGAGTACGGGCTTGCGTGTGCTTCCGTGCAGTGCTCAGCCGTACGGTGTATGCGCGCTTGCAAGTGTTTATGTGTGCGTTTGTTCACGAGTTTAATAAGTATGTTAGCGCATGGTTGTGTGCGCAGGTGCGTGCGAGCATGTGACCTTGCGTATTTTTTCCAGTTCAGTGTAGAAATAAGAGATAATGCCGTGGGCGGGGGAGTCAGTCGGAAATACCTGAAATAGCCTGCCGCGCTGACATGCCCCCAGACTGAGAAATCAGGTCTGGAAGTTGTAAGGAGATAGGTGCTGGTACCATCCTCCCGTTCCAGCGCCATGGGTGGGTTGACCGGAACCGTCCTTTTTAACTCCTGTCGGGAGCAATGCGAACGCTACCGATCTGCAAGAGACATAAGTGGTCATGAACACTAAGTGGAATGCCTCTCTTGTCACTGACGAAAGCTTTTAATGGAACGAAGTGCTTCCGTCTATTCATAAAATGTTTCGCATCATTCGCGCGCCGGCACACACACACATGCATGCACACACACACGCGCTCGCGATCGCATGCACGCACGCACACACACACGCATGCACACACACACACACACACACATACACACACACACACACACACACACACACACACACACACACACACACTAAATAGGATGCCTCTTGTATCACTGACGAAGCCTTTTGCCGATCTCCGTGATTCTGCAATAGAATATCCGGGAATGCATCTTTAACCCTTATCATTCGGAATACACCAGTGTGTGAAATACGTTTTACTAAAACAGTTCACGGGTAGTGCCCGAATAGCTTGGCGCCTGTAGGCGCCAAGCTATTCTGGCACCACCCTTGAACTAAATCCATTGAGTATATCCTTATCTGTAAGTACTATAATTTGTTCAAATTTGAAGCTTTTAGCCTCAGTATGATATGGGTTAACTGTTGAGACTCCTGTTTAGAGACTGGGTCTATCTAGGTCTCTATCAGCGAACGAGTGACGCCACTCCGTCATCGCGATCTGAGCGGCCGGTGTAAATATAGAGCTGAGTCATAAACAGCGCCAACGTGGCAAAAGCGATCAAAACATCGCACGAGTCAGTTCCCACGTAAAACCCCTTCAACTCAGTGCAAGAGGCATCCGCAGGGGCTCATGAGAATCTACGCCTCTTGCCAACCGCGTTGATCAGCACAATTTTTCGTAGAGATGTGGGTTTTGTCTGTGACTGCATAATCATGAAAATGTTCGCCTTCTGGAAGCAATCATTTGCAAGACACATTCCAAGCCCCGCGGGGTATTTCCAGATACAGGGCGCTGTGGGGCCGCACTTTAAAGTTATTTTTGTGTTTTCTTGGGCATGATGTCATGCTTTTTCCTATGCCCTACGAAGGTCTTTGAGTGTGAATGTTTTTTGGGGTTGGTTGGTTGGTTCTTTTTGTCTTTCTTTTTTTTTTTTGACTTTTTACGCCATCACCATATCTTTTGCAAAATATAACAAGTTGCAGTAAACTGTATTCTATTCAGTATTCCACTTTCAATATACATTTATTTACTTGGCACACATTACATTGGACTAATAAGACTGCGGGGGGCTCATCAGAGTTTATCAGTGCCGCCTCTTGCAGCTCGGGATTGCAACTGTCCCGGCAGTTAAGGGGGTTAACTCTTTCGAGACGTGCTTCATCCGGATTCGCGGCGTAAAGCCGCGAATCCGGATGAAGCACGTCTCAAAAGACTTAATAGACTGACTTACTCTGCAGCCGATATAAATAGTTCTCCTACAATGAAACAGTATTTGCCAAACCCACCAGTCACGTCACTGCTGTCACCACACTTACAGAGATCTGTTGATAATGTACACATAGAAAGGCATCCTTCCGTCACCAGACGACGATGTTGAAGCGTAAACATGGGCAATTACGAGCCACGCCGCTGTGTTTATTTTTGCTTAGGAGTAGTTGTGGGGCATAAATAATACACAAGGTTACCAAATTGCAATGTTGGTCATTAAACTCAAAACGCCGAAAGCATGCGGAATCAGATTTGTCATAGTCGGGACTCGAAACAAAGGAACTATACTGACGAGCTAAAAAAAAAAATGCGAATCTTTCGAAATCATCCGATAATTCCCAAAATGTCGCACTTCTTCGGCGGTTCAGTGTGACGGTTTTCCATACGTTAGTTGCGTAGATGAGTTACCACTTCAAAGTGACTCGGGATGAATCTGGCGACGGCGTCATGCGGACTGGCGTCTGGCCATGCCCGCAGTGCTACACTTTTTCAATAGTCCTGGTCGCCCCGACCAAGCCGATCTGTTGCTTGTGGTCGTCTTTCCGTTTGTTTTGATTTCTTTGTGTCGTGTGCTGAGCAGCTGGGCGCACATGTTTTTCCCTTGGGGGCATGTTGTGAGATTGCCCTGGATGCTTTCGTCACCGATATCTTTAGAGGCGTATTTTTACGGGGATGTGAAACCACTTATAGATAGATGTATAGCACTGTGTTGTGCACACCCCTTGGTGAAACGGCCCCTTTTTTCTGTACTAAAGCCTCAGAGATCCTCACGATCCAACGACTCCTCTTAGTGCTCACATGTGCTTTCCACGCTCATACAGTGGGGTTTTTTTGTGGGTTTTTTTGTTGTTGTTTTTTCAATAGGGACCTATACTGACGAGCAAAAGAAATGCGACATTTTTTGGAATCATTTAGTGTTTCCCATGATTCCCAAAATGTCGCATTTCTGACGAGCAAAAGAAATGTGACACTTTGGGAATCATTCCAAAAATGTCGCATTTCTTTTGCTCGTCAGCGTACTTAATAATAGGCCCTTGGGCTGATGTTGGACATGTGCGTGCCTCTTGTAAGCTGAAGGCTTAACCCCTGAACTGCCAGCAGACGCAGACTGTGCGTATGAACTCCTTGTTAATTCAATGAAAAGGTGCCCCAGCCGTCCCGGCAAGGAAGATGCGGAGGCTCCTGAGGATCCGTATGCCTCTTGCAGTTAGGATTGAGTTCAGATATTCTTTGGCAGGGAAGAGCTTGAGTTGATAGGTTGCGTGATTTGAGGAGTTCCTGTCATGATACTCAACACTGACTGACGGAAACAGTCATAGGCTAGAAGGGTTCAGTGACTGGGCCTGCAGACTGACGCGAAAATTTTTCATGCCAGTGAATTTTTTAGGTGGGGGGGTGGGGGGGGGGTGGGGGTGGGGGAGCATATTAAGAAGATAAGAGTTTGTGTGGTTTTTTTTAATCCGAATGTGCTGGTCTGTGAATTTGGACCCTACGGCCTCCGGCCGTAAGGTCCAAAATCACAGACCAGCACACAAATATTAATTCTATGTTTCAGAGTCTGCACGAAGACAAAAGCGGTCCTCAGACACAGTGTACATGCAGCCTTCGTCAGATAAACCATCATCGACATCGTCATCATCGTCATCGTCGTCGTCGTCTTCACTTCGCCACCAACACGATGACAGCATCTACAACGTTCTCAGGAAGCACCTTAAGCATCACGTGCTTTATATCGACAACGACGACGACAACATCATCGAATCATCATTTAAGCCCGTGGACCAGTTGACTAAATTCGAGGAGTTCGTTCTCAAAGAAAACACCGACTTCAGGGAAAAAGAGACGAACGATCAAACAAATCAAGAAAAACAGAATGAGGGAATTGTGACTGACGACAATTCGTTCAGTGGAAAAGTGCTTAAAGAAAACTCAGCTGATGAAAAATTTACTGGCCGAAAATTAACTAAAGGGAGTGAAAATGAGACGAAGGAAAAACAAACAGAAGGAAAATTACCTGGAGGAAAATTGACTAATGATAAGTTGTCCAACGAAGATTATTCCCAAGAGACTGTGGTTGATGGTGACGTGTGGCCTTACCTCACAGATGACGAGCTTCTCAACGCAAGGACGTTAAACGTAACTAGCATAATCGGCAACGCGTTAGAAGATGAAGATGATTACGATAATAAATCTGGGTTAGAAGACGATGAGGTTCAAGGCGATGGACTGGACGAGTATGGACTAGAACCTGGTTCAGAAGAACACGCACACGATGAAATGGACCTGGATGACGCTGAAGCGGCAAGCCACAAATACGGATCAGCGTGGACGGAAGACGGGCCTGAAGATGTGGGTGCTGACGGCGTTAGAGGGAGGAGAAGGAGGTCGCTGACCAAGTGGAAGTATTTACAGCGCAGCAGCGAGAAGACGATGGAGATGCTGGTGGTTGTGGACAAAACGATGATGGACCGGCACGGCAACAAGAACATCACCACCTACACCCTCACACTCTTTAATATGGTGAGCGGGCATCTAAGATAATAGCCCTCACAGCAAGCAAAATGTCCTCGGACCGATATCGGCCGCAGTTGGCCCGCGCGCGCCTGCGCGCTGGCCATGTGCGGCCGATATCGACCCCGATAGTTCAGTGGTGGGCCTCATGAGGAAAACGTCAAACGTTTAGGGCATAACGTATTTTGTCCACCACGAAGATGGTTTCAAAGACGGGGCACCGAACAGGGTCTGAACAAATTTTGACCCCAGCTGGACTCGAACCCGGGACCTTTCGAACGAGAGTCGGACTATGTACCACCGAGCCACCCAGCTCTCCCCCGGCTCATGAGGATCAGTGCCTCTTGCTGAGACCAATGTGCATCCATGTTCCTTGGAGGGTGTTGGCTTTTGGTCGTTGAATGAACCAAGATTTCAGGAACAAAAATGTACGCACCGGCGTTGTACGTTTGGTGGCAAGAAGGGCTTAAGGACTTTCTCTTCTTTCTCTTCGTTTCTTTAGCCATCTTCCCTTTCAGAGTAAAGTGGATGACCCTTTGTAGGTCTGCAGTATTCAATAACCCATTCACTGCCGGTGGACGCAGACCGTGTTTTTGAAATCTTTGTAAATCCAACGTCAGATTCCAAGGAACATGGATACAAAGTGGCGCCAGCAAGCGGCGTAGATCTTCATGGGGCCCCGCAACTGCGGGAGTTCTTGAGGATCTACGTCTCTTGTATTTGGGTGGCTTTATCTCGGGAGTGGTGGGGTTAATAATCCCACTTTTCTTGATACAAAGTGGTGTCGGCAAAAGGCGTGGATCCTCATGAGCCGCCGCAACTGCGGGGGCTCATGAGGATCTACGCCTCTTGCATTTTGGATGGCGTTTGCTTTTTTCTCGGCAGTGACTCAGGCTAATGATTCCACTTTTCTTGATCTTTCAACTCACGCGTCTCGTGTGCAGGTGTCCAAGCTGTTCCAAGACGCCAGTCTGGGCAGCCGTATCCGGGTGGTGTTGGTCGGGCTCATTCTGCTAGAGGGGGATGAGGTAGGTCATCATGTCACTGTCTGCTGGCCGGAAGGTCTAAACTCACGAACCAGCCTCACGTGTTGAGGGACGCCGAGTCGAAGTTTTCGGACCTCTGACAAAGGGTTTTGTTTTGTTTTTACGTGCGACTATTTTCCCCAGTAGCAAAACATCTTCGGGCCTACGTGGGCCGCAGTGGCCCCGCGCACACCCGTGCACGGGCCCACTGTGGCCATCGTGGGCCCCAGGATCTTTGCTTATTAAATAAACTCATTCTACCCCAACACCGAAACCCCAAAAGTTTGTCGTTGTCCTCTGAAGACTGCATTGCAGTGCAGGACACAGATCGACCATGATGGTTCAAGGGTGGTGCCAGAATAGCTTGGCGCCCATAGGCGCCAAGCTATTCTGGCACCACCCTTGAACCATCATGGTCGATCCTTATCTTGCTGTGGTGTGTCTGGGGTAGAATGAGTTAAGTTGTTATGTCCGACGGTGTACTAGACAAACTCGATTCCATTATTATGTATATATTATAATTGCAATCAACTTCGCTTATAGCAAGGTCGCATGTAACAGAAGTCGGATATAAGAGCGTTGTTGTTGTTGTTGTTGTTGTTGTTGTTCTTGTTGGTAGGTCCCCACCACTTCTTGTCTGTGTAATCTACGTCGCTTATAACAAACTTCGGATATAACAACAAAATCGTCCCGAGGCATTTCGTTGTGACCGAAGTTTACTGTATTATTGTTATCATCACTATCATCATCATCATCATCATGGTCGTCGTCGTCATTATTATTATTATTATTATTATTATTATTATTATTATTATTATTATTATATCGTTATTAGTATTAGCATCATCGTCGTCGTCGTAGTCATCGTCAGCATCATTATTATTACTATTATTATTATTATATCATTTCTATTTTATTTTTTAATTATAATTTTACATTTCTACATTATTAGTATTATTATTATTATTATTATTATTATTATTATTATTATTATCATCATTGTCGTCGTCATCGTCGTAGTCATCGTCATTATTATTATTATTATTATTATTATTATTATGATGATATTAGATTTCTATTTTTATTTTTTTAATTAATATTTTACATTTCTACATTAGTAGTAGTATCATCATCGTCGTCGTCGTAGCCATCGTCAGCATTATTATTATTATTATTATTATTCCATTTCTTCTTTTTTAACAATTCTGCATTATTATTATTATTATTATTATTATTATATTACTTCCATCAGCCCGGCCTGTCCATCAACCACCACGCGGACAAGACGCTGAACAGTTTCTGTTCCTGGCAGTCCGTGCTACTGGGCGGCGACCGGCGACAGCACGACCACGCGGTCCTCCTCTCTGCCACGGACTTCTGCTCCTACAAAAATTCGCCCTGCGACACACTAGGTTAGTGCCGATAAATAACCCTTTGGCTGTCGGTTGCGGTTTTGGTTGCGATGATTCCGACAGGAATCATCGCGACCAAAACCGCAACCGACAGCCAAAACGTTAACTTATTTGAGACGCTCCGAATCTGCGTAAAGGCGCGTGTCTGGATGCAGCACGTTCAAATCATTATCTAGACTATTGATGAGGCAAAGCGTTGACATATTTAGTACAATCAAACCTGTTTTGATCAATTTTTTTTTTTTTTTTTTTAAACTGATGAGAAAAGTGGTATTTAAAGACCATAAGCGTTCCCGGAGCAGTCTAAACATTGCATAAAACTGTTTGATGAATATCAACACCTGATTTTGTTTAAAATGTGTTATAATGCCTCCTAACGAGTAGCTTACGGTTATTACTTCGTTCATAACTGCGTGATTACATCACTCTGTGTCCGTGTTACCGCTGAAGCGTATGTGCCGCTCAACCGCCTCCACCAAGCGTCAGAGCCGAGGTAAAAGCTATTTATAGCGCCAAACTCCAGGTCCTCGAGCAAAACAGAAAGTAGCTGGCGATCTGATATAACGGCCTTTGTATGGCTATGTCACAGTCAGATGTCTTAATTAATCTGTCCGTGAACTGAAACATGCAATTATGCCCGAAAATCAATGTAACAGTTTTGTACAGTCACTGCGGACTCACAGTTAGTTTAATCAATGTAACAGTTTTGTACAGTCACCGCGGACTCACAGCTAGTTTAATCAATGTAACAGTTTTGTACAGTCACCGCGGACTCACAGTTAGTTTAATCAATGTAACAGTTTTGTACAGTCACCGCGGACTCACAGTTAGTTTAATCAATGTAACAGTTTTGTACAGTCACCGCGGACTCACAGTTAGTTTAATCAATGTAACAGTTTTGTACAGTCACCGCGGACTCACAGTTAGTTTAATCAATGTAACAGTTTTGTACAGTCACCGCGGACTCACAGTTAGTTTAATCAATGTAACAGTTTTGTACAGTCACCGCGGACTCACAGTTAGTTTAATCAATGTAACAGTTTTGTACAGTCACCGCGGACTCACAGTTAGTTTAACCCTCTTAGCCGCAAGGCGCTATTTCCCAAATTTAGGAGTTGTCACCTGACAACAATGTACCAGCTGCAGGAGATGGATGGACCGTGATAATTCAAGGGTAGTGCCAGATTTAGCTTGGCGCCTTCAGGCGCCAAGCTAAATCTGGCACTACCTTTGAATTATCTCTGCCCATCCATCTCCTGCGGTAGGGTCTTGGGGGTTAAAGACACGTGTTCTCCCAAGAGAAGTCTTGAAGGGTGTAAAGAGTCACGCGTCATTGGAGACTATCATTTTGAAGGCGACACCCACGTAAATGATGGCCTTTAATGGCATGGCTATGGTCACCTTAGAAATGCATGGTCTTAAATGTCAGGTGATCTCTCGTAAAGGGTGCTCGCTCAGAACAGGTGCTTGAAAACTCTGGCGCTTAACAGTGAATCGTTTGAGACTTATCACACCATCTTGTGACACTTTCCACAAACAAACAAGAATGGCACTGCTGGCCCACTATATTGTAGATACATGCAACCGAATCAGTTTTGCCAAGTTGGCAATCATTTATTTTTTTAAGGGCGAAGCGGAACATTCCAAAGTCTACACGTACGGCTTGATTAACTCATTCAAGGCGTCCCGCATCAACAGCTGCGGGAGTGTCGTATAGCGTTGCCGACGGAAGCGCCCCATGACGACGCTCCCGCTGCGATCGATGCGCGACATCTTGTAACAACGCGTTCGAGACATGCCGTATACGGACACGCGGCTTCTTGACGGCATCCGTATGCGGAACGCCTGAAATGAGTTAACTCATTCTACCCCAGACACACCACAGCAAGATAAGGATCGACCATGATAGTGGGCGCCAAGCTATTCTGGCATTACCCTTGAACCATCATGGTCGATCTGTGTCCTGCACTGCAATGCAGTCTTCAGATAACAACGGCAAAATTTGGGGATTTCGGTGTTGGGGTAGAATGAGTTAAGGATCGTTTCTGTCTGTAACTTATTTTTTATAGCCTAGCTGCCTCCTCCGCTTCACCAAACCCCTTCCCAACCCAGGGGCGGATCAGTTACCACGGAGAAGGGGGGTCCAACTTTTTGTTTGGGACCTTCAACCTGATACAAAGGGCCTCCCCGACGCTAAACCTTGCTTCCAGAGGCCGAAAAATGGAAAAGTGGGGCGGAGGGGGGGGGGAGAGAGAGAGAGAGAGAGAGAGAGAGAGAGAGAGAGAGAGAGAGGAGCCGCGTGCGTGTTAAGACTCCCACCATTTTCGCCAAAATATCAAACAACGGGGGAGGGGGGGGGGGGTTCCAAACACTCCAAAAAAAAAGGACTTTGTTATAGCATTTAAAAGAATTTTGGGTCGGGGGAGGGGATCCGCCCCTGCCAACCCCTCGTCTCCGTGCCCTACAATACATCCCAAGCCCAGAATAGCAGGCCTATCGACCACTTTGCTGCCAGGGCAAGGCGAACGCTATACAGTCTAGCGACAAAGTACTGCGGGATGAGTGGGGAAACGCACCCCCCCCCCCCTCCTCCCCAACACGTGTCCCCGCCACACTTGACAGCTAACATAAACACCAGCCCTCTCGATGAAACAAGCCGGTCGAAACTACCTTCCGCATTTAAACAGCATAGATTCTCATAAGCAGGCATACAGGCGACGTTTGATAAATTTGTGCCAGAATTTACAGCTGTGCTCGCTATAGTGAGACAATCATTGCTGTAGTGAATCTGCGCTCTGCCTTGTAGAAGCAGCAGAACTTTCTGAAATGAATGAGGCACCTGAGTAATTCTCATGAGGGCTCATTTCAATTCACAGTTATTGCATCTAGAAATATGCAGCTGTGTTCCTCAGACTGAGTTGATTTTTCAGTTCAGTACTTATGAAGACAGCAAGAGAGATAACAACTAACCACTGCAACCGGGCGGATGGGTCCTCTAGAGCCAAAAACCTCCCTGTACTGCTCACACTTTTCTCTCCGCTAACTATTTATGATACAGTCTTTACTTTACTGGGAGACATGGAATTTATTGTAAAATTTTAGACTGAGCTACGCAAGCTGATTAAAAAGTGTAAAACAAAGAGAAGGTGGTCAGAGAAAAGGGCAAAATAAATAAATAAATAAATAAATAAATAAATGCATCTCAACTTAATCCTTTTTCGGAAAGAAAATGCAAAGACTTATCCCACAAGTACGATGTTTCAGACTAAAACGTTGTGCAGTTGTGAAACATAAGGGTACATCAGACTTTAGATTTAACAAACAAGTGTATTTGAAACTGCCGTCGGCATATTTCAGCTTCAGGAATACAGATGTAAATGACAGTACATTTACTTCTACATATTTCCTTAAGCCCTTGAATCCTGCTTATCATCATCATCATCATCATCAGTCCCTTGCCCGAACTGGGCGTTGGGGGGACTGAAAGGCAGCAGCAACAGACAGTGCTCTCCACTGAGTTCTATTTTGGGCGGTGGCAAGCAAGTCTGACATCTCGAGTTCGGTCCATTCTTTTATGTTTGCGACCCAACTCTTTCTCTGACGACCTCGCCGACGACTTCCTTCGAGAGTGCCTTGCAGGATAGTCTTGGACAAGGTGTTGTGTCGGGTCACGTGGCCAAACCAAGCAAGCTTGCGCCGTTTCACGGTTGCCAGAAGGGGTTCATGTGGGCCCACCAGGGAAGTGACGATGCTCCGTACATATTCGTTGGTCTTGTGCTCGCGGTACGAGATGCAGAGCAACTTCCTCAGGCACTTGTTCTCAAAGGCCTGGATTTTCTTTTCTGAGTCTGCAAGCAGTGTCCAAGTCTCACAGCCGTAGAGTAGAATAGACACTATGAGGGACTTGTAAAGCCTGTACTTGATGGTGAAGCTGATGGAGTTACTTCGCCATATCCTGTCCAGCCTGGCCATTGCGGATGTTGCTGTACCTATCCTGATACGGATCTCTGCTATGCAACTACCGTCTTTGGATAGGGTGGCTCGCAAGTACTTGAAGCTATTGACCTCTTCTAGCTTTTGGCCATTCATGTGAATGTTGCTGCTGCTGTCGCTTGTGGTGTTGATCATCACTTTGCTTTTATCCGTACTGATCTCCATGCCATAAGACCCTGCGCTACTTGAAAGTTTGTCTGTCAGGTTTTGGAGCTCACTATTGCTGCCTGCCATGAGGTCAATGTCGTCTGCGAATCGAAGATTGCACAGGGATCTGCCACCAATAGAGATTGAAGTATGGTGGTCGTGGAGGGTTTCCTGCATGATCTTCTCCAGGAATATGTTGAAAAGGACAGGAGAGAGCAGGCATCCTTGACGGACACCGATCGTCGTCCTGAAGAACTCGCCTGACTGATTGTTAAGTAGAACCGCGCTGCAGGCGTTCTTGTAAAGCGCTTCTATCATTTGGATCAGTCCCTCCTCTATGTTGAACGATCTCATGACTTGCCAGAGTCCGTCGTGCCAGACGCGATCCTGCTTATACTTTTCGTTATTTACATCGATAACCAGGAAGGGGGACGCTCTTCTATAGGCTGTGATTACGAACTGTCAGTGTCACTCACATCACACATCAATGGCGAACTCTACTTCTCCGTTACAATAACATGCATAGATAACGCCATGAGTGCATGACGTTTCCTGTATGCCCTTTGGCAAATGGGAGGGGGGGCTGTGCTCAGTCTGTCTACTCCGACAGTGTCAGGGTATACGGCATGGTTGGGTTTCAGTTCTAGGCCTCACTCCCGTGATATGTACCAGCTGTGCCTTCAACTTGCCGTGAGTTGAGGGCTCGGACTTTGTCGCAAGACTGTATACCCAGTTGCAAGAGACATAAACCCTCATGCGGGTTTATGTCAGTCTCTTGTGAGTCCTATGTTATTTTATGTCTATTTATGTCTCATTTACACATCTGTTCTCAATGTTATTTCGGTCAGTGGGCGGTCGTTTCAGACTCGAAATTCGTATCACTGGCAGCAATGGGGTTAATTTCTTTAGCGAACGATGAAGGCAAACGGGCGTCATTTCACTGCATGGAGTAACATCTTAACGCTTATAAACCAACGGCCCCGCTTCCCAAATTTGGGAGTCGTCACCCACCTGATTATGCGCCAGTTGCAGGATACGGAACGACCATGATAATTCAAGGGCAGTGCCAGATTAGCTTGGCGCCTGATGGCGCCAAGCTAATCTGGCACTACCCTTGAATTATCATGGTCGATCTATCTCCGGCTGTAAGGCGTCCGGGTCTAAGTGGTTTAATAAATGTAAATCGTCGTTCAGACAGAGTGGATCCTAAGAAAAGGCGGTCGCCCAAGACACTCACCCCAGCCGCATGAACATTTTACCGCTATTTACATTGACCTTTTCGTTGGCTCAGCACTGTACACAGTAATCAACTCACCTCCGCGAGGGAGGTATAGATCCTCGTCAGCACCCACAGCTCGCGAGACTGTCGGGACTGATCGACCTCTATACCTCTCATTTACAATTCATTTACCTCTGTGTCTTCTTCTACGATCGGTAAGCTTTCAGGCGTCGCGTCATGTGGGCGTGAACTCGGACTATCGTTCCCGATAAAACCCTCTGATAGACCCTCCCCTGCCGATGCCAGTGTATTTTCGAACCGTAAATATTTTGGAGGGCGAACGGCGACCCCTCAGGGGCGAATCAGTTACCGCGGGGGGGGGGGGGGGGGGGGGGGGGGGACTTTTTGTTTGGGACCTTCAACCTGATACAAAAGGCCTCCCCGACACTAGACCTTGCTTCCAGGGGCCGAAAAATCGAAAAGCGGGGAGAGGGGGGGGGGGGGGGTGGAGAGAGAGAGAGGAGGTGCGTGCGTCTGAAGGCTCACTATTCGCCCAAATATCAAACATCGGGGGAGGGGGGCGGGTGGGAGGGGGGCGGGTGGGGGTGTCTAAACACCCCCAAAAAGGGACTTTGTTATAGCATTTTAAAGAATTTGGGTTTGGGGGTGGGGGAAGTGGGGGATGGAGGGGTTCCGGAACCCCTGTAACCCCCCCCCCCCCCGGCCCCATCCGCCCCTGCCCCTTGTGCTCTACGAAGCAGATCTGTGGTCCGATCTGCCCCGGGCTGCCTGAGTCTTTCTTGCCGACATAATTCTGCATGAAATGCTGGCGACTTTGGTGGGCAAGAAAAACAAAGTCAGAACTAGCAGAAGGCCCAGGAGTCTTTTTAGCGATGTAACCCGACTCAGCAATGTTGGGCCTCGTCAGCTAAACCCCGCTGGATGGATCCTGTGATAACCGTGCGCAGGTCTCTGAAATTGCACCTCCGCGGCGTCAGCAGCGGCCGGGACTAATGCGTGCTGGTCTGTGATTTTGGACCTTACGGCTTGAAAGCCGTAAGGTCCAAAATCGCAGACCAGCACACCAATATGCAACAGTCAGCGCACGGTGCACCCAGTGCGTTCCTTGGGAGTTGGACTGAACAGTTTGCTCAGTGTATGTCCGCAGCATCAAAATCTTCTCCTTTTTTTTTTCCTCGAGTGTCGTGGTGGGTAACGCCAACAAGCTTGGGAACATTTCACAAGACAGAATAGAACGACTGTTAACCCCTTCACTGCCGAGAAACGCTGAACAACCAACCAAGCTGCAAGAGGTATAGAATCTATGGCTCTTGCTGAAACCACCGTGTATCCGTGTTTCTTCGACGGCTGGCCTTGAATTTTCATTGAATTCAAGAACACAAGCTTCGTCCAATGGCAATGAAAAGGCTAACTTATTCGAGACGCCCTGCTTCCGGGTACACGGCGTGTCGCCGCATATCGGAGTGTTGCACGTTAGTCTCCAATGTGTTTACCGTCTGTATTGAATACAAATTAACTGGTTTGACGCGTCCGTTTAAAAGAACTTGACTTTCTAGGACTCAGGGGGGGAAAAAAGACGTAATTCTGTATTCTAAACAACATTATTTTGCGTATAACAAACTTCGGGTATAACAACAGCAAATGTGCGTCTGATGGCGCTTGCCTGCAATAACCGAAGTTCAGTGTACAAACAATTCATCCGCGTGACTATCTACAGTTTTACATCATTTGACTTATTCCAAACCCTTGCACATACATGTAATAGCAGAGGGTTTCTTCAGTTACACGCTTTTATTCCCTTGACCTCAACTGACGATACTGTTCGGCGGAAAAGACGCGTGAATACGCGTCTTTTCCGCCGAACAGTGTCGTCAGCAGCAGTCAGGGGGTTAATTCATACACACACGAATAGAATCGATTATCTTTAACCCCGTAACTACGCGTCTTTTCCGCCCTTCTGTGTAACAATCACGGGTGTTAAAGATGCCATTTCGAAAGACTAAAATGTTGGGTATGTTTCAAAGAGTTTGGCCGGTAACCGCCTGTACCGTGCCAGTTTTAGACTGTCACAGAGGAGCCCTTCACCAAAACCCCCTCCGTCTGCGGGAGGCATAGAATTAAAGCGCCCCAAATGTCGCAGGAGCTCATAGTAAACGTATGCTTCTGGGTGACCCAGATCGGCTTCAGCTGTGTCTGACACTGAGGGCGTTATTCGGCGGCTGCGAACACAACTGGTATGAGTAATTGTTTATCTGTAAAGAAACAGAAACATGCCATCGTTTGGACTCGAGTCACGTGCCAAGCGCGTGTGTACGTCATTTCTTCTTGACAGGACCCAACAAGCAAAAGGTCCTCGGGCCGACGACGGCCGCAGTGGGCCCGCCGCGGCCGTCGTCGGCCCGAAGACCTTTTGCTTGTTGGGGAAATGTGCGGTGCTTGCGGTCGAACCTGCCAATTCAGACCAAAAAGGTGACTGCCAAGCGTGAAAATATGCAGAGAAGAACACAACGGAGAAAGGAGCACGCTTATAAAAGATAGTTAAACACATTTTATTATTATTATTATTTACTTATCTTGTCAGTGCGTGGAGAAAGTAAGCGACAACAGCTTTCTCCGCGCACCGATAAGATAAGTAGTGAAGTTGTTTGTCTATTTTGAAAATGGGTAAAAATCCGAAATATTAACTCATTCAGTTTCGACACACCACAGCAAGATATAGATTGACCAGGATAGTTCAAGGGTCGTGTGAGGATAGCTTGAACTATCATGATCTGGTCGATCTGTCTTGTTAATTGTAATGCAGTCCTCTGAGGACAACCCCAAAATGTGGGTATTTTGAACCTGGGACACAATGGGTTAATAAATTGTGCTGTAACTTTCTTTGTAAGCGTGCTTCTTTCTTTGTTGAGTTATTCTCTGCGAAGGTGGCAGTTTATGTGTGTGTGTGTGGGGGGGGGGGGGGGGTGGAAGAGAGAGAGAGAGAGAGAGAGAGAGAGAGAGAGAGCCTCAACAGACAATAAATCATTCATGATTACGACAATACCCCTACCCTGTTGACAGTAATTCGTTTTCCTTGGACAGAAAAGTGCATTATATGTCATGTTTACCTGTAAAAAAAAGTCTTATCGGTGTTTACACAGACATAACCCACTTGACGTTTGTTTGTTGTTGTTTTTTTTAAACCTGCTGAGTCTCACGTAAGGGATTCATTTGAGATTTTTTTTTTTTTTTTTTTTTTGCCACCTGCGATTGAAATTCCAGACGTTGGTTGTTGTTGGGTTGGTTTGTTTTTTTTGTTTGTTTGTTTGTTTTTGGGTTTGGTTTTTTTTTATATAGAATTTTTAAGTGCTCAACTTATAACTTGCCGTCCAAACAACGTCCCATTGTAATGCATAAGGATAGCGTAAATTATACCGCTTTGACTGTTACTGACTATACCGAAGACTTTTTGCTACATTTGCGGGTCTTTTCCGCCGAGCGGTATAGTCAGTAACAGTCAAGGACACTCATATTGAAAAAACATGTAAGTTTAAAATGGAAGGATGCAATTATCGCTGCTCATTGAAACAAAACAGACAGCAAATCCGTTTTATGAAAAGCGATATTTTCATTGCATTACAATGAAAATCTCGCTTTTCCGCACAAAAATAGACTTGCTGTCTTTTTGCTTTCACAGACTATTTCCACATTGTTCGCTTAGATCGAATTTTCAACAATCCAGACCAAAAAGGTGACTGCCAAGCGTGTCAAATGCAAAGAAGTACCCAACGGAGAAAGAAACACGCTTAAAAAAGACATATACAACACCATGTATTAATATTTCAGGTAAATACCCTTTTTTAAAATAGACAAAGAAACAAATAGAGAGATCAGTCGCTACTTATATTAATGTAACGCAGACGGAATGTGGAAACAATGAAGATACGTAGCGACTGATCTCTCTATATGTTTGTTTGTCTATTTTTAAAAAAAGGTATTTACCCGAAATATTAATAAATTGTGATGTAACTGTCTTTCCTAAGCGTGTTTCTTTCTCCGTTGAATGTTCAACAGTTTGAATTTGGCCTCTAAAAACTGCATACCATTGTATGAGAAAGGTTCACAATGATAGTTCAGTGTTAGTGCCGCAATAGCGTGTGTCACAACCCTTAACTCATTCTACCCCAGACACACCACAGAAAGATAAGGATCAACGATCTGTGTCCTGCACTGCAACGCAGTCTTCAGAGGACAACGGCAAAATTTCAGTAAGGATTTAGGTCTTGGGGTACAATGAGTTAAACTGCCAAGATTCAAGATATTTACTGTCACAAATGGGATATTTTTCTTTGTCACCTAGAGCATAACAGAATAAAGTTAACCTTGTGTCGGTTGCGGTTTTTGTCGTGATGATTTCTGTAGGAACCGACCCAGCAAGGAAAGAAACACGTTTAGAAGGACAACGCATGACATTTTAAAACCATTCTTCAAAGCAGGCATGCAATGCACTACTTATTATTCTTAGGCGAGAATTATTTTTTTCTGTGACTCGAAGCGAAATTTGTATCGTGACATTTTTACGTATTGTTTTGTGCATCTGCTGTGGGTAAATAGCCGCCGACCACATTTAGTAGTGCACCATCTCGTTTGTGTATTTGTCTTTCTCCTGCCTAATGCCTAGTCTCCAGAAAAAGACACGAGACACTAAACTCATTCAGCCCGACGGCCGTATTTCCCAAATTTGGGAGGCGGTCATCTAACGACTATGCACCAGTTGCAGGAGATGGATCGACCATTGATAATTCAAGGGCAGTGCCAGATTAGCTTGGCGTCGACAGGCGCCAAGCTAATCTGGCACTACCCTTGAATTATCATGGTCGACCCATCTCCTGCTGTAGTGCGTCAGGGCTGAATGAGTTAAATACTTGACCCGCTGAAGCATCCTTTTAGGGATGTATATATCGTCTTTTTATTTACCTGCGTATTTTTTATGTGGGATTGGGTGTCTGATAGGAACGGACAGGGGATCTAACCGTATGTGTGTCCAGCGCTGTGTAATTCCCCTTGGTATGTGTATTAGGCGACAAGTGTAAGACTAAGACACATCACAATTTATTACTTACATTTGTCTTGAATTTGGCCTTTCTGAGCGTTTTTGTCTACCATATTGAAAATACGGTAGACTTTGAAATGGAGCTGGTCGGAGGGCATTCCGGAACATGCCACATGTCGTTTTTGGCGTGCGGGCGGAAATTCTGGCAAAGAAGTAACAAGATTAAAATGACGTCAGGTCTTGCTTCGCAAACCTTGCTAGAGAACGTCTTTTTTGGCACTAAAGCCCCGCGCGCGCGCGCGCGCGTGTGTGTGTGTGTGTGTGTGTGTGTGTGTGTGTGTGTGTGTGTGTGTGTGTGTGTGTGTGTGTGTGTGTGTGTGTGTGTGTGTGTGTGTGTGACAGCGACTAGAGCCCGCGTTTGAGGACGGACAAGCTTCAAGTTTTAGGATATTGTCCTTAAAAGAATTATCTCGAGACCTTTTTTTCGATTTTTTTTTATTAAGGTGCTCATTGGCGAGAAAATGGCTGTTTCACAAAAAACGATTCATCCACACAGGAGTCCGTAATTTTTCTTATTTTTACTACATATTTTGCATATAGCTAGATAAAAGGGAGATATTGAATGAGTTCGTTAACCAGCACTGCACCTCTAGAACGTTTTGAGTGATAATTAAATATTTTTCAAAAAATATATTTTCACGTTTTTGGGATTAATTTCACGAATTATATGAGTTAATCCTATAACAATTGAATCTTTTTTACGAAAAAAAAAAACCAAAAAAAATTATCATTAATATTCACATTATTTTTCATATGCGGTATACTTTACATAAGCCTACCGTTTGTCTCGGTTGTCGGGTACGATAATTGTGACCTGTATGCCCTAGGTGTGAAAATGTTCTGCACCATTTTTTCAGAGTCATTTGTAAAACAGCTAACATAACTTTAATTTTTCTTTCACGAAAAAAAAAGCTATCTTCCCATTAATACCCGCATGATTTTTCATAAACAGTGTTTGCATAAGCCTGCTATTTGTCCCGGCCCTGGGGTAGGATTAGGTCAAATTGTGACCTGTAAGCTCTAGGAGTGAGAATCAGCAAGAAAATTGCAAAGTTGATCCTCTAATACGTCAAATGTTAGTACTGCAATGAGTGACGTATTACATCGAGTTGTCACTATGAACACGGCGTCGTTAGACTAATGATGCCATGACGTGAAGCTTGAAGTGGCGTCATTTCGCTGCTCGTGCTGTTATTCTTCTTCAGAATCGGCTATGCTACGCTAGACCACATGGCGGGAATCGCCGTGTGTCCGTCTTTATTTCTGTGTGCCAGTGTGTGTGGATCAGAGGGTGGGTTAGAGTAGAAGGAGATGTATTCCTGTCACTACACGAGCCCACAGAGTGTTCTAATGGCGGGAAGCGCCGTGTGTCCGTCTTTATTTGTGTGCACCGACGTGTGTGTTGATCAGAGGTTTGCTTAGAGAGGAGGGAAATGGGTCAGCATAATAAGCCTAAAAATATGAACAACTCTGAATGTTCCTAAAAAATAAACGCATCTGAGCTCCAAGCAATGCGGTAGACTTTGGGATGAAATCCTCATCTTGTTCTTGCTTTTGTGTGGAATTTCTTTGTGTCTGCACGTTTGACAGTCAACGTTATGGCTTTTTTTAAGTCCCTTCTATTTATGGAAGGGACTTTTCAGGACGGGTCGCGGTGGGGCGAATTTAATAGCATGTCCATGATGTCAAAGGCGGGTAGTTACGCTAACTTCGCTGGTGAACGTACATTTGGCGCGAAGCGCCGTGTGTGCGTATGTATGTATGTGTGTGCGTATGTATGTAAACAAGAGAATCTCCGATATTTCTGTACACACAAGCTTGAAACTTGGCGAAATACTTTCTTAAGTGGGTGGCTAAGAGAGCCTCCGAGCATATTGTAATTGAATGTCTCATTGAAGACATAAACAACCGTTTATAGGAAGTCGGTTGACCCAGATTAAAGTCCGTAATTTTTGTCAAATTTACTTGAACTTTTGTATAGCTAGTTTGCAGAAAGACATTGGATGAGTTCGTTAGCCAGCTTTGTATCCTTTCAACTTCTTTAGTAAAAAAAAATAATTCTTTTCAAAAAAGAATTAAAACACTAAAAAAAAAAAAAAAATTTAAATTTACTTCTAGAGAAAGTCAGACAGTGGCGGTGACGTAAAAGAGGCAACTCAGTCACCACGCAGGCACTGAAATAATACTCTAAATATGAGTCATTCTCTCTCTCTCTCTCTCTCTCTCTCTCTCTCTCTCTCTCTCTCTCTCTCTCTCTCTCTCTCTCTCTCTCTCTCTCTCTCTCTCTGAAGTCTCTCTCTCTCTCTCTCTCTCTCTCTCTCTCTCTCTCTCTCTCTCTCTCTCTCACACACACACACACACACACACACACACACACACACACACACACACACACACACACACACACACAAACAAACATGCGCGCATCTCCAGGAGTTTAGATCTTCATGCGCCCCACAGGCGCATGAGGATCTATGCCTCTTGGAGATGTTTGGAGCGCGCGCACATGCACCCACTAACACGCACACACACATCGACGCGCTTTCAGAAGAGCATGCAGGTGACCCGTGTACTTAGTTTATCACTAGGTAAAGTCAATCTTCTTTCACACAAATTATAGCAAGACTGAAATTGTACCGTGAAGTTCTAGTTTTGTCACCATTTTCTCAAGACTATGAGAAGCGAAAGTGAAAATATAAAATATAATCACGTAAAATATAAAATTACGTAAAAACTAAAACTTACGTCATGACAAATGACGTTTGACAAATCAATGACGCGTATGTCCTGCGCCCCTTATAGAACTCACTGACGCATTGGCAGATCTGCGAGATTTTTTTCAATAGGAGATAATTCAACATCAGAATCAGGTCAAAGACAAAAGGTAGAGACCACTGACAGCGAGGACAGCTCTCATATAGAAGGGACTTTGTGGGTTATGGTTTATCCCCATCTTGTTTGGATTCTGCAGCTGTACTAACTGTTGTTTTTGTGTGCGTGCGTGCAGGTTTTGCCCCTATCGGTGGCATGTGTAATCAGATTCGCAGCTGTACCATCAACGAGGACACGGGACTCAACACGGCTCTTACCATCGCACACGAAGTCGGACACAAGTAAGTCAAAAGCAGGGTTCATGATTCATTCGAGACGTGGCGCATCCGGATACGCGTTATGAAGCCGCGTATCCGGATGCGGCACGTCTCGAAAGAGTCTCAGTCGCGACTCCTGTTCATATAATGAAGTTTCGCTGGAACTAACGATTCCCAACAACGAACGAAAGCGAAAAAGTCACCGGTCGGTGTAGACTTCGTACCAGAAGCATGGGCAACACTCCAAACATCTGCAAGAGGCATAGATCCTCATGAGCCCTGCGGGCTCATGAGGATCTATGCCTCTTGCAGATGTTTGGAGTGTTGTCTATGTTTGTGATGCTCGCTATTTACCCGCGGCCGTGACTTTGCTTTCGTTCGTTGTAGGGAGTAGTTGCTCTTAAACGTAACTTCACTGATATTAACCCTTTTCATCCTGATGCACCCATGCTTGAAATAAATTTGACTGTGATAGTTCAAGGGTGGTGCCAGAATAGCTTAGCGCCTCATGAGGATCTATGCCTCTTGTTGAAATCACTTTGTATACGTTTTCCTTCAGACAGCTGGGGATCTTTGACGTACAATGATTTTCAGTAACAGTCTCCGTCCTCGAGCAGCGGTGGGGTTAAATATTGTGTGTCGGTGTGTAATTGTTGACCTTACTCTTTTGAGCAGTATTGTCACCATCAACTTTAACCCCATCACCGCTTTATTTTTCGTCGTTCTCTTGGTCTGCATTGGTAATTCTACAAAAGGAGAGGTTTTAGAAAATATGACTATCCATCTACAGAAGTCTTTTTTTTTTTACAGTTGTGTTTTTCAGGCAGTGAAGAGTGAAAACAAATTTGAATCAGGGAAATATGACTATCCATCTACAGATGTCATTGTCATTTGTACAGTTGTGTTTTGCCCGCAGTGAAGGTTAAGAACGAATTGAAGTAGGGAGATGCAGGGGCGGATCAGTTACCGCGGGGGAGGGGGGTAGGCAGTGGACCTTGAACTTGACACAAACAACCTTTGTTATACATTTTCAATATTTTTGGGTCGGAGGGAGAAGGGGCGGGCCGGAACCCCTGCACCCCCACCCTCCAGATCCGCACCTGAGATGACTCTTCATTTGTGGCTGTGTGTTGTCAGTTTTGGGATGTTTCACGACGGCGAGGGCAACTACTGCAGGCAGACTGTCGGCTCCATCATGGCGCCGACCCTGGTCAGCAAAGACGGCACGCTGCAGTGGTCTGTCTGCTCACGGGCCTACCTGCTTCGCTTCCTCAAGTACGTCATTTGTCACCGCACTTATGTGCACTCGCCCAGTTTTTTTTTTTTCTTGTTTGTTTATTTGTTTGTTTGTTTGTTTGTTTGTTTTTTTGGTTGTTGTTTTTTTGTTTGTTTGTTTGTTTGGGGTTTGTTTTCTTTTGGTTTTTTTTGTTGTTGTTGTTGTTGGGGTTTTTTGGGAGAGAGGGGGGGGGGGGGGTTCTGACCCCTTTGGCTGTCGGTAGCGGCTTTTGTCGCGATGATTCCGACAGGAATCATCGCGACAAAACCGCTACCGACAGCCAAAGGATTCAGTAAGCCCACCCTAGGCCCTCACTTTTATGTTAAAATGTTTGCTGTGTCGTGCCGGTTGACTATACTAGTTTTATAATTGATGAAGAGCCGGCAGTCACATCACGCGTCTTTTTTTTTTTTTAATCTAGTTCCAGGAATGTGATACGTTTTTCAGGGCCGGGCTGCACTAAAAATTCGCTATCAAACGCCTGTTGAGTTAGACCCTGTGAGCAAAAGGTCCTCGGGCCGACATCAGCCTCAGCGGATGGCCCGTGCACAGCAGTGCGCGGGCCAGTAAAAGTCGTTGTCGGCACGAGGCTACTTTTTGTTGTTGTTGTTGTTGTTGCTGCTGTCCTTGTGAAGTGCTGAGAAGATAGGCCACTCTACAGTGTGGAAAGGGCTGGCTGAATCCAGTAAATGTGAGAACATCGTGCATTTTCTGACCTACCCCTGATAACCTGTTCAGTTCTAAAACCGAGGGGGGGGGGGGGGGGGGGCGGGGGGGGGGGGGTATAAATCAAACCACACCTCGCCCGCGGCAAGAGGTGTAAATTCTCTTGAGCCTCTGCGACCGCAGGGGCTCAGGAAAATTTACACCTCTTGCCGGCGCTGATGAACCGGTCTCAGTGACTGAACCATCCGAAAGTGTGACCTGATATCATTATTTTCTTATCGACCTCTGACCTCTATGTGTTCTAATATAACCATGCCCCTGCGTGTGCCCTGTTCTGTACGGCAGCACCCCGCAGTCCGTGTGCCTGGACGATCGCTCGCAGCACGTGGCCGAGCTCAAGTTCCCGGACCAACTGCCCGGACAGCTGTATGACGCAGACGTCCAGTGCAAATGGCAGTTCGGCAGCTCTGCCCAGCTCTGCACCTACGATTTCGGCAAGGTGAGGACTTAACCCTCTCACTGCCGAGAAAAAAACCTGAACACCACCCAACTGCAAGAGGCATAGATCCTCATGAGCCACCCCACTTGCGGGGGCTCATGAGGATCTATACCTCTTGCTGAAACCGTGTGTATCCACGTTCCTTTGACGGCTGGGGATCTTTGAAGTTGAATGTACGATGATTTCAAAAACGTAGTCAGCGATCACTGGCAGTGAAAATCCCGACGCATACCGTATAAATTATGAGCAATTATAGCGCTTCGCCGGGAACCGCTATAAGGGATTATATACCGTATTCGCTGGCTGTACGAATTTTCGTAATGCAGTACTTTTTTCATAGCCAGATACCTGATAGGGAAGGAACTGGAAATACTTATCAATAAATGTTTATTCTTTCGTTTCTGTATTCTTTCAAATTCTTATTATCTCGTATGCATATATGTGGTTTGTATTTTTGTTGCAGGATACGTGCAAGGCTTTGTGGTGTTACCGTGGCAACAAGCGGTGCGAAACCAAGTTCCTACCGGCTGCTGAAGGCACGTCCTGTGGCCGGGGTATGGTGCGTGACCTTTCATATATTTTAAAACAATCCGTGACCTTTCACATTCTTTTGAAACAAATGATCCGCGACTTTTCACATGCCGCTTTTAAAACAGTCCGTGATCTTTCACAAACTTTAAAAAACAATCCATGACCATACTTCTGAAACAATCCATGACCTTTCACATACATTAAGAACAATCCATGAACTTTTACATACTTTTGAAACAATCCATGACCTTCCACAAACTTTTTCAAACAATCTGTGACCTTTCAAGTACTTTTTTTAACAATCCATGCCCTTTCAAGTACTTTTCAAACGATCCATGACTTTTCACACACTTTTAAAACAATCTGTGACCTTTCAAACACTTTGAAACAATCGGTGGCCTCTCACACTTGCTACAATCAGTGATCTTTTTTTCTTCTTTGTTTTTTAATTCTTTCCATATTACACTTTTGGCAGTCATTGTTTTAGTTCGTACATATACCAAGGGAAATCACTTAGCTCTGTACAAGCAAAGAGTTAGATCCCTTGACCCCGAGGGGTCAAGGGATCTGTTTGTTTGTCCATTGCTGAGTGTTTTCCCTTGGAAAGAAGGAATCAAGGGATCTAACTGTTTGTTTGTCCAGCGCTGAGTATTTTCCTTTGGTATGTGTACTGTATCTGCCATCGCTTACCTCCCATTACTGAGGTTACTTTTACGGCAGACGACTCCCAACAACTTGACGAACGAGAGCATCTGAAGTCACGGTGGACAACATGCTCCCTCCATAAGCATGGACAACACTCCAAAAATATCCAAGAGGCATAGATCTATGCCTCTTGGAGATTTTTGGAGCGTTGTCTGTGCCTCTGGTACCCACCGGCATTGGTTATCCGCAGTGACTTCAATCTCGTTCGTTGTTGTGAGTCGTCCGCCGCAAACATAACCTCACGATTTTGTCAGTTGTGAATGCTTTTAGGCTGGGTTTCAAATGGTCAGTGTCTGTTGCAGTGGTGTCGTGACGGGCGATGCGTGCCATACGGCAGTGACGGTCCCCAGCCAGTGGACGGCGGCTGGGCAGCGTGGGGCGAGTGGTCCGAGTGCACGCGCACCTGCGGCAAAGGGGTGCAAGCCCGGGAACGCGCCTGCTCACGACCTTTGTGAGTAATCGGACTTTGTTCAAGCCCGTAGGTCTGTCCGCTGTGACTGTGTGGCATGAGGGAGGAGGAGGGGCGAACTGAATGCTGTGGTCACACTGGTTGTCTCCCCTCGATTTGCTACCGCTGTCAGCGGTAGCGAATCGAGGGGAGACAACCAGTGTGTGCTTTAGTCTAAGAAGCGGGCTTGTTGTACACGGCCTTTTTGAGTATTAGTTGTTCTACTTGTTGCTAGCTGTGAAACGTAGTGGAGCAGGACCGCTGTTCTGAGCGACCACCCTTTAACAGAGACCGCTGTCATTAAACACCGTCACTTAGGTGGCTGTATGGTCTTTAGTGGCAAGTGACACTTTTTTTTTTCTAAATGTGGGTGCGCAAAACAGGTACCGCTGTACTGATACACATATATTGGTTTATTATTGATATTTATTATGTGTCTACAGGCCCCAGTATGGCGGTCGTGCATGTGAAGGAGACCTCAGGCAGCATAAACTTTGCAGCGTTCAGGTGAGGTTCTTTTTGTTTGTCTTTTTTTTTTTTTTTTTTTTTTCGCTGACAGCCGTGACAGCTTGTAAATGAAGAGGCGGATCAGTTACCTCGAGTGGGGGGGGAGTAGGATTCCAACTTTTTAGTTGGGACCTTCAACCCGACACAAAGGGCCTCCCGACGCTAGACCTTACTTACAGTGGCAGAAAATTCAAACAAAGAGTGGGGGGGGGGGGGGTAGGCTCGCCGAAATATAAAACACAATGGGTTCTCGACACCCCCCCCCCCCCAGATCCGCCCCTGTTATGTACAGCTGAAAATATATGGTCAGTTCATTTTCATCAACTGAGTAGTGAGCACAATGTTTCTATAAACATGTGTATGATTGGTTGGTGTTTTTGCTTGTTTTGGCTGTTTGGTTCGCGCATGTGTTTGAACCATTCGTTCCGCGTCTACTGATTCATTCATTCATCCACTCATTTGTATCAGTCGTCTATTCTATGTCTATGTTGGCAGGACTGCCCGTCGGAGGAGAATGATTTCCACACTGTGCAGTGCTCCGTGTACGACAAGAAACCGTTCCGAGGATGGTATATGCACTGGAAGCCATACAAGAAACTCTACGATGGTGAGCCCACACATTCACCTGTTAACCCCTTGACTGCCGGGGCGTGACTTGGCTAACTTGACTTGAACTGGCTGTAAATTAACGAGATACATCAGCAGGAATCATCGCGACTAGACCCGCTACCGACACCCAAAGGATTAACTGATTTGACTTGACCTGAGCTGACCCGACCCGACTTGATTTGATCTGCCCAATTTTCTTTACTGCAAGAGGCATAGATCCTCATGAGCCCCCGCGACTGCGGGGGCTCATGAGGATCTATGCCTCTTGCTGAGACCAAGGTGTGCCCATGTTTCTCGGACGGTTGTGGCTTTTGGTCGTTGAATGAACAAAAGCCGGTTTCAGAAACAAAAATTACCTTGCTGGCAGGGAAAGGGCTACCTAATAAATTACACATCTCCCTTTCAGTGCGAGAGCCGTGCAAGCTGTATTGCCTGGCAGAGACAATGAACTACATCTTCACCATTAAACACCTGGCGGTGGACGGCACCACCTGTGGCACTAACACCGGCATCTGCATTGACGGGGCTTGTCAGGTGAGAGGGTAGGCCTAATTAGGCACTACCTGTACTGGAGCGGCTAATCCTGCAAAGGCAAAAGGCAGTAAGTCCAGTTTTTGTGTCAAGCGAGATGTTCATTGTATTACAATAAAAAATCTTGCTTTACACAAAAATGGAGTTATTGTCTTGTATCCTCCCAGGACAGAATCACCCACTGATCTTTACGACGGAATTCGATCCAAAATGGTCTGTATGGTAGACGATTTGATATATTGCAGCTTCCGTCGTAAGGTGCAAAAACATAGACCCGGACACATCATCAAGTTTGTACACAATGCGATGCCAAGTAAAGTAAGATTTTTTTTTTTGACGATACAAGGCTGACGATGTTGTATGTGACTTTTTCCCCCATTTTCAGTTGTTTTCTTTCTTTTTGTGGGGAAGGGGGGGACATATATTAACTGAATATTTGTCTTTGATTACTGACGTATATTTGTCTTTGATTACTGACGTATATTTGTGTGCATATTTCAGAACGTAGGCTGTGATTGGATGATAAACTCCAGCGCCTCCACAGATATTTGTGGCGTGTGTATGGGGGATAACTCCACCTGTCAACTGATTTCGGGGGAGTACTCACAACAACCAGCTCTCAACAGTAAGCAGACGACGCATGTAGTCTCTGATGATGTGTTGTTTCGACGAGAATAGACACTTAATCGTTAAAACTCATCGCGATAGCTTCCCATTAGGTGTTAAGATATTAGAGATTTTTTTTTTTACCATCATTGTTTTAAAGACTGAAATGTCTTGTCATGCCATTAAAAATGCTTATTAAAGCGAGTGTGTGATAGCAAAGGAGAGTCTATGTAATGAGCAATTTGTCGTCCGGTCGTCGTCTGTCTGCCCTCTGTCTTTGGTTGACAATAATACAGCCGGTATTCATGTACGCTTTCCAAATGAACGTTTAGAGATTTTTCTGTAATAAAACTTTTTTATTAAAAAAAACTCTTCGTGCGCCAGGCTAATCAGGGACTTTCTAGAACGGTCACGTTCAGTGCATCCCGACGTTATACTTCCAATGATTTAACCCCTCCACCTGCCAGACGACGCAGATTGTGTGTCTGAAATCTTTGATAACTCAACGCCGAAGAGCCCCAGCCGTCCACCGAACATGGATACACAACGGCGTCAGCAAGAGACATAGATCTTCATGAGCCCCCGCTGTCGCGGGGGCACATGAAGATCTATGTCTCTTGCAAAACTTTGAACAGGGTACGTTTTTCTTGTCAGCGGCCGCGAAAGGAGTTAAGCACATCCTGTTTGTTTTTCAGCCTACTTCCCGATAGTCGTTCTTCCGAAAGGAGCGAGGCACATTCGAATCAGGGAGCGGTCCATATCGGCCAACTACCTGGCCATACGCAACATCTACGGCCAGTATTACCTGAACGGCGAGAGGCGGGTGGCATGGCCGGGTATCTACACTCTGGGTGGCGCCTCCTTCCAGTACAAGCGCCCCTACAATGAGCCAGAGACTCTGGAATCTTCTGGGCCCCTCGGGGAAGACGTTATTCTTGAGGTTGGTTTCTCCCGTTGGCTTAGTGTCGGTAGCGCTTTCTGTCGAGGTGATTCCTGCCGGAATCGCCACGACAAAAAGCGCTACCGACAGCCAAAAGGTTAAAAGTTCTGTTACATGAAAGTAAAGTACGAGTTATTATTTGATGTTTTTAGTGGATTGAAAGGGCGGACTCAGACTGATATCTCAGATGAAGGTTTTTTAAAAAAAATCCAATTTGACGCATTCAGCAAATTGTGAGAGCCGACAAACATGCTTTTTGTTGTTGTTGGTGGTGTTGTTGTTTTGTTTTTTGTTGTTGTTGTTTTGTTGTTGTTGTTGTTGTTTGTTTTGTTTTTTGTTTTTGTCTCTTTTGCTTTTTTCTGTCTTTTTTTCTTGGGGGGGGGGGGGCGGAGGGGGAAGGGGGGGGGGTTACTAATTTGACACAGTCAGTGGATTTAAAGGACAAAAAAATATGCGGTCCGGACGCCTGAGAATCTGTTTTTGGCAGTCGCATCTTCGTCACTTGTTGTCAGCAATGAAAAGGTTAAGACCTAACTAGCACTGCACGAAACGTTTCAGATCTTAGTCCAGGATGAGAACCCGGGCATCCAGTACCAGTACACCATCCCCCGGACACAGCGAGAGGAGGTGGAGAAGAGCTCGGAGCCGGCAGACAACTTCACCTGGAGTGCCTCTGTGTCCGAGTGCAGCCTCACGTGCGCTGGCGGTATGTACGTGTAGATCACGTTGTTTTAACCCCGTTCCTTGCCACTGTCGTACGCACGCTGTACGTACATTTTTGCGTCAGATATTGATCTTTATTCATTCAACGACCAGAAGCCAACACCGTCCAAGAATAATAGATACAAATTGGTCTCAGCAAGAGGCATAGTTCCTTATGAGCCCCCACTGTCGCGGGGGCTCATGAGGATCTATGCCTCTTGCATTTAGATCGTGTTCACGTATTTCGCGGCAGTAAATGGGTTCACTCTTTCTACCCCAACACCGAAATCCCCAAATTTTGCCGTTGTCCTATAAAGACTGTATTGCAGTGCAGGACACAGATCGACCATGATAGTTCAAGGGTGATGCCAGAATAGCTTGTCGCCCATAGGCGCCAAGCTATTCTGGCATCACCCTTGAACTATCGTGGTCGATCCTCATCTTGCTGTGGTTTGTCTGGGGTAGGATGAGTTGAGCAAAGGTTTGCATAACACGCGAGAAAGGTAGCTGTGTTGCGCAATTTGTGTTGGTTGGTTCGTTCGTTCAGTCGTTGGTCCTTTTGGTCGTTGGTTGATTGGTTGGTTGGTTGGTTGGTTGGTTGGTTGCTTGCTTGCTTGCTTGCTTGTTTGATTGGTTGCTTGTTTGTTCAACGTTTCTCTCTATATTTTGCCGTTAAATTTGTGAAAACGTAATAGTCATACGAAGCAATTTCTACCATTAAATAAGACGACTCTGAACTGTGCGTTGCCGTCTTGGGAGAAAGTATAAACATGTTTTTCGAATGTTCAGTGCAAATGCTTATTTCGGCTTTCAATTCTGTGACTGCAGGCACCAAGTCTGTGTCGGTGCGCTGCCTCAGGAACCATGCCTCAGAGGTGGACACTCAGTACTGTGACCAAGACTCCAAACCTGAGGACGGTGTCTTCGCCTGCAACACTCAGCCCTGCCCGGCCATGTAAAGACTACTGCTTACCAACTGCAACTACTGAAGTATACTGACGAGCGAAAAAAATGCGACATTTTTTGGAATCATCGGAAACACGACAGTTTTTCCGATGATTCCAAAAATGTCGCATTACTTTTGCTCGTCAGCATAGTTCTTCTGCCGTAGTTGCAGTAATACTGTTTTGTCTGCTCACATTCAGCTCCTCAATCACACATTGCCATTTGACAGTTTTGATGGGGGTCAGTTACCTCGGGGGGGAAGGGGGGAGGGGGGGTGCAACTTTTTGTTTTGACCTTCACCCTGACACAAAAGGCCCTCCCCGACGCTAGACCTTCTTCCAGTGGCCATAAAATCAAACAGCGGCGGGGAGGGGGGGAGGGGAGGGGGGAGGAGGTGTGTGCGTAAGAGGGAAGAAGGTGTGTGTGTCAGCACTCTCGCCGCTTGCCATTAAAATATGAAACAACGGTTGGGGAAGGGGGGTAGCGTGTGTGTGTCGAAACTCGCTAAACCGAAAACCCTCAAATATGGAAGGGGGGGGGGGGTCCAAACACCCCGAAAAGGGACTTTTGTTATAGCATTTTAAACAATTTTTTTGGGGGGGTCGGGAACCCCTAGGATCCCCCCGCCCCCCAAGATCCGCCCCTGCATATACAACAAAAGGATGAAATAAAATGATAAAAATGAATGCTGTCCAAGCAAATAATGCAATGCTGTTTTCTGGAAGTATGATTGTACATCTGCTTATGAAATAGACTGATGGAAAAAATGATTTTAAACTGATCAGTTTTAACCACATTACTCTCAATGAACACTTCGTATGTCTTTGAAACCATGGCGAACTCAGCACCGAAGAATGATTTTAAATGGTCAGTTTTAACCCCATTACCGTCAAGGAACACTTAATACGTCTTTGAAACCATGGCAAATTCGACGCATAACTCAGGCCAGCAAGAGGCAAAATATCATGAGCCCCCGCCTCTGCGGGGGCTCATGAAGTTCTCTGCCTCTTGCAGCTAGGTGGTGGTTGCATTTTCCCTAACAGGCAGAAAGGTTAGAAAAGAAGTGTTATTTATCCACCCGTTTTGTAACACTGTTTACGAACCAGGTGGGTGCCGGAGGAGTGGTCTGATTGTTCCAAGCCGTGCGGGGGCGGCCAGCAGAGGCGGCGGATGCAGTGTCGTCAGCACCTGACGCAATACAAGGACCAGAAGCTGCGCAAGCGGATGTGCAAACACCTGCCCAAACCCGCCACCAGGCAGCGCTGCAACGAGCAGGAGTGTCTTCCCGAGTGGCACGCCAGGTAAACAACAACTATGAAAGCGTTTGAAAAAGGCCACGTAAGCAGATACCTCACCCCAAACAACCTAACTCTCACTTTTGAACTATATGGGAAGGTGAGGGGGGGAGGGGGGGGGCTGTCTCGTCCGTATCTTAGTAGGGTGCGCATAGTCGCCCCCACCTCATTACCACACCGGCATCGTCTTCAACAAGATGACGTTTTTAGTTTAACCTCTTGACTGCAACTGCCCCACCCGGGTCTGCCCTGGGGGACTTGGGTGGGGTTAACTACTTTTTAGTTCCCAGGGTCACCCTGGTCAGCCCCACATGATGGGTTTTTCCCTGTATTCTGGGGCATGTGTCTACCCTGGTCCGGGCCATTCACCTGTATTTTCCTTTTTTAAACTCTCCCTTCTGTCTGCGCTGCCTGTAGCTCTTGATATTGGATGTGTGTTGCTAAATGGTCTTAGCTTTATTTAGGCCCCATGTCGTAGGTTTATTTAACGTATTGGACCGGCTGGCGACATACATTCAATGTTCTGTTTAGTTGGATTTTTTTTCACAAGCAGTGTAGGCACGTCCTGAGAAAGTCTTGTTGCTGTCGGGACGTTAAGCAATGTACAATCAATCAATCAATCATTTGACTGCAACTGTACGTACATTGTACGTCTGAAATCCGTGGCAATTTAACGCGAAAGAGCGACCGTCGTGGGCTTGGAAACGTTTTGCTACTAGGGGTAGTCTTCACAGGAAGCTTCTAGGGCCGGTTTGCCACCTGAGGGAGGGACCGGTGTGTTAGATTCTTGATTCCTTTGTCCCGCAGATGTCATCATGGTGAAACCGTCATGGTCGATCCGTCTGTAAAACTGTAGTGTATACTGCATTTTCTTTTCAGAGCTTGGACAACATTTGGCGGACAATTTCTACCTTAGTGAAGGCAGACTGCCTTCAACCCCCTTTGCTGCCAGTAGCCGCAGAGTCTTTCTAAAGTCTGTGTTACTTTAAACCTTAGCCGTCGGCGTCGGTAGCGGTTTTAGTCGCGATGATTCCTGCAGGATCGCGCCTAAAACCGCTACCGACACCCACAGTGTTAACGCGAAAGACCCCCAGGCATCCAATGGGCGGTTTGAGCAAGAGGCGTAGATCCTCATGAGCCCCCGCGACTGCGGGGGCTCATGAGGATCTACGCCTCTTGCATTCGGGTGGCGCCTGTCGCGTTCCGGCAGTCAAGGGTTTAAATCCCTCTCTTTTTCCAGATGGGTGCCGGAGGACTGGTCCGAGTGCTCCAAGGCGTGTGGCGGGGGCAAGCAGGTGCGGAAGATCACGTGCAGAAAGCTGGTCACCAAGACCCGAGATCGCCGGATTGGGCGCCGCCACTGCAAGCACCTGCCCAAGCCCGCCAAACGGAGGCTATGCAACACGCACGAGTGCCCTCCCGACTGGCACACTGGGCGGTGGTCAAAGGTGCGCCGTGAATCATAAGTCTGATTCGTTTAAATAGCTGTTATATATGTACACGAAATAATTATTCCATTCTAATTGTTATTATATTACGTTGTTGATTATGTTGTGTGATAATAGTGACCCGCGGTGATTGGCGGGGGGGTATCTTCTGATCAATACAACGCGCGCACAGGTGTACAGCCGACTCTTCAAGTCACGGGATATGGTGCACGGTGAGCAAAAGGTCCTCGGGCCGACGTCAGCCATAGCTGGCCCGCTATGGCTGACGTAGGCACCAGTTTGTGCTTACCAAGCGGCTTTCTTGACAGGGAGTGTGTGTGAACTAGCGCTGCAATAAATGAGGCGATCGCGTACAAGAAAAAAGCGGTGTGACTTTGTCTCTCTGCTACTGCGGTATATCGAGGCTGGGCTGCGTCGCATTGCCGCATCCCACACTGACCAGCCCTAAAGAAGATTGGCCTGGCTGACTCACTGTGGTTCCTCATCCCCTTTCACGTTTGACCCTTGTCCAGTCAATGGTATTCGTGTTCTCCTTTGGAATCTCAGCACGTTAACACCTTTCCTGCGGCCACTGCACGTACATTGCTGTTTTTAAAATGTTTGTTCATCCGACGACCAAGATCCACAACCGTCCAAGAAACACGGATACAAATCGGTCTCAACAAGAGGCATAAATCCTCATTTTGAAGACCCCACAGTCCCGGAGGGCTCATGGGGATCTATGTCTCTTGCAGTTGGATCGTGTTCACTTTTTTTGTGAGCAGTGATGCATGACGTACTTGTGCGTTATGGCGTCCTGTTTTGTTGTTGTTGTTTCTGCTTTTATGTATGTGCTGTCACTTTGTGCAGTGTTCAGTGTCATGTGGAGAAGGCAGCCAGATGCGGAAGGTGTCTTGTCGCGCCAACTCCAGATACGCTCATAAGGTGATGGAGGAGGGGGCATGCAATGCCACCACCCGCCCCCCAGCCACTCGTATTTGTCGCCGCCATGAATGCCGGGACCACGTGACTTGGCGTTATTCCCCTTGGAATGAGGTACGTTTCGAACGGGGTAGAAAAGAAAATAAAATGTTGTACTGTTTAAAAAAATGAGACGTTTGACTTGATATTGTTTGGTTAGTTCGGTGTCTTTACATAATGTTACGTCATTGCACCATAAATTACGAGAGAGAAAGAGTCAGTCGTCAGCTTGACATTCCCGTCAGCGTGGGGTCCGTAAATATGTATAGTGGCAAATATGTCATTCCGCGTTATTTTGTGACAATCATTTTGATTTACTTGATTTTTCCGCTGTTCCTTGCAAGAAACAGTGAGCACGATCCGATTGCAAGAGACTGACATAGATCCTCATGACTGAGATCCCGCAGTCGCGGAAGCTCATGAGGATCTATGTCTCTTGTTGAAGTCGAATTGTGTCCACCTTCCTTGATCGATTGCGGCTGTCGGTCGTTGATTACCACTTATTTCATAAAATATGCGTCCACTGGCATGCAGTGAAAAAGTTAAATTAGTGAAACCTTTGTCGTTTATTGGTAAAATATTTAGTATGTATTAGTCAAAAATGTCACTGACTAGTGCAGAGGAAAACTATAAGGCCACTGTGGGGCGATCCGTGGCGCAGTGGTAAAGCGCCTGCCACCAAAGCTAAAGGTGCGAGGTTCAATACCGGGTTACGGCGTCGGACTTTTCTCCTGTCGTGTCACCGTTAATTCGGGCGGACCGTCGGGGATTCTTTCTCCGGGTGCTGCGGCTCTTCCACCCCCTCCACTTTGCTACCGGTTTCATGCCACTTGAAGTTAGGAATTTCAAAAACAAACGCCGATCATATTTCAATATCTGAGCTGACCCTTCTCACCTCGTGAATGTCCTGTGTTTGTCTTGTACTGTGTTTTGTCTTCGGAGCGAATGTTTCACGTGAGCGTGCGTTTTGGGTTCAGTCCGCAGGGCTTTGAGCCGATTCCAAGAATTGGTTAAAGCGCCTGTATAGTGTGACCGGTATTATTATTATTATTATTATTATTATTATTATTATTATTATTATTATTATTATTATTATTATTTTCATCATCATTATTGGCTTGACTATGTTCCAGTGTACGGTGACGTGCGGGAACGGAGTGCAGGACCGCACGGTGTGGTGCAGTAACGGCCAGACTCAGCAGTCCAACCACCGTTGCGCCCACCTCGTCAAACCCCCCTCCTCACAGACCTGCTCCACAGCCCCCTGCCCCACCCCAACGCCTCCGCCCACTCCCGCACCAGCACCGCCGCAGATGATGCGCATGGCAGGTTGGTGTCTGTTTGGTTTGTTTTGTTTTCATATTACCCCATATTTTCTCAATTTTGCAGGTGTCACCGAACGACTGTGTGCCAGTTGCAGGAGATGGATCGACCATGATGATTCAAGGGTAGTGACAGATTAGCTTGGCGCCTGATGGCGCCAAGCTAATCTGGCACTACCCTTGAATTATCATGGTCGATCCATCTCCTGCTGTACGGTGCGTCGGGGCTAAATGAGTTAGTATTATAGTGGTGGTAGTGATACTGTTGGTTTGCTGCTTTTTAGTTTCAATGATTGGTTGGTGTGTGTGTGTGTGTGTGTGTGTGTGTGTGTGTGTGTGTGTGTGTGTGTGTGTGTGTGTGTGTGTGTGCGTGTGTGTGTGTGTGTGTGCGTGTGTGTGTGTGTGTGTGCTGGGGGGAGGGGGGTGGAGGAGGGGGAGGGGGCGTGGGTCCCTATACATTTTTGTATCCAGCATTCTATACTTTTGTATAACTCAGTGTTTCGGGTATCAAACAATGTGCTTACTGTCTGTTTTCGAGCTGTCAGATCCAAATCACAAACATTTCTTCACAGTTATGACAATTAGATCCAACAGGTGACTGCCAAACGTATAAAATGTTGGGTTTTTTTTTTTTAGAATCCATCAAAGAAAGAAACCTTGTACAACCATAGAAAGGACAAGTACAACACCAATGTATGCGGGTTTCTTTCTTTGTGGGCTATTTCTGAAGAAAGTAACACTATTAGAAAGTATACTGACGCACAAAAGAAATGTGACATTTTTTGAATTATCGGAAACACTTGAGTGTTTCCGGTGAATCCAAAAGAAAATGTTGCATTTCTTTTGCGCGTCATTTTTTTAATCATTGGCAACACTAAAGTGTTCCGATGATTTCCAGAAAATGTCGCATTTCTTTCAGTGTACAAGAGCAAAGGTGCTGTACTTGACGTTTCTAAGCTTGTTCTTTCTCTCTTAGATATTTCTTCGCAATACTTATGGTTCTGTTTTTATCCGCAGGTCCATCGTGTGCAGACAAAGAGCAGTGGTGTAACCTGGTGAAACAACACAACGCATGTGGGCACTCCTACTACAGAGACAGTTGCTGCAGAACTTGTCTTGGCGATTAGACCGTTCGCTCAGTAATAGTGCAGGTGAAGTGTCGTGCATCAGTGTTGCTTGGCGAAAGGGCAACGAAGGACTGCTCTGCCTGAGAAGCGAAAACTGAATTGTTGCAGACGATGACTTGGCGCCTAAACAAATTCACTCAGTGGTAATATATGGTGGCTGAAACGATGTCCGACCATGAAACTGTAACAGACGCACTCACTGCAGACAACCCGGTCTGCCGAACGCCGGCACACGCCGCCTGGGATGATATAACTGATATATTAGTACGGCCGCTGACCAGTAAGAGGTATAGATCCTCATAAGCCCCCTCAAATGCGGGGGCTTATGAGGATCTATGCCTGTTGCATTTGCGTGTTAATGTTGCTCACTGCGGCGCTCCGACAGTGAATGAGTTAAACTGATTGGCTGGCGAAAGGCGAGAATGAGTCGCTCATGAGAAACGGAAACATTGCAGAACTTGTCTTGGATGCTGAACTGTGAGATTTCAGTCATCCAGGTATATAAGGTGTAATGTGGCGCACTAAAATGATTAACCCATTGCGTGTCGGTAGCGGTTTCCAGAACCGCTACCGACACGCAAAGGGTTAACTATATTTTGCATACAGCCGCCGGCACCTGCTGATCACAGTGACAGTGGTGGCAATTGCCCAAAAAGGAAAAGAGCTAGACTCTAGGCCTTCAAGTTCAAGTCAGGCACATGTTTCCGCGGGCGTCTAAACAGTTTCGCTCAGTATGGTGGTACGTGGCAAATTAAAATTAATTGTTGGCGAAGGCCGGACGACAGATACGCTTCTTAAAAAAGGACAAACAATGCAAGTGGCAGTTCAAGTCAATAACAACAACAGCACCACCGGAACACTCTCCCACTCTCTCTCCGTCAGAAACACTCTCTCTCCTCCTTCCAGTCCGCCATCAAAACTCACCTCTTTCAACGGTTCTAGCACTATATCACCACACTCCCCACCCCAAGCTGACTGTCGTAATGTATTTTACTATTTGTGGTACGTGAGTCGTTGCCGGTCTAAAGCGTGCGTATGCGTACGCGAGTTGTGAGTGCGCGCTTAGAGTTATAATTATTATAAGATAAACGCATTATAAATACCGTAATTATTATTATTATTTTATTAAAAGCCGGAGGAATGAGACTGATTCCGCCTAAGACAGTGTACTCCGTCTCGACGTCCAGCAGGAGCTGGGGAACGGGCACTGACTGAAATGTTTAGTTGAGGTTTGAGTCGGACGGAGACCTAGAACATTGATGATGAGGCCGCGTTTTGTGTAGTGTTACCTCAGTGATGACATTCGCCTACTGAAGACGACGTCCAGGCCGGGTCGGTAGGAGCCAGAGACGCGAAGGTATGGCCCGGGGGTGACTCAAACGTGCCTTAGTCAGTCGTGAATCAGTTATGCTTTCTCAGGGCTCACTGCTGGGACTGAAGCGATCCCTTACCCCATTCAGCCCTGACGCACGAGTCATTAGGGATGACGCCTCTAAAATTTGGGAAACACGACCGTCAGGCTGAATGAGTTAAGGGAAAAAGAGGGTTCGTGTTCCTTCTGATTCTATGATAATTGTCGTTAAATGTTTGATGACGCTGATACCGCTCAGTGGAAAACACGCCGCGTAGTTACGCGTCTTTCCGCGTAGCGCGCGGCATCGTCAGTAGCAGTCCAAGAGATTGACTAACTGACATGGGGACGGCCGTCACTGACTAGACGCCGGAAGACGGCTCGCTCACTGGGTCTACGGCTCAAATGGGCAAGACTTTCTCCATTGACTGTTTTCGCTCACATCAGTAAATATCGAATGTGGTCAGTGTCACCAGACCCACGGTGGTAGTCTCCATAAGGGTCTGATTGACGATCGACTGCTTAGTCCAGAAGTACTGAAATGCAAATCAGTTTGTACAGCTGCGCCACCGCAGTGCGGTGGCCGGTTGCGCACGGCGGTGGCGCAGCGGTATTCGCATTGAGTAAAATTTCGATCGTCCTCTGTGCCGGGTTGTCTACCTCGATTCGCTACCCGCACTGTGATAGGGAATGTAGGGACTGATATAAACACTGTGTGTCAAGCCACTTCCTATCAGGTTCGTTTGGTTAAGTTCGGCGCTGGCTCAGGCCGCTGATCCCCGCTGGAGCCACGGTTCCGCCGGGCTGCCGCGTCATCAGTTCAGTGGGTACATCTACGTTGGTTGTACTGATGCGGACCACTTTATAAAATGTGGTGGAAAAATAAAGATTCCACGATTTAAACCATCGTCCAGTTGTCACATTTCAAGCCAGTCATCATCTTCATTATAAATGGACTAATTAACATCAAGAGGTGTGCTGACAATGAACGATCAGTTTCAGTAAATCGAGACTGAGTAGGTCGGAATTCAGTTTGCACCTTTTTGAAGCAACTTGAACAGTGGATTTAAAAGCCTGGACAGACGTGCGATACAATCAAGGGGTTAAAGGCCCGGACAAACATGCGATATCGCATTTTTTACCTGGCTTTTAACCACTTCACTGCGGCCAGAGGACGTAATTCAAGGTTTTTCAGTGAAATCGTACAACAAACCAAGGGGAATTACTCCTTGTATATATATATATATATATATATATATATATATATATATATATATATATATATATATATATATATATATATATATATATATATATATATATATATATATAAAGGGGAGTATCTCAGTGAAATCGGCATTGTGAGTCAACGCCGAGTCAACGAGTCCCAGCCGTCCAGAGAACATGGACACACTTAAAGTAGTGTCAGCAAGAGGCATAGATCCTCATGAGCCCCCGCAACTGCGGGGGCTCATGAGGATCTATGCCTCTTGCAGCGGGGTGCGATTTTCTCGGCAGTCGGCAATTGGTTAATCCACTGTTTGCGTCAGACAGTTCAAAATTTTGTTTTGGACGGTCTGATTTCCGAGCTGTTCATTGTCGTCTTTGATCTTCCTAACTGCCCTAAGGTCATAACTTGAACAGAAAAGTTATATATATTTTAAGTCATATTTCCTGCTGCACATCTTGGTGATACCATTGACATTTTTATGTTTCGATTTATGTTTTTGATAGTCTACATATTTGAGTGCAGTCACAACCATCTGTGACTACATATTGTAAATGGTGCGATCAGTTGTAGCGGTATTATTGTGCACGAAAAAAATTGCTGGAACATTCATCAGAGTCTTGGGGAGCACAAATGGTTCAGAGTAACACTGGTCGCCACTATCCTGATTCGCCACCAACGGGGACGTGGGACGAATCCGAGGCAAGACAACTAGTGTGGATTTTCTGATCACAGATTCCTTAACCCCTTCACCGCCGAGAAAAAAGTGAACACGATCCATCTGCAAGAGACATAGATCCTCATGAGCCCCCCTCGACTGCGGGGGCTCATGAGGATCTGCGCCTGTTGCTGAGGCCAGTTTGTATCCATGTTCCTTGGACGGTTTTGGTTTTTTCGTCGTTGACTGAACACAGATTTCAGACGGAAACCGTAAAACTGTACGTACAGCGGCAGGGAAGGGGTTAACCCTAATAGCGCCATGGGCGCATTTCCCGAATTTCGGAAGTGCTACTTAACGACTATGTACCACTTGCAGGAGGTGGATTGGCCATGATAATTCAAGGGTAGTGCCAGATTAGCTTGGCGCCTGAAGGCGCCAAGCTAATCTGGCACTACCCTTGAATTATCATGGTCAATCAGTCTCCTGCTGTAGAGTGTTTGGCGCTGAAGGGGTTAAATTTACTTTCTGGTCCAGGTGTTACACTCATAGTGTGTCATGTCAAGTTGTGATTGTATATAAATGTAACCCATTTGTGTTTTTCTTTTCTTGATTTCTATATATATAATTTTGTTGTCTTTGTTTTCACATATAAATTATATTTCTTCAAGTATGAGTATTTTTCCCTTGTAACGTGTACGTATGTGTACATGTAATTCTGTACTGTACTTACATAATGCATTTTTTTTTCAGTTTGTATGACCGTATGAAAGAATCAAAACTGGTGATGTTTTCACCTACTCAAAAGCAAAAAGCCAGTCCTCCCTACCAAAATCAAATTGATCACAGTTTCTTTTGTAGGACATGTTCTCACATTATCCACTTATCCAGGCGCCGCCGGTTTTGTGTATCAGGTTTAACCCCTTTAGCCCCAAGGTCCCATTTCTCAAATTTTGGAGGTGTTGCTTAATGGCTGTGTACCAGTTGCAGGAGATGGATTGACCATGATAATTCAAGGGTAGTGCCAGATTAGCTTGGCGCCTTAAGGCGCCAAGCTAATCTGGCTCTATCCTTGAATTATCATGGTCAATCCATCTCCTGCTGTAAGGACTCGGGGCTAAATGGGTTAACCAGTTCAGTGCCGAGATCGTACTTTAAACACCACCCAGATGCAAGAGGTATAGATCCTCATGAGCCCCCGCATTTGCGGGGGCTCATGAGGATCTATGCCTCTTGCTGACACCACTTTGAATCCATGTTCATGTTCTTGGGACGTCTAGGTTTTGGGGGCTTGAATTAACGAAATCCAGACCAAAAAGGTGACTGCCAAGCGTGTAAAACTTGCAGAGAAGGACCCAACGGAGAAAGAAACACGCTTAGAAAAGACAGTTACAACACAATCTATGGCAAATTTCTCTGCGTGTTTCTTTCTCCGCTGGGTTCTTCTCTTGAATAACGGAGACTGCAGAAACAGTCCAGCGTTGGCTGGCACTGAGTCAATGGTTTAACATTCAGTTTTCTCCTCAACGCTTGTTTTAGCAGACGTTTCACGGCAAACGCTGAAGAAACGTAAGCCTGGCAGTTTTCCGTGCAGTGCTTTGTGTGCCCCTTGACTGAAGTCCCAGAACTAAGTTATTTTCATTCCTTAGAATGGAAGTCACTTACTGCTAAGTTTAACCCGCTCAACGCCAGCTGACGCAGGTTGTGTTTCTGTAGTCTTCGCTAATTCAACACCAACATGCCTTATCCATCCCAGGAACACGGATTCAAAATGGTGTCAGCAAGAGGCATAGATCCTCATGAGCCCCCGCAACCGCGGGGGCTCATGAGGATCTATACCTCTTGCAGATGGGTGGTGTTCACATTTTCTCGGCACTGAACGGGTTAAGAGGGACTCCATAATGGCACATTCGAGATCACTGCACATCAGCATGTAGTATAGGCAAACAATATGCAAAGCCATGCATGTAAACTTACGAGCTAAAAGAAAAACGCGACATTTTTCGAATTATCGGAAACGCTAAAGTGTTTCCGATGATTTTTTGTTTTAAATGTCGCATTTCTTTTGCTCGTCAGTATATCTGTGCCTTATTGTTTCTTCTTTGTGTGCCACGTATGCCATCTTTGCACATTGTTTTGATGGCGTCAGGACACGCTGTTGTTATAGCATTCATGATTTTGATATCTCAAGTTATGTAACAGACTTACAGTACATTTGACATCGTGTTTAATTGCATTAACAAATATATTTTGATATCACATTTCGACAATAACAACGACATTAGCTCAGGGAATGCACTAATCATAATTTGTATGACGACAAACGGTGTCAGTGCACATCTTTTTGTATTTGGGTTTATTTTCGTATTAATTTTATACACTTTATTTTTAAAGTTTCGTTTCGCAATATTTCGTAAGAAAGAGTTTAAACTTTTGGGTCCCAACTCGGCGTCGCCCCAACTTCGGCCAGAGTCTGTGTAGTGCTCACAAAAAGTATGGGACGTCATAATTTCAGCTTGAATTACTAAAATGTCTGAAAACACCTTACATCTGCAAACAGCAGTCGCCCTTTTGGTCTGGTTAATGTTTAAACTTTGGGGACATTTTAATAATTCAAGCCGCTAAAAGTAATACATCCTTTACTTTTTGTCAGCACTATATGTCACACCAATGTTGTGAAATCAGTTGTAGGCCACTGGGATGGCTGATCACTTATATACCCGTGATTATACCGATTCTGATGACTTTTAGAAAATCAAGCTGAAAAGTTACTATACCTTACTATTTGTCAGCAGTTCATGTCACTTTGGCCGAGGTTGGGTCGATGCCGAGGTTGGAACCCAAAGTAAACTGCGCGTGTATTGCAGAGTGCAAATTTAGATGTAGATATGTTCCCTGTGGGGTTTTGATTGCTACAATCCGCCGATGCAACGAGTTATCGACAATGTCTTGCCTCAACTAAGACTTTTCTGCCCTCCTTTCCGCAAACCGGCTGAGTAGACACACGTACCAGAGGTTTTCTAAAGCCCCTTGTACGCAACGACGGAACTCTCAAGTACAAATGACAGAAAGAGCAACAAAGTCTTACATTTTACGACATTCAAACTACTTCACGGTTTAACCCATTAAACCCCACGGCCGTATTTCCCCAAATTTGGGAGGTGTTACGTAACGACTATAGGTACTTGTTGCAGGAGATGGACCGACCATGATATTTCAAGGGTAGTGCCAGATTAGCTTGGCGCCATTAGGCGCCAAGCTAATCTGGCATTGCCCTTGAATTATCGTGGTCGACCTAGGGTGTTGGTGCAATATGGGTTGTTGCCCCTTTTGTCCAACATTATTGTAAGACACACTAAGAACATTTATGAAGGAGAATTGCGAACTACAGTGTAATACTATTACCTGCTGCAGGTCCCTTTAACCCTTTGCATCCTGATACACCCATTGCCTGAAATAAAATTTGACTGATGGTTGAAGGGTGGTGCCAGCATAGCTTGGCGCCTCAGTCAGGCGCCAAGTTATGCGGGCACCACCTTTTCAACTAAAACAGTTGATCTGTATCCTAATCAGTACTGTAGCCTTTGTAGGGCAATAAGCAAATTTTACAAAATCAGTCTCAGGATGTAATGGGTTAAACTACGGCCGTATGGTATCGTAACATCCTCTCTCTTTTTTTCTTTTTCCGGTTTTTTTTTTTTTTTTTTTTTTTTTTTGGCGGGGGGGGGGGGGGGGGGGGGGAGGGGCCGGTGGGGGTGGAGGGGGGGGGGGGGTGACATGGTAGCTACTGTCAAAGACAGTACGTAATCCTAACGCATTAAATCCTACAACTGATTTTTGAAAGGGGCGGGGATGGGGTGTAGCAGTTCTACGTGAATTGTGGCCGCACACTCGTTGCTTCCTTCCATCTGCTAAGCACGTGCGCACGCAGGGGAATCGAGAGTGGCGACAACCAGTGTGGATTTGTTTTAACAGTTTGTGAACTTGTAGTAAATAATAACGTTCTATGGTGTCATCTTTTGAACGGCGTATGCAAGTTGTAAATACTGCTATAATATATACTGCCGAGCGAAAGAAATGCGACTTTTTTGGACTCATCGGAAACACTAAAGTGTTAACGATGATTCCCAAAAAGTCGCATTTCTATTCCTGGTCAGTATACATGCATACTCACTGATGATCATTGGATGTATAAATGTGTGTGATGTTGGCGTCTTCGTTGTAATCCTTTGCATTTGAGTATTTTCATGTTGTTTTCATATTGTTCCACCAGATTATGACCATCCCTGCTTTAATTGAATTGTAAGAACATGTACCGAAATATGTAGCGGCCTTTCAGGTATATTACCCGTCCTTCAGAATTATTTTTTTGTAGTAACATGCTCTGTACATATGCGTCAGTTTATAGATTGTGTACGTATGAGTCAATATATACTGTGTTTGTGTGTGCGCCTGTTTAATGGACGGGGAGAAAGTCATGACATTGTAAATTTGTGAGTACTAGTTTAACCCAGTACATTCTGAGGCTGACTTTTGAAAAAAATATGCTTATTGTCCTATGAAAGCTACATTACAAATTGGGAGATAGATCAACCATTTCAGTTCAAGGGTGGTGCCAGAATAGCTTGGCGCCTGAGACGCCACGCTATTCTGGCACCACCCTTGAATTGTCACACGCACAGTCAAATTTATTTCAAGCCAGTAGTGTATGAGGATAAAAAGGATTACAGAGATCCGTGCTCCATGGCGGGCTTTGCTAAAATTCGCCGATACCCGGGTTATCAGTGTTGTCTTGCCTTAGTCAATAATTTCAGTTGTACCCTTCTTTTCACAATCAGTGTGAGTAGGCACACGTAGCAGAGCCACGCTCCCAGCCACTGCCCCTTTTGCGTAAAGTAAGAATACTCCTGCGTGCAAAATTAAAGAGCAGAAAAGTCTACAGATCCAGATTCAGAAAAATTAATATCCCATTCATAGTTGACCAAGAAAATTTATCTTTCGTTCCGAAATACATATATTTTATAACAAAATTTGTGTCTCCCATTTTCCCACAGTCAATCGACGTTCCATACGCAGCTGCACCCTTATAAAACCACGCAGATTCGCCTATGGAAGCGTTCACTCGGAGCACATGAACGTCAGACACAAGACGTAACAAGCAGACCGGCAGCTTGAACTGAAGTCTTTCAGTTTACGACATCTACACTTCATAATTGAAGCTGGTTAGCCCTTTTGTTCAGCATCATTGTAACATTAACTCATTCGAGACGAACGGCATCCGGATACGAGGATTCAGCCGCGTATCCGCCGGATGCCGTTCATTCGTCTCGAATGAGTTGATAACGGAGATCAACGTTTGCCAACGGCCGCTACTACCATCGATTCAGTCACTGCCAGGAGTTGGTCGCTTTAAAGTATGAAAGGTAGAAATTAAATAGCAAGGTTTGACTTCATTTATCGCACGGGGAGTTGATTTCGTTCACGAGTACCAACTGTAGTGACTGCTAGCATGTTTAAAGCCGCAGTAATAAATGGAACAAACTACTGCAGACCTAAAATGGACTCGAGCAACCGTTGCTAGTCTGCGTGAGAAGGGCAGTCACTCTGTGATAGATGAAGAGCTTAATTGACGATTAAATCCCTTAAGAGTATTGAGATCTGCAAAGGTGTGACTACAATGCAATTCATCTACAGTACACACTCCATTCTTAAGGCCTGATTGTCATGACAGCGAGATTACATTAGCAGCCTGCTCGGACTAATTCTCCATCTTACCCGGCAGACTGTGCCTCGGAGTAGCAATGAATATTGTCATTTTATGAACCCCCCCCCCCCCTCCCCACCACCACCACCACCACCAAGGATACAGCAGAGGAAGGAGAGACTATGAGAGTTCATGGGTTGTGTCTGATTAGCTTGGCACCTCAGGCGACAAACTAATGAGACACTACCCTTAAACTATCAGGTCTATAACCAGTCTTCAACAATCGGTACATACACATTAGCCACGTTGTACATTAATCTTTGTCTTGAATGCATACCTGTATGTGCAACTACTTGTTATTTGTACAACTGTGCATGCTGTGAGTGTGGATGTGTACACATTTTATTCATTATTTAATTTTGTTGTAAAAAGTGTACAAATAAAATGATTTATGTACTTGTGTGTTGTGTGTGGTGTGTGTGTGTGTGTGTGTGTGTGTGTGTGTGTGTGTGTGTGTGTGTGTGTGTGGAGTCTTGTGTTGATGACGGTGATGTGTCAGTGTCAAAAACATAGTAATTTGTGTGCGTTTGCTTCTGTAGAAAAAAGCAGAGGAGTGTGTGTGTGTGTGTGTGTGTGTGTGTGTGTGTGTGTGTGTGTGTGTGTGTATATATACACCAGTGTTTGAAATAAGTTTGACTAAAATAGTTCAAGGGTGGTGCCAGAATTCTGGCACCATCCTTGAACTAAAGCCATTGGTCTATAACCTTATCTGGAAGTGCCATTATGTAACTTGCATAATGGCAGTGTACAAATTTGAAGCTTTTAGCCTCAGTATAATTGATATGGGTTAAAACACAATACCAATTAACTGCCTGAAAACGAAACTGGTCAAAATTAAACTGCAAGCATATATTTATGGCCAGACAGTTGTTCACAACAAACTCCTCAAATTTACATCAATCATCTTTATTGTCAAAATTAATTTCCACCTTTACTGAGAATCACATAAAGACAGAATTTCTGAGAGACAGGAAAAGAAAACTCAGACAGGAAAGAGAGAACACAAAGTGACCAAACTTGTATTGCAGTATTTTTATCGGATGTACAATGTATGAAAATGAAATGTTTTACAAGTACATGTACTTAGCAAAATGTAATGAATAACTGCTTTCAGAGTTCTGTAATTCTGTCACATCCAGGACTGTTCAAGGATCAGAATTGTCTCCTAACACTTCGTACTAATAAACTTGTCCGATAAGTATTTAGGAAAGTCAACAACAACAAAAATCATCTATCAAAGGGTCATGCTTGATTAGTTTGGCGCCTGAAAGGCGCCAAACTAATCAAGCATGACCCTTGAAAAAGCATATCCATTCTCCACAACTGGTAACAGAGGTGAAAGAATTTAAGTAACAAAACATGATTCACACTGTTGAATGTAAGACTACAGAAGTTATTCCATTTCTACCCACCATCCCCTAACCAAGACGACTTGTCACACTTTGGCTTAACTTTATTTAGCACTCTTACACACAAACACAAAACTTTCATTCAAGTGTTCAAGCCCCTAAACACGACAAACTGTATACATGTATATAATTATACACTATTGGAAATGGATGCTCGCCTACATTTCAATTCATTCCATGACTTTCGCAAACTTCTTCACTTTCTGTTGGAAGCAATCCATACAACCGGTACGGGTATTCAATATGTGCGAGCTTCCCGAGATTCTTGGCGTCCAGCAGCCAAATCCACACAAAAACTGACCTCGACTTCATATAAATTGACCTTGATTCACTGTATGCTGACCTCATTTAAGATTTACAAACTTGTCTTACTGCATGTTGGCCGTCTTTTACAACTCAAACGTCACAGGATGCTGAAAACTGTGCTTTGTAAAAATGTCAAACATGAGTTGTATGTAGATTTAAAATGTTCAATTCCACATCTTTTAAATATCATCAAATATGGCCACTGAAGTAAAAAGAAACCCAAAGTGAGCTCCCCTACTTCGTTGGAAATCTTGTGACACACTTTTAAAAATCACTAAATACGTGGTCAATATACATATGTACACTCATATGGGAATGAAGCATTTGATTCAGTGGTGAAATTTACTATTTAATTTACTATTTCACTGTATCCCTCTATGCCATTTCACCTGAATTCTAGCTTGGAAAAGGTCGCAACTACAATACATACAGCAGCATTGATTAGAGTCTACGAGTTAATGCCCTGGTCTGTGATTTTGGAACTTACAGGGACTAAATGTGTGCTGGTGTGTGATTCTGGACTTAATACATGTAGCTGTGCACCACACAGTTCAAAGTCACAGACCAGCATACATTTAGCAGTCACAGGCTCTTGTCGCTCAAGAATGCTTGTGGTCCCTAGCATAGGAGGTTTTTCACCTATATTTACAATCTCTTTCAGTGCTTGAACCAACCCAGTAAGTGAAACAGCATTGGGCTGACGTTTGCCGCAGTTTCCCCGCGCACACAGCTGTGCACGGGGCATCTTCAGCCAACGTCAGCCCATCGCTGTTTTGTGTACTGGAAACGTATAATGATAGGTCTCTGCTCCTGTTCTTGCAAGACAATCGTGAAGTTTTTTCCCCCCCGACTCAAAAGGAATAATCTGCAAAGGTTACTGAGCTCGTTGGTCACATTTTCTTCACACTCATGATGATGAGGAAGAGCAAAACCTGTACATACACTGCTTCCATTTACTCAAAACAAACAGAACTGTAAGCTGTATCCTCAATAGTTCGCTGACAAAGAACACAATGGAAACAATGTGTTCTCTAGTGAGGGAGTAAGTAGTTGTGTACAGAAAAAAAAAAAAAACGCAACAGGGAGCAGCTGAGCATGTACAACACAAATCGCATTTTATTCAGCCCAGAAGAAAGCTACAGGACAGGATCGACCAAGACAGTTGAAAAGTAATGTCATAATAGCTCAATGCCTGCCAAACTAATCTGACACTAGCGTTTTAAGTATCAAGCCAATCCACCTCCCATCACTTGTACACTATTTCCCATAACTTGTTAGAAGTGGTCAGAGAATATGGCACACGGGCTGAAAGAGTCTAGCATGCCGCAGGGCAGAGATCACACCTCTCTCATAGCAGATACCATATGAAACGTAAACACTCAAGCACTGGAAACACTCGCAACCTAGATGTTCACCCACTACATCCTGAGGCTGATTTTGTAAAATTTCCTAATCGTCCTATGAAGGCTACATTACAGATTAGGAAATAGATCAACTGTTTTAGTTCAAGGGTGGTGCCAAAATAGCTTGGCGCCTGAGCGCCCTTTAACTATCAGTCAAATTTATTTCAAGCAAAGGGTGTGTCTAAATAATAAGGGTTAATACATGACTGCACCCACACCTGGTTACCTACCTCAATCCGCTGTGCACACCCAACAGATCCAGGTTGGTAAACAGTGTGGTGTGCACCTCAGATCTACCAGTAATGACATACACTGTATAACAAACACTGCAATGCACAAAACTATTTTAAAAATTAAAAACAAAGATGATAGACCTCATACAGGTTTTATATATCAATCCTACTTCAACAGAGACCGTTTGCCACGCCAGTTCAGATGCAATACCATGATGTACATGTATTACATTTACACACAGTCATAGATGACCAGACAAAACAAATTAACTGCATGGGGAACTACTAGTTGACAAAATGAACTGTACAGTGACCTCATAGTTGACAAATAGCAACTGTACAGTGAACCGACGGTTCACAAAACACTGTAATTTTTAATATTAGTGGCTTGTATGCAATGCTAGATGTGTCAAGCTTCTTGTATACTTGTACCTGCCACCATTAATCCAATTGTACCTGCCACCATTAATCCAACTGTACCTGCCACCACTAATCAGTGGTCTGGAAATAAGTGGATGTTTGAAATGAGATACACCATTCAATAATTTAAAAAAAACAAACACTGGTTATACCCAATGACGACGTTACAAGAAAGATGGTCATGAAAACACACCACTGTGCAAATTACCCCTCAGAGAAGACGCAGAATTGAAAGATTTCCACGTCTGATGCAATGTCACGTCATGCCAGACACCCCTTTCATCATCATAGCTGCGTGTTGAAATATCACATGTAACGTATTCGCAAGTTGTGCATGTGACTGGTGTGAAAACGGGAGAGGGGAGCCAGAACACACAAAAACTGACGCATGATGAAAACATTCAGTTGAACATTACATTTATACAGGTCACCTTTCGCGAACTTTTCCAAGCAAGCAAAAGGTCCTCTAGCAGACGTCCTCAATAATTGGCACATGCACAGCTGTACACAATGTGCACAGCTGTGCACGGGCCAACCAAGGCTGATATCGGTGTGAAGAGCCTTGAAATCTACTGTTGGTTTGAAGACCTCTTGCTCACCGACACACTGTACATGCACTGCCCTTTTTCTTGCGACAAAGTGCACCAATAGAACAGAAATACAACCGAAATTCAACACACACGTAGAACAAAAGACTTGCTACTTGTAATTCCATGAGCAACTCTAAGAACGAAGGAGAGGATGGGATGATGCGGATGTGATAAGCCAAAGGCGTCTGTCCGTTAAATATGATATGATAGCAACTTCATCTAACCATTATCACTTGCCTGACACATGCACAAGCACTGAAAAATACATGTGGTTGCACGTAACGACAAAAATGTGTACCCAAATATGTGCACCTTGCATTTTGGAGAGCAAATAAATTATCAACAAATAATAAATAAATAAATTCCCATATGAAGGAGAAAAGTCTAGAAGAAAAGAGTTTCAGGCGAACCTCACGAGCTTACATAAAACGGTCTCCACAACTGATGTGTGCTGGCCTGTGATTTTGGACTTTTACAGCTTCCAGTCATAAGGTTCAAATTTACACATAAGCACATGTATTATTCTGTTTAAAGCTTTATAAAAGCTTTCAAGTTTCATTTATTGTCTTTCAAGTTATACCTTACACTTACTATCACAAGATAAACCACTGCAACAGTGCAAGACATTCACATAAATTGCAAATAATATGTTCTAGTATTTGTACTCCTGATTACAGAATGTATGCTACTTAATGATAAGCTATTATGAGGTTTACCTGAAATCTATGTGAAAGAAATTAAATAAACTACCTATAGATAGAGACACTTACCTAATGCCCCGTTACGCCATCAACAGACCAATCGTACAAGTACAGTCCCCAGGAGCAAAATATCTTCAGGCCTGCGACAGCTGCAGCAGGCCCGTGCACAGCAGTGCATGGGCCCACTGGGGCCATCATTGGCCCGAGGACCTTTGTTTACAGGGTTATGCACCTCTCTTTCACAAAAAAGTCCTGAAAATTTTGCTTAGTACCAAGTTACACTGTATATAAAAAACAACACACAGCTGCATTTATTTCAACTTGAATGTAAGCTTTATGGCATAATGAATAATATCAAAGAATACTGTGTGCCATCATTTCCAAAGACAGCGGATAATCATGTGTCAAAATTAACTGTGTAATTGCCCTTGTAATGGTAAAAAGTAAAACAAATAAATGGAGGGGAGAATAGACTTGAGAATCATTCACACACTGACCGACTTTCACGACCCACATGGTTTAGTGACACCAGACCACCACGTAATGAAGAACAGCTCTCATATAAAGTCTTTCAATCTTCATTTGGTAAAAACTGCACTTCCACTTAAAAGTAAATATCACAAGCGGTGACTGGCACGATTCAAAATTCATTTTACCTTTTTTTAGTCACACATGTTGGACCGAAGCCAAGGTTTTGGCCCAATGTGCGAGACTGAAACTGAGGCACGCTGATACAAGCCAGTCTTGTGCCTACCGCCGCCTATGGTACAGGGGCCAGTTGCATGAGCCAACTTAGTCCTGCACCAGCCACTAAGCAAGGTGCGCCACTATAGTGGCGCAGATTGCTTTGTGGTTGTGCAGGACTAAGCTCGCTCGTGCAACTGACCCCAGATTCTTCTATCACTTTTGGTCACCACAAACTCACCTGATTCCTTTCTCTCTACCTTACACCGACTTCTCTCCTCGAGTTGTCAGCCTGATCTAGTTCACACTGATACACATTTTGTACAGTCTGTCATTGCAAATCTCTATCTGCGCTTCCTAAGCATGGCTGCCTGATTGTACAACCGTCTCCAAGGTCCCCGCACAGCGGCCGAATAAAAGGGGAAGAGGGGTACAGACGCTCGACAGAAATCTTTTAAACCCTTGTGTAAACAGCCAACTGTACTGTAAACAGTACTGGTAGCTGCAAGCAAAGGTGGTTTAAGGTGATCATACCTTGCGCTTGGAACTTCGTTATTTCTTGTTCTGGAGAATCATTTCAAATTGGTCATATCTAGGTGATGAAGCTTTCCCTGTCAATATTTACAGATAATTAAATCTGGTCTGACCACTCATTTGAAAGTGGTAACATGTCCCACTTGAAACTCCTTCAGTCATCGCCTTACAGTCCAGTGCGAAAATCACCAGGCTGACATCAGCAGTCGGCCCACGCATGGCTGTGCACTGGCCAACAGCAGCTGACATCAACCGGATGGTATTTAATGCACTGGGAAAGAATCAACCCCACTGAGCATGCAGCCACCAGTACTCCAGGAAATATCAGTTGCTGCAAGCATAATGGATTTACGAGAGTGCAAGGCGTATAAAGCATGACTGTTCTGTTGGATATAATCAATAGGCATGACATCACCCCCTGTGAACGAAGCAACCACCCAATGAGCAAAGGTCCTTGGGGCCACGATGGCCGCAGTGGTCCCGAGCACGGCTGTGCGCGGGCCCACTGTGGCCATCGTGGGCCCAAAGACATTTTGCTCCTGGGGCAGTACTGTGAACAGTACCAGTTGGCTGCATGCACAAGGGGGCTCCATGATCACAGTTCACTGTCAAGCGCCTGAGGAAGAAAAAGGCTGAGGGTTGCAGCATAAAACCTACACCCGCCAAACTGTGGCCGCGAGGCAAAAACAAGACATGGGGTTGGGGGGGGGGACCACTGGAGACGAGACAGTGGAGTAGTAGCCGTGACGGAAGCTTGCAGCAGACAGGCAGGAGGGCGAGTGAAGCATAGGGGAGGCAGTGCTTTAGGTCTGGGCCGTAGCAGCGTTGTTGGGTAAGGGTGACATGTTGGTAGCCAGCACGGGTGAGCCTGATACCGCATTGTTCACCGCGCCACCTGCAGCAAGCAGAGCAACAGAGCAGGCTGTAAGTGCCGCGGTGTTGTAACCAGCTTTGTAGCAATGTGACCAATGTTACACTGTCACAAAGCTTTTAACACCGCACGATGTTGTCATGAGCTTGAGCAAAAGCCTGTAACAACACCACACAATGTTACATTCAGCTTTATGACAAAGGGACAACTGTCACAAAGCTCTTTACACCAACGTGCAACATCATAACCCACTTTGTGTCTATGGCTAAACTTTGGGTTGCGAGTTGCACTTTTTGTTGAGACAATTCCGGCACGAATTGCCTCTACAAAAAGTGCAACTCACAGCCCAAGAGTTGACCATTGTCAGAAGCTGGTTAGTTATGACATCGCACTTTGGCAAGCATTAACACACACACATCTCTCCCACCAACACACAATTCAACTTTGCTAGGGACAAAATTACGCCCTTGAAAAAAAGATGTATGAAATTTCTGGGATTTTGGGCTTCCATTTTTTCATAAATTTGCACTCTTCTCTTGGCTTGCAAACACAAGTATGTCAAGATGTACCTCAGTAACAGGACCGTTTTTTTTTTTGTGTGTGTCTGCTTTTGTATGGCAAGTTTACCTATACGATAAATTTCAAACTTAATGAAAGCAGAATAAGAGTTCACACTTACTTTTCTTAAATTTTGAAATATTTCTGAAGGAACTTTCATAACTAGCTGACATGACCAGAACTCATAATTGCAAGTCACAATTGCCCGCAGTTAGCAGTTAGAAGAAAAGAAAAAAACCAAAAAAAACATCACCCATTCACAATACCCAACATAATTAACCCCTTCAATGCCAGTGGGTGTAGATTGTATTTCTTAAATCAGACATGAGACCACAGAAAGTTGAAAAATACTGAAACTTTTTTTTCGGAGTCACGCATTGCGAGGCCAGAAGGGACGAAGCACCTTGCGGTCTAGGGGGTCTGGGGGAGCGCTGTAAGCTCCCCCAGCGGGGTCTGGAGCGGAGCCCCGGCCGCCAACATATTTCCTGCATTCTGAGTCACAAATCTGGCCTCTCCTAGTGCCTTTAAAGTGTTAATATGTTGGACAAGAACTTCTCGAGAATGACCCCCGAGACCTTCAAAAAAACGGAATTCCGTATAAATACGGAAAAGTCTCATGTCTGTAAATCTGTGTTAACCCATATCATACTGAGGCTAAAAGCTTCAAATTTGTACACTTCTATATCCAAGCTACATTATAGTACTTACAGATAAGGATATAGACCAATGGCTTTAGTTTAAGGGTGGTGCCAGAATAGCTTGGCACCTAGAGGCGCCAAGCTATTCTGGCACTACCCTTGAACTATTTTAGTAAAACTTCTTTCACACACTGGTGTATTCTGAATGATGAGGGTTACATCAAACCCCAATCAGCCCCAGCCATCCAAGGAACATAGATACAAAGTGGTGACAGAAAGAGGCACAGATTCTCATGAGCCAACAACTGTAGTTGCATGGGCTAATGAGGAGCTGCGTCTCTTGCAAATGGACCCTGTTCATGTTTTCTTGGCAGTGAAAAAGTTAGAAATTAACCAAAATCTGCCATACTTCAGTCTTTTACATCCACCACCAATCAGTCTGCATGGTCACAATCAGAAAGCATTGTTTCATGATATTGCTAGTGTCACATTTCATTGCCCAAAATAAATATTTCTCCTAGTGAAGTCATAGTCTACAGTTAGCAAATCTGTCTGTTCCACATGGCAGCGTTGGTTGGGTTTTAGCACAAGATGCTCCGCAAAATACACGCTTTAATACCACTTCACCCTTTTCATCCTGATACAGCCATCCATTGCTTGAAATAAATTTGACCAATAGTTCAAGGGTGGTGCTGGAATAGCTTGGCACCTGAACTAAAACAGATGAATTTATTTCCTGATCTGTATGTAGCCTTCATAGGACAATAAGGAAATTTTACAAAATCAGCCTCAGGATGTAATAGGTTAACCCATAACTTACTGAGGCTAAAAGCGTCAAATCTGTACACTGCCATATGCAAGCTATATTATAGTACTTACAGATAAGGATACAGACCAATGGCTTTAGTTCAATTGATTGATTGATTGTACATTGCTTAACGTCCCGACAGCAACAAGGCTTTCTCAGGACGTGCCTGCACTGCTTGTGAAAAAAAACAACTAAACAGAACATTGAATGTATGTCGCCAGCCGGTCAAATACGTTAAATAAACCTAAAACATGGGGCCTAAATAAAGCTAAGACCATTGGCGCCAGAATAGCTTGGCACCTAGAGGCGCCAAGCTATTCTGGCACCACCCTTGAACTATTTTAGTCAAACTTATTTCACAAACTGGTATATTCCGAATGATATGGGTTAAGGCACACTTCACTGTGAGTTACATCTAAATTAGAACCAGTAGGCCGAGCCCCTTGTAGCAAGAAAAGACAGGTTGCGTCCCTTAATCCGTTCAGCGCCCACTAAATGTGAACACCACCCGGCTACAGGAGGCATAGATCCTCACGAGCCCCTGCACCTGTGGGGGCTCATGAGGATCTATGCCTCTTGCTGACACCACTTTCAATCCTTGTTTCTGGTACAGCTAGGACATGGCATCGAATTAATAAAGAATGCAGAAACACAATTTGCATTAACTGGCACTGAATGGGATAAAGGAAGGACTAAAGAGACCAATTCGCTGAAGCGCACCAATCAACTCACGGATAAGAACCTCAAACCGTGGATTTCAGTAAAGGAACTCAATATGGGCACAAGGCATAATATTCTCATGAGCCCATGTGGCTACAGGGGATCATGAGAATATTTACATGCCGCTCGCAGTTGAAGCCTGCAGGCTAAACCCTCCGTATGTCGCACGCTTGATCTAATTCTGATTTAGAGCGACTCTATTCCAACCTACAAGCACTGCAACTTTCTTGTAGTGAAATAGCCGGTTGATGGTCGATGAAAAATTATAAAATAAGCGGTCAGTGGTTTTCTTGTTTGTATTTTTTACCTTATCACACACAGCCGTAAGGTTCAAAATCACAGACAAGCACCCAAATAGTGACCCCTTTTACCGCCACATCGCGAGGTAAGCAAGCAGGTTACATGGCAAAGCTGAGTGAAGCAAAGCATACACAAATGAGATGTGCTGGTTTGTGATTTTGGGCTTTACAGCTGTTATCACAGGCCAGCACATGTGAAATAAATGTATGCCAAAAATTATTTCGTGGAAAGCGAAAAAAGTTTTGATGAAAACAGTGGATTAACCCATATCATACTGAGGCTAAAGCTTCAAATTTGTACACTGCCATATGCAAGCTACATTATAGTACTTCTATGGGGAACACAGGGATACTAGAATGGATGCTTCCAGGTTCTGTGCCAACGGTGAGAACTCATCAGTCAAAAAAACCTGCAATATATGGCCGCCCACTCTGGGGCCAGTTGCATGGGTAATCTTAGTCCTGCGCCAGCCACTAAGCAAGGTGCTCTGCAATAGCGGAGCACTTTGCTTAGTGGCTGATGCAGGACTATGCTCACTTATGCAACTCACTCCCGTTACATTGCAAGGGCAATGAAATTAACCCCTGCTGCAAGTCCAAAAAGGTGAAACCATGCAGATGCAACGAACTTTACAACTTTTAAGTCCCCCCCACCTCCCCCCCAGAGCTAAATCAACAATTTACAAGTTTCTTGTTGGCCACATTTATGTGCAGGTTTCTTGAATAGATGGGGTTATCTGGCTTTGAATTCTCCATGGTTTCAAAAACTTCATTTGCATCCACTGGCAGTGAAGGGGTTAATAAGTGAACTCACCTAAAGTACCCCCACATCAATACCTGCGAAAATGTAGTGTAGCATTGCTGGCGAAATGCTATGCAACGCTTCTGCAGCTATTGATGTTGGGTGCCTTGAAGAAATGAAAATAATATTCCATCAAGTGATTAGACAGTGTACAACGAGTCTTGCAATTACCCACTTGGTCTAGTCACATCCAAAACCAGTAATGAAATGTGAGATGTGCACACAAAAAAAGCAAAACTTATGTGTGGTTTCCTGTAAATGGACTTATGTGTAACTCAGTCTATAAACAAATAAAGTCAAATAAACAGTATGATTATCATCGATTTAAGTCTTCAAACCTTAACACGAATTAGACTAAGTGTTAGCTGTATAAATAGAGCTGAATTAGCAAGCTTGCAGTTGCATGTAATGATAATGTACTGTGGTCCCCTTGCAGAAATGCTCACTGTACTGTGGTCCCCTTGATTGCTTGGAACGTGTTGCGTGAGACCATCTCAGATGTAAAAGAATCTTCTGCTAAATAAATCAGCTGCAAGTTTGCAACTTGAAAACAAAGCAATAGGCTGGTTGCGAGTTCCCAAGCAGCGTGACAACACTCACTAGATTATGCAACTTTGAGCCGAGACAAGACTTGGCTAGCCACAAAATGTGGGCAAATCAGCTAGCTGTTATGCAGAGATGAGAATCCTAAAGTGACAAAAAGGAGGAAAAATTCCAAAGTCTGTCGAGTGGCGAAGCCACGAGTGCGCGTACCTGCGAAGCAGGTACGCGATGCTAGGGGGGTCCGGGGGCATGCTCCCCCGGAAAATTTTTCAAAAGATGGTTAAAATCTATGCATTCTGGTGCATTCTGAGCCTTATTTTATGGGGTCAGATCAGTTGTTTTTGTGGTACTAAAATGCTGTTGTTAGCTCTCCACAGCTCGACACAATGAATTTATTTCAAACATCAGTTACGCCTTGTATTAATCAAACATTCCTTTTGACTGCAGACAAGAATGGTTTAAATACCAATGACAAGACAAGGCTTTACCAATGCACATAATTATTGTCCAAAACAGAGTTGTACATTTATACATAGAATCAGCATGAAGCCTCACTGACACTCTTACAGTCACACCAAACAATAAAATCATAAATACCTCGATTGAGTGTTCAAACAAGGTTTACTATTTCAAGATAATGTCTTGGAAAAACCACAACAATTTGCCTTCGAGATTGAGTCGCCAACACACAACTCCACATTTCTTTCGATCTTTTTGTCCTTCAAACGAATTAAGACTGTCGTGTTCAACTTTTCTTCTAACCACTTAAAGTTCCACTTGTTTTTTACACCACTGTTGATGTGGGTAGCAAGAGCCTTTTCTCCAGGATTCAGTTTTCGAAGCATTTTACAAGTCGCTCTTTGTTCTCTTAACAATGGCAGATCAACCACGTGATGTTTTGGCTGTTCCATCGTTCGCACTACAACTCAGCGCGCATGAGAAATGGCTTCAAGCGCCTATTTGTGTGACGTCACTGTCTCACTATAATCAGCGGGAGTGTCTGGGAACAGCCGGAATCTTAAGCACAGAAAAACGGGAGGGCTAAACTGCACGTTTACCAGGACACACGGAAGAAAGAGAAATCGGGTTATCTCGGCTTTTTACAGCAGCTTGGTGGATCGACGGAAACGAAGTGAGAGCGAACCAAATGACAACAATCCGCATGGGAACGAGTGGGAATAAGCTGCGAGATCGAAAATCAACAACTCACCCTAGTCATATACACTAAAAATTTTCTCACTAGATTTAAACCGATCTCAAAAATGACCCTGGGACCTTCCAAAAGAGCGGATTTCCGCTAAAAGGCGGAAGATTCTCATCTCTGATTAAGCTTAGCCGATGTTTTACTGTGAATCACATACAACAAGCGGGAAATTTAAAGCTCAGATTGGCAAAGAACTGGAAATAATACTAAGAAAAATGAATCTCGCAACTTTCATGAAAACTGCATATAGCGATGAAGCCCGTCACGGTGGCTTCGGAAAATGGTCTGCCATGTTGTTTCAATAGCTAATATAATTATTTAACTTTTTTATACCAAAAGTACAGGCATTTTATTCAAGCAGACTTGGCTTATATAGGGCGATTTCATGGAAATAATTTACATTGTTTTCCTGCTCGCACTGCCAATCATCCATGGCGACGCTCTGTCTTGCCCACAGCATGCTGCGCTTTCTCGCCTCTCGTGCTAGACAGCAGGCTAGTTTGGGGGAACTCGTGACCTCTGTATTGCCGAGTTATAATAAAAATTGGCTCCCAAAAACAAAACCCGTTCAAAGGTTTTAGCAAAGCACTTAAACTAGAAAAATAAGAATAAATACTTACTGTATGATCCAGTACTCGGTTTAAATGGATTTTAAAATCAGATGCAGCGGGTTTGGTTATGCCATCGGTTTCTCATGTCACCAAGCAGCGCTATGCTTTCTTTGAAATTTTGCAACAACAAATGTCAGTTGATGATGTCACACTACAAGCTAAGTGTAATGATCAGTTTGGCAATGCTTGGAAGACTCTTGTCATGAAATGAAGTGATTGTTAACTCTTTGGCTGTCAGGTCTTTTTTTGTGGAGGTGATTCCTGACAGTCAAAGGGTTAATGTAGTGATGTGTACACGCAGTCTTTAGATACTTCAGTGAACAGTTGAATATATTAGACAATGTGGTGAATACATATGAAAAACAGGCCCAGTACACATCTTGTTTCCAGTTGTGACAATGTAGCCAGAATATGTACTGAAGTAATCAAGTATTCTGGGGTATTTTCCAAATGTAAACACATAATAGCTGTTTTCTGGAGATAGTGTTGGCATTAACTGTTGTGAACAACACCGTCAGCTTTTTTTTCTGTTTACTTTTATCACTGTCCCATGGTGAAACTGTCTGAAAGCGGTTCATATTAAAACGTAAATAAAATAGAACACTAATCCAACGAAATACCCATATTACTTAAAATAACTATAGAAGCAAATTATGAAATCCTCATTCACACAAAAAGAAGGAAATAAGATAGATGATATTTTCAAATAAAAGTGCTCTTTATCAACCAAAATCATTTTACATAAACAGGAATTGATTCACAAATCTTTCTTCTAAATGTCTTGCTTACAGTTTCTGACACTTTAGTCACTTCCATAACAAGGGGGAAAAAAACAATTTTAAAAAAAGACAAAGTTCCCACTGCCTTCAAATACAATTTTTTCAATCTCTGACCTTGGACAATGAGATGATTTGCACTCTCACACATGCTTTGCACCAACCACAACAGTCACATGAACAGTTTCTGACAAGCGAAGAAGACCCGAAGTGGTATGCATGAACATGGAGTGAGATTGTGGGCCTGGTCTAGGCCAGAAGTCTTAGCCTACTGTTATGACAATAGGCTTAGGCTTCTGGGGCCAGTTGCATCAGTGAGCTTAGTCCTGCACCAGCCACTAAGCTAGGTGCTCCGCTATTGCGGAGCACCTTGCTTAGTGTCTGGTGCAGGACTAAGCTCTCTCATGGAACTCAGAACTGGCTTCAACCAGGCCCACCATTTCAGTCCGAGTTCATGCTTACCACAGCACAACACACAGACTCATGAGCCAAAATTCACATTTGTTTTCATGCACTCTTCAAGGGCACACAAGACGAAGAAGACTGAAGCTACTTGAGACAGTCTTGCACGCGCATTTCTACCGATCTCAGTTGTCTGTAGAAACCAACTACACACACGGGAGACATCAAGTGAGGGGGACGGGGGAGATCTGTCTACCTCCAATCTGGCCCGCCGTTGAGGATGGCGTGGGGGACGTGTGGCCTGACATGTTGGAAATGCGACCCTGTTCCTTCACGATCGGATCTGCACAACACATCAACAAGCATACTGAATAAAGTGACCGGCACCAAATAAAGGGTTAACAGTTCACCATAACAAATGGTCTTTGCAAGTCCCACAATAATGCTTTGCAGCACAAAAGGGCTAACTTAATTTATGAAACCATAAAATTAGACCTTCCTGCCCGTCTTCTCCTTTGTACGCAGTAGAGTTTGCGCAATGCGCCCAGGGGTATAGTAGAAACGTTACATAAGCCTTCTTACATAGATTATGAGAAGGACAAAAAAGCCTGTTGAGGAAAGACAACATTGAGGACTAGTATCTTCATATATTAGCAATTAAAGCAGGTCGCTTAAAGTGCCCTATGAGTGGTAGAACAAATTACAATACACAGAAAGGTCTTCCCAACTACCTTTGGGCAAAAGTTTAGAAAGCTGGCACATGCACAAAAAACAAATGTCTTATGTGCATAACCAATACAAATAGTCTGATCTTTGTGACCTAGACAAGTCACTAAAATGAGAAAGTGTTTGTCTTAACCTAATGCTTTTGTGCAAAAGATATATTCACATTTTCTCAAAATGTATGCATTTTTCACATTCGTCAACCCCCTCTGACCTTTGAAAGGGGTCAACAAAATTAGTATCCACAGATCTTATCATCAGTAACCTCTACCCGTAATTTGATTGAAAGTCCGTTGGTGTTATGAAAAATGATAAAAACTAAAGTCTACCCAAAATTCGCATTATTCAAACATCTGCTGACCTCATTTTCCCCTTGATCTTTCTGAGGGGACACCTAAATTAGCATGTATATAAAGGTCATACCATCAGATATCTTCGTACCATGTTTGCGTTCAAAGTTGAAAATAGTATTTTTGAAAACAGTTTTTGTCTTTTTATTTTTTAAACCTATTTCTGGACCTGGTGTGATGCTGATCTTTCAGAGATCACTGAAACTGCTAACCCTTTGGGTGCCGGTAGCTGTTTTAGTCACGATTCCTGTAGGAATCATCGCGACTAAACTGCTACTACCACCCAAAGGGTTAATTTCAATGTATCCTTGAGCCAAGTTTGAATAGGCTTATTTTGCCCACCAGCCTTTGGCTAGCGACTTCAAAGTTTTACTAGCCAAACTGAAAATGTTACTAGCCAAACTGAAAATTTTACTAGTACTGAAAATAGCCCAACGCAACAATATAATGTACCACAAGTGTTTGACCCCCAATGTTAGTGTTTTCTGACCAGAGGCATTGAGAACAAATATTTAAACAGACACTCATAACCAAGTTAATGTTTATGTCCTGACCAAGCTTTTGATAGTATCAAGTGGAGAAATAACTGACAAAGTCCCCATGTGAACTGTGGTGGGATTTTCATTTATTTATTTTTGTAAGCCCCATGTGAACTGTGGTGGGATTTTTATTTATTTATTTTTGTAAGTAGAGCAGGGTCTGTAGACCCCCAGGTATAAATTTTAGAGGATACACAGACCCTCATCTGAGCATTATACAGGGTCAGCAGATTTATTTAAGAAAAACTGCATCATATGTATGTTCCTTAAAATAAATTAACTCATTTCACTCTCTCCTCTTAAAAAGTGTTGTGACTGTGTGTGTGTGTCCTTTCCATGATACTGATTCTTTAACGCTATCGTGCAAATGCCTGTCTCCCTCTCCATCGCTCTCTCACACACACAGAAAAACATATATATTTATTTATTTGTATGATTGTTTGATAATGTATTGTAACAGAGAATATAGCGTTTTCTGCTGAATGCAGATTGACAACCAAAGTCTGACTTGTCTAAACTCTGTGTGTGTGTGTGTGTGTGTGTGTGTGTGTGTGTGTGTGTGTGTGTGTGTGTGTGTGCGTGCGTGCGTGCGTGCGTGCGTGCGTGCGTGCGTGCGTACTAATGTACTTAAAAGTTGGTTTTAACCCGAAAGACGTATTTCACCAATTTTAGAGCTTTTGCCTAATACCTGTGTACCAGAAGATGGCCGGATCGACCACGATAAAAAACAAAACAAAAAACTGACAAACTTATTTCTGTTCAAATTTCTGGACTTGCTTTCGAGTTCGCCTCCATGCACATTGCGCATGCCATCTGTGTGCCGTCATGCTTTAGCCATGGAAATACATGCAGCCATGAACTCTGAAAACTGCGAGTCGCAGCAGTGGTGCCACGCACGGCCCAGGGGTGTCATTTCTGGTACTGTCGCTTGTTTATGGAGACGGTGTCGAAGTGCAACTATCTTCTAAGCAATTATCACAATCAGACAGTGCCGGATTGAAGAATCAGAAGCATTCCAGCTTCCTTTGCTTTTTCTCCACCATTTACAACTTCGTTCTAGATCGAAAGTGAAACGCACCATGCGGTATCCCATAATAGTATGAATGGTGACGTCACTGCAAGTAACGCGTTCAACATGTAGCGCGCACTTTGTCATAACATGCCGACACCACACGTAAACTAACAGTTTGCCCGTCCAGTTACACTCGCACGTACCCCGGAGTCGGGGCGATTCAGAACGCAGCCACGACCAAGCGAGCGGCTAAACGAACCAACTTGTCACTAAAAGTAGAACGACTGCACAGACCTTTGTTGGGGTACGCACAGTGGTGCAAGGATGATGCGTCTCGGACGCATATGCACTGAATTTTAGTGCGTCTGACTATCCCGTAGTTACATTTTCAGTATGTGATTTTGAGTTTTAATGCGTCATAGACACACTAAAACAGTCGCTATTGCTTGCTTAGTATTACGAGAAGTGAAGGTTGAACGTTTGGGCACTTTCGGATTTAGAACTGAAGATGTACGGATTGGAAAATGCACAAGCACACTCGCATGTGGCGAGTGGATTTTTTTTTTTTACTCACCAAACAAAAAAATCACTCGCCATGGCGAGTAAATTACTCGCCATTTTCAGGGCTGCATGTCCCAAAATTCCACGACATAAACTTAAATTTCACAAAGTTGTGCTTATTTGAAAGCATGACCATTTTCAGGTTGGAACTTAGGTTGTAAAAAGTGCTTATTGTCCTATGAAGGCTACATAAATTACAGATTAGCAGATGGACCAACCATTCTAGTTCAAGGGTGGTGCCAGAATAGCTTGGTGCCTCAGGCGCCAAGCTATTCTGGCACCACCCTTGAACTATAATAGTCAAATTAATCTCAAGCGGAAGTGAATCAGGATGAAACTGGTTAAAGGGAGAGGCAAGTCTGACCAACAATTGAGCTAAATCAGTGTCTTATTAACCCATTACATTCTTCCGCTGATTTTTTAAAAAGTATGCATATTATCCTATAAAGGCTACATTACAGATTATGAGATAGATCAAGCCTTTTAGTTCAAGGGTCGAGCCAGAATAGCTTGGAGGCACCAAGCTATTCTGGCACCACCTTTGAACTATCATAGTCAAATTAATTTCAAAGGGTTATGAAGAAATGAAAATCAAGGAGAACTTTTCCATCTGCGCTTTCAGTGTAATATAACAACGCATTGAAAATGCAGGCAGAGCAGAAGATGGGGGTGCACCGAGTTTGTGCGCATGGCAATGTCAGAACACCCCAAACGGCCTATACACACACTGCATTGCGTTTGCTTGCATCCTCGCTATTTATATGTGCATAATACATTTTCTTGTCAACATAGCTATTCTTGATTGTCGGCATTGTAAAGGTATTCCTTAGCGTAAATGCCGAGCGAAGTAGCTTATTACTGCAGAGTATGCCTTCAGAGCAATCAGGTGTGAAATGATATTCGCACACGAAAAGATACTTTTTTACATTCGTAATCTTCCACTTTTTTCGGTTACTTTCCGTTCCTCAGCCATGCTTGGCAAAATTTCTGATCTTCAACAGACTTTTTTTTTGGATTAGGAAAATGAAAGCTCTTCTTTTCATCACCTCAAGTTAAACAACCCAAGGTTTTTCACTGTACCGGTAAACTGACGTCACTACCTGCTAGCAATTCATCTGCTAAGGATGCATGCGCACCAACATGTCAACTTCCAAGTTAACAGATAAATTGATGAATCAAACTTCATTTTCTTGTTACCAGGAGGGTTTAGAGGGGAAAAAGTGGCAAAGTCACAGTTTTGATCAAGTACTGGAGGCTTCTAAGCTCATTTGTCAGACTTGTCTTTCCCTTTAACCTATTTTGAATAGTATATAATCAATAAAGAAATAAAGTTCAAACCAAATTGATCGAAGAGTTTTAGAGGTATTGTCTGGGCAAAGAAACCTGGACAGATAGAAACACATGACAGAGACATAGTAAACTACAGTATAGTTTTGCCTCCTACCCCCTTCCAGAGGAGTGGGGGGTGGTGTAAAAACATGATGCAACTCACAGAAGTACGGGTGTTCCATGGCCTCACGGGCAGTGAGTCGCTCATTGTGGTCATAGCGCAGAAGCTTGTCAAGGAAGTCCAGAGCCTCCGGGCTGACCAAGTGCTGGTTCTCACTGTGCACAAACCGCTCCCAACGCTTTCGCGAGTGCCTGCACACAAGACACAGTCATCTTTTAGTTTTAATTCCTTTGTACATGAAGCTCCTTGTACATGCATCTACCGGTTCTGCTTTACAGTACTGGTGGCTGCAGACACAAGTAGGTTAAAATCTAAACCCCATGACAATTCAAGGGTAGTGGCACATTAGCTCAGATCAGTGCCATCAGGAGCCAAGTTAATCTAGCACTACCCTTCAATTATCATGATCAATGCATTTTCTGCAGCTGGTGTGAAACCACCCAAATTTGGGAAAAGCGGCTGTGGTGTTAAATGGGTTAATTTATCATTGTGATAAGAATCTGTGTTCTTCGTATCAGGAAATCCCAGTCTACTTTATATATATATATATATATATATATATATATATATATATATATATATATATATATATATATATATATATATATATATATATATATATATATATATATATATATATATATGGATATACATTATAAAGAACCACAGAAAGGAACAGTTACTTCCTATGCTTAACTCATTTGGGCATGCAGGCATGGGTACTGTTCACGGCCTGCATTAGAAGGGGATCAAAATTATGACCTACACTAGGAAACAGACTGCAAAAGGTAAAAGCTAAACATTAAACAATGAAAATGTTATTGATATACCTGTCAATACTGCTGTAAACAAGGACAAACTTGAATAATGATTAACTCTTTCACTGCGGACTTCGCATCTAAGCTAAGCAATGACCAGCCTTGCCAATTTTGCATCTAAGCGAAGCCATAGCTGCGCCACGTTCACACCCAAGAAAAATGGTGGGCAGCAGCGCCAATGTCGCATCTAAGCGAAACCATAGGCCAATGCCATTTTGACTTTTCTGTGAATGCCCAAGTGACCACCAAATTCGCATTTAATCTAATCTAGTAGTGTCACTCTTCACAGCTCTTTAGCACATGAAACCAAGCTTAATCTTCCTGTATTCTGGGGCGGTCCGTGGCGCAGTGGTTAAGGCGCCTGCCACCAATGCCAAAGGTGCGAGGTTCGAAAACGGGTTCCGGCGGTGGACTTTTTTCCTCTAGTGTCACCGTTAATTCGGGCAGAACGTCAGGGGTTCTTTCTCCGGGTACTCCGGTTCTTCCACTCCCCCCCCACCCCCACGGTACCGGTTTCAGGCCACTTTACAAATTTCAAATACAAGCGATAAAAAATCTCTGTAACTTCAGTAGCTGAACTGGCCCTTCGTCTGTCTTGTACTGTGTTTGTCTTAAATGGCGTAAATCCATGTCTGTTATGCGAGTGTGCGTGTTGGGTTTCAGTTCGCGGCGCTTTGAGTCGATTTGCCCAAAAACTGAGAAAAAGTGCCTATATAATAACGGTATTATTATTATTATATTTGCACATGATCGGAACATTTCAAACACACATGCGAAGCTGAATTTGTGGAGTTTCTTGCAAGTTATATAATATGAATAGAACTCGTAACAGTTATCAGATTATATGTATATGGCATCCTGTACGAAAACTTTTTAAACAAAAATTCATGTTGCTATTAAACTTTTGATTTTTGTTTAATTTTTGACTGGTTTTGCCCACTTTCATGGGACTGTGTATGTTGTTAAATAGAAATTTGTTTTAAAATTTTCTGTTTTAAACTCAGATGCCTGTAAGCTGATAAAAACTAAGGTAATCATCAAGAAATTTTGTAAGCTGAGCCAGTGGTAAGGGGGTCACAAACACAAGCAGAGTCCCTATGTCCCCCTAAAAATTAAAGATTTAACAAATTTTGACAATAACTGAACCAAATCCCTGCTATTTGAGACAAGAAGTTACATGTGAGGAACAAAATGACTTTAAAAGTTTTCCAAATGTCAAATTCATGAGTTCTTCAAAGAGGGGACTTCTGATTTCTAATTCAGGCAGTCAACGCTCACACACAGATATTCAACCCTTACCATTCGTAATAAACCAATGTGTGAAATAAGTTTTGACTAAAATAGTTAATGGGTAGTGCCAGAATAGTTTGGCGCCTCTAGGCGCCAAGCTATTCTGGCACCACCCTTGAACTAAAGCCATTGGTCTATATCCTTCTTATCTGTAAGTACTATAGTATAATGTAGCTTGCATATGGCAGTGTACAAATTTGAAGCTTTTAGCATCAGTATGATATGGATTAATCCACTGTTTTTTATCAAAACGTTTTTCGCTTTCCATGAAATAATTTTGACATACGCTTTTAGCCTCGGTATGATATGGGTTAAAACCAACAGCTACCCAGACCAAAAAGGTGACTGCTAAGCGTGTAAAATGCAAAGAAGTACCCAACAGCTACCACCTATCACACAAGCCTTTTGCTCTTTAAATGACTGCACTACTGATATTTTTCTGCACGTATGGAAAGAGATGTTGGCCTGAAAAAAAGTGGTGCTGGCAGTGACTACTGCAGGAAGTGGATGGCAACAAGTCAGTTAATGATGAACTTGATAGGTGTAAAATCGAAGACTTCTCTGCTCCCTTCTTACAATTTTCCTCCTCCGGTAAATGGGCCATAATAATAATAATAATAAAAATAATAATAAAAATACATAGTTCTTGTATAGCGCTGTTCTCCAGGAAAACACTGGACTCACTGCGCATGCACAACAGCACACCCTTTCTCTCTCAGACACACACTCACAATTATACACTACTTTAAACCACCCCATCCCTTCCCCACACCTTACATTCACTTCCTCTGGGATCAGAATAGGTGGCAGTCAAAACATCACATAACACATTCTGCCCCAGGATCGAAATCCCCAAATTCTGACGTTGCCATCTGTAGGACCATATTACAATTGTGGAGACAGATCGAGCATGATAGTTGAAGGGTGGTGCCAGAATAGCTTGATGCGTATGGGTGCCAAGCTATTCTGGCACCACCCTTGAACTATCATGCTTGACCCATGTCTTGCTGTGGTGTGCTGGGGCTGAATGAGTTAACGACACCTGTTATGTGTGCCGTCCCACAGAAAAAGATGACCACAAGTCTTAGTTAAGGCAGGACAACCAATAAAAACCCGTTTTTTGGGGTGTGTGAATTCCAGCATTCAAATCCCAGCAGGAGCAGACATTTGTTGAAGATGGCAGCCAAGAGCGATCTATGGGTAAGTCGACTAAAGTCGCCTTGGCGGCAAGAGTTAACCTTTCAGTTTCATCAAACGAAGGACTGACCATGGAAAAATATATACATTGGTGACAGTTTAAAAAAAAATAAAACTTCGGCTGTCAGCAGTGCTTTTTCTCATGATTCCTGAAGGAATCATTGCGACAAGAAGATTGGCAAAGCCCTTATGGCGCACATGTATGACTGAAATTTTATCAATTGGCATTTTCACACATCTATCGACATGTGACCCATGACCTTTCCAAGGGGTCATCCAAATCAATATGTATAGCTAGATCTTAACATTAGGTATCAATGCACTAAATTTGAGTTCGAAGTTGAAAATAGTACCCAAGGGGGGGGGGGGGGGGGGGGGGGGGGGGGAATTGTGAAAATGTCTACCTGGACTTTTGGTAAACCTTGACCTTTCCAAAGGGTCCTACAAGTACAAATTAGTATAGATAAAAAGGTTTTACCATCAGGTATCTGTTTAGGAAGTTTGGGTCTGAAGTTGAAAACAGTATTTCAGAAGGAAAAATATTGGCCATTTTTTAAAACCTATTTTTTGACCTCTTGTGGCCCTTGACCTTTCCAAGGGGCCATTCCAAATCAGTATGCACAGAAAGGTTTTACCAGCAGATACCTCTGTACAAGATTGGGACTGAAGTTGAAAATAGTATCTGAGAAGAAAAAAAAGGATGGGATGAACCATAACCCAGAGATAAAACAGGATGGGATGAGCCATAACCCACAAAGTCCCTTCTATTTGAGAGCTGTCTTCGCCATCAAGGTTCTCTACCTTTTGGTCAGCGCACTTTTGTTTATCAAGCCCCAGTGTTATGGAATACACTTCCTCTTGAGGTCAGAAACAGTGAGTCTGTCTCTGACTTCAAGAGGTCGTTGAAAACTCACCTCTTCAAGCTTTACTTTGAATATTAACTGCCAGTGTTTGTTTCATAATGTTTGATGCCTTAGTTTTAGTTCTGTAATCCTCCTTGTTTAGATTGAATGTTAATTAGAATATAAATTATTATGTATGCATTGTTTAGTTTATTGTAAAAGTGGTGTGTTTGGGTATTGTGTTTTGTTTCTTATGTGCATGTCATTGTATTTTTATTTTTGTGTACAGATTGTAAAGCGCTTAGAGCTTTTGATTATGATTAAGCACTATATAAATACTCATTATTATTTTGACTCGAGTCTGATGTTGAAATATCTACTTTTGAAAAAGCTTTGCAGATGTGCCAATGCGTCATAGTGAACTCTATAAGAGCGCAGTGCATACGCATCATTCACTTGTAAAACGTCATTTGTCAGGACATTTATTGGTGGGTTTTTTTAAATAATTTTATATTTAACGTGATATGAGTTTCGCTTTCGCTTCAAGACTTGGAAAAATGGTGACAAAACTCTAATTTCATGGTACAATTTCAGTCTTGCTATAATTTGTGTGAAATAGGTTGACTTTACTAGCTACATGCTATACTGAGTACACCTGCATGCTCTTCTGAAAGTGCGTCATGTGTGTGTATGTGTGCGTGCCTGGCGTGCATGCGCGCTCCAAACATACTCAAGAGGCATAGATGTTCATGTGCCCTCTGGCCACATGAGGATCTATGCCTCTTGGAGATGCACGCATATATGAGTGAGAGAGTGAGAGAGTGAGCGAGCGAGCGAACAGGAGAATTACATCATATTTAGAGTATGTCTGCGTGGTGACGGAGTTGATTCTTTTACGTCACCGCCACTGTCCGACTTTCTCCAGATGTCAAGGTTTTTAACCATTTTAATTTTTTTCTGAAAAGAATCAATTTTTACTGAAGTTGAAAGTGTACAAAGCTGGCTAACGAACTAATCCAAAGTCTTTCCCCAAACTAGCTATATCGGGTCACCTGAATGCTCTTCTAAAAGCGCGATGTGTGTGTGTGTGTGTGTGTGTGTGTGTGTGTGTGTGTGTGTGTGTGTGTGTGTGTGTGTGTGTGTGTGTGTGTGTGTGCGTGCTAGTGTGTGCATGCGCGTGCCCCAAACATCTCCAAGAGACACAGATCCTCATGCGCTCTCCAGGCACATGAAGATCTATGCCTCTTAGAGTTGCCCGCATGTGTGTGTGATGAGAGAGAGAGAGAGAAAGCGAGAGAATTACATCATATTTAGTAATATGTCAATGTCTGAGTGGTAATGGAGTTGCCGCTTTTACGTCACCGCCACTGTCGGACTTTCTTTAGAAGTCAAGGTTTTTTACTGTTTTGAATTAATTTTTACTAAAGAAGTTGAAAGGATACAAAGCTGGCGACCGAACTTATCCAATGTCTTTATCCAAACTAGCTATATCCAAAATTTCAGGTAAATATGACAAAGATTACGGACTCTAATCTGACTTTCTAAAAACGGATGTTTATGTCTTAAATGAGACATTTAATTACAATATGCTCGGAGGCTCTCTTAGCCACCCCTTTAAGCATTTTGCCAAGTTTCAAGCTTGTGTTGTTCAGAAATATCGGAGATTCTCTTGTTTACATACATATGCATACACACACATACACCATATACATACATACATACATATACGCACATACGGCGCTTCTTGCCAAATGTACGTTCAGCAGTGAGGATAGAGTAACTAGACATGACGTAATTTTTATCTTGTTACTTCAATTGTGAGAGGTTTGGGCCTGCCCGCCTCTGACATCATGGACATGTTATTAAATTTGACCCACCAAGACCCATCCTAAAAAGTCCCTTCTATAAATAAAAAGGACTTAAAAAGAGTCAAAATAAAGCTTTTATTAGACCTATTTTGGGACTTCTCGTTACCCTTGACCTTTTTGAGGAGTCATCCAAATTAGTATGCACAGCAAGGTCTTAACATCAGGTATCCGTGTACCAAATTTGGGTTTTAAGCTAAAAATAGCATGTAATTAAAACTATTTTTGTCACACATGGCTATTTTTTTACCTATTTCTAGACCCCTACGATTGCTATTGCATGAGCCAAAAAGCACTACTCGCAGCCAGTGGGTTAAAACTATAGGGGATATTACAACCAACAGCAGATAGCTATGCCCTGCTCATGTTTTGTTCACATTATCCATGCACCGTGCTGTCCGGGCAACATCCCTATAAATCTTATATCCATGAACCATTTACAGAGGTTTGCATTTGGTCAAGTGTTTTTGGTTCTGGAAGTGAATGGATCAATTCTAATAATTCTGGTTAATAATGTCCACACCTTTGCTCACATACATATTCACGCATAGGAACGGGCTTATACAGCAGTAACTTGAAATTAGCATGAGCCATGCAATGATGCATACACTGATACATATATGCACACACTCAAAAATTTCTCATTCCAACAGTAACGTTCATAGCCATAACACTAACAAACATTTTCGCCCAAGAAATAAGAAAAACAATACAGAAGTTAGCTGTGATACATTCATGCAGGTTCCCAAAATCAATCAGTTGTTTCAAAAGGAGTGGGGAAAAATGCGAGTTAAAAAGAACTAAAACTCTCATCACTCAAAAAAAACAACAAAAAAAAAAAAAAAACAAGGCAAAGCCATTATGGCTCATGTGTACGACCTATTTACATATGTGTGACCTTTGTGACAATAAGTAAAGGGCTGGCTTTTGCACCAGCAAAATCCATGTTTTCTGAAAATGTAAGCATTTTTCACTTATCCATCATTATTAGTATGCATAGATAGGTCTTACCATCAGGTATCTCTGCACCAAATTTGGGTTTTAAGTTGTGAATAGTGTTTGAGAACAAACATCTTTTGTCAAAATATGGATATTTACCTATATCCTGAGATCTTGTGACCCTTGACCTCTCAGAGGATCAACCAAATTAGTATGCACAGAAAGGTCTTCTCATCGGGTATCTCTGTAGCAAGTTTGGGTTTGAAGTTGTGTATATATTTGAGGAAAAAGAAACATCTTTTGTCACACAAAAATGGCTATTTGGGACCCATTTCCTGACCTTGTGACCTTTCCAAGGATCATCCAAATTAGTATGCATAGATATCTCTGTACCAAATTTGGGTTTGAAGTTGTGAATAGTATTTGAGTAAAAACATCTTTTGTCAAAATATAGCTATTTTTGGCATACATTTCCTCATCCCCTGTGACCTTGACATTTGTGAGAGGTCACTCACATTAGTAGGTTTAAAAAGGTCTTGCCACAAAGTATCCTTCAGAAAAGTTTGAAGACTGTGGCTTGAATAGTCTCCAAGAAAATGCCAACGTTGCCACAGACCTCGGACGGACGACCACTGGCCCCGAACATGGACTCACTTTTGCTTCGCACGTGAGCCAAAGAAGTTCCTAAGTAAAATTCTGTTTTTTTTACTTTCTTCACAAAAAACACACCTATGTTACATTAGTTCACATTGTGTTAGTGTGCTATGTTGATCCCAAATAATAGCTTCAGACACTTGGATGAAAGTCATAGTTACATCGTTTGGCTATACATGTCTCTGTAAAGTTTCATTCCCCTGAAAAAAATCAAAAACTTCTCTGGTAAAAGTATCAAGAGTGTTTCTGGGACAGTGTAATGGAGTAAAACCGTGTATGTAAAATGGCTTTGAAAAATGTACAACAAGTGGATATTCCATTACTACTATAAAATTTTCCTATCACTATCTGATATTTAACTGCATCTCAATCAATGGGGTATGGACGGATTTTGTAATCTTCACAACAGATGTTTTCAACTAATGAATTTAATCTAACAAAAGCCTTACAAAGACACAAAACCTTCAACACATATTTATTATCATATTAGAGCTGACAGTTAACAACAAAACAGTTGAAGTGGGTTGTACTCAAGCAGCTACACACCTGAACTGGACATTATGTAATTGGACGAAGAAGCGGTTACTTAATGCGCCGCGTTACAAGAAGAGCACTTACCTCCCCAGGATGTCGTTAAACCTCGGGTCTAAGTCAATCTGGTACTTCTCAATGTATCCATAGAGGTCATCTGTACCTAGAACCTTGGCTATCCGCACCAGCTGAAAACAAAGTAACAAAGCAATACATTACCCACCTTGTGCATGCAGCCACTGCTTCTATTTTACAATTTCGGTGGCTGCATGCACAGAGCAGTAGATTAATTCTAGATACCTCTGGGTGCTTACAAAAGCACAGGTTTAGGGTTCACCTTAATATATTACCAGTAATTCTCATTATTTTTTTTTGGTGCTTGAAGGCAAATACCACAAAAGCAAATATCCTCCTTGATTTTTTAGAATAAATGCTCTCTAAATATTCATCATCATTACTACTATCAGTTTCAAATGCTACCATCAGGCAGACGTTTCAACATGCCACTTGCCAAAAAGAAGGTTTTTAAGAAGTCTTTTATTCCAAATGCTGTCTCGATTTTGAACTCTCGTTTATAACGCCGCGATAAGTATGATCTACTTAACATTACCTCCCATCTTGTGACAGATTGCTTGTGATAGATTGCTGCAATGATAATTTTTCATGATATGTTCTTGTAGCGTTTGATAATGTCTTATATTGAAAGCCAGAACAGTGCTTCACTTGAAAATCAGTGAATATCAACTTCTAGTTTCCAAGTATGTTACGATTGTGGTTGTGTTGTTTTGTAAGAGCATGCATGTATTAATCGTAGGAAACGATCCGATATTTATTTGAGCTATCATGGTTACCAATCACGTACCTTTTTAGTAAGTTTCGCTATCGTTCGCGCAGAGAGCCGTATTGGCTTTGTTGTGATATGCTAGGATTAGACCGGAAGATTCTAGAAAAGTCGCACAGAGAAGAGCGGAGAGTTTTTGTAATGCGTAGATTCGCTGAGAATAGACCAGAACGTTCGAGCAAAATCGCACTCGCTCTAGTGACCTCGTATGTGTGACATCAAAGTGTCGGCAACATTTTTGCAACTCTGTATCAAAGCCGCTCTAATATTCATAGTCATAGTTGTTTTCTGTACGCGTGAAATTAGCAGCCGGTCAGTAGGTAATATGAAAGATCGTGAAACTGGCAAGGTTGTGAACTGTCTGCCATACTCTTATGTGACGTCGTTACACACTGGGATTTGGGGCCGAATTTAGCAGTTGAATTTGTGTAGACTATTGTAGTTTATTCTAGAAAGTTCTTTTTCATTAATATTTATGAGTTTCGGTTACATATTTTATTTCGATTGGTTGCGTTGTGTGAATTCATCGGATTGTTCTGGAAAGCAGTTGTACTGTAAAAGATCGTGCTGGGAAGCACGTTCGTACATTGTCATACATTGTCAGTTGTAGGGACACACAGTTTATCGTAGGTACGTGGCCCGTAAAGGGTGTACATTGTGAGAGACGCAGCATAACATTGGGGTACGTTGTATGAGAAACGCATTGTGTCGCCAGTGTTGACATTTTGCAAAAGAGACATTGTATCAGTCTTGGTGCATTTGGGAATGCATTGTGTGGAGATCGCTTTGCTGAAATAAAATATTGTTGGAACCGTTACTCCAGTGTAGTCTAAGCCACGCGTGACGGGTTGCAGCTGAGTGAAGTTTCTTTAAAAGAACCTTACGTGCATGCGTCTGGTGTGATATCATACTACGATTCAACACGTAACAACATAATTCTCTTGGCTTGACTTCGCGAACGAAGATTCTATAGGGCTTGCCCACGTCATCTGCAGGCATTTTCGTGGGTGCGGAGGCCAATCCGGGACAGGCAGATTCGACCGCAGTGGCTGCAGGGGAAGGTCTGGTCAGGGTTCTGAATTACGACAACTCTGTTTTTTCTTCTGAGCCGCTTGTCCTTAAGGTTAGCTCTGCGAGAGTCCTCAAAGGAGACGGCTGATGAAGGACCTCTGTCTTTTTCAGACTGACCTCAAGTCCAAAGAGCTGGGCGGCATCTGCGAAGCAGGACGTAATGCGCTGCAAGGCTCTCTCTGTGTGTGCAACGAGGGCAGCGTCATCAGCAAAGAGCAGCTCACGAATCAGTTGGTCTAGGGTTTTCGTGTGGGCCTGCAGTCGTCTAAGGTTGAACAGGCTGCCATCGAGACGATACCTGATGTACACTGCATCGTCATCGTCGAGGTCCACTGTGGCCTGCTTCAACATCATGCTGAAGAAGATGGTGAAGAGGGGTCATCGTCGAGGTCCACTGTGGCCTGCTTCAACATCATGCTGAAGAAGATGGTGAAGAGGGTCGGTGCCAGCACGCAGCCTTGCTTCACGCCGTTGCAAATGGGGAATGGTTCTGAGAGGTCACCGTTTAGTCTGACCTGGCCTTGCTGGTCCTCGTGGAGCTGGACGATCATGTTGAGGAACTTTGGGGGACAACCTAGTCGCTCCAGGATCTGCCACATACCTTGCCTGCTCACAGTGTCAAACGCTTTTGTTAGGTCGAAAAACGTTACGTACAGCCCTTTGTTCTGCTCGCGGCACTTCTCCTGAAGCTGTCTCAGCACAAAGACCATGTCGGTGGTACTCCTGTTGGCTCTGAAGCCACACTGGCCCTCTGGGAGGTGGTCTTCAGCGATGGCAGGTACCAGCCGATTCAGGAGCAACCTTGCGAGAATTTTCCCGGCAATGGACAGCAGGGTAATTCCACGATAATTAGAGCAGGCAGACTTCTCTCCTTTGTTCTTGTACAGGGTGATGATGACTGCATCACGGAGATCCTTTGGTAGTGTTCCTTTTTCCCAGCAGCAGAGAAAGAGGTCGTGGAGCTTGTTGTGCAGTGCTGGGCCTCCATGTTTCCAGATCTCTGGCGGGATTCCGTCAATGCCTGCTGCTTTGCCACTCTTGAGCTAGTGGATGGCTGTGAGGGTCTCTTCGGCGGTGGGCGGTTCGTCCAATTCAACCTTTAGTGGAAGGTGTGGGATTTGGAGGATGACCGTTTCTTGAACAGTGCGCTCAGCGCTGAAGAGGTCCTGAAAGTATTCCCACCAGCAGTTCAAGATGGAGGTATTATCTGTGAGGAGTGCCTGTCCATCAGCGCTTCACAGGGGACTTTGTACCAGGTGCCTAGGGCCATACACTGCTTTCAGTGCTTCGTAGAAGCCCCTGTAGTCACCGTTGTCAGCGCATAGCTGGGTCCTCTGTGCGAGTCTGGACCACCACTCGCTCTGGAGCTCTCTAAGCTTGAGCTGGAGACTGCTGCAGATGAGGCGGAAGGCAGACTTCTTTACAGGGCAGGAAGGCTGGGCTAGGTGGGCCTGGTGGGCGGCTCTTTTTTTGCTAAAAGTTCCTGGATCTCTACGTCGTTTTCGTCAAACCAGTCTTTGTTCCTCTTTCTAGTTAGTTAGTTAGTTATTTGGGTTTAACGCCGAGCAGGCGACTAAGGCCATCTCACGGCGGGATGGGTAAAAATCTGGTCAGCCAGACTAAAAGCAAGGTCTTAAGACAAGATGTAAATATAGATTAAAAATCTCAGGCTAAAATGTCGCACATGTCTGGAAAAGAAACGTCTACAGACTCTCAAAAAGGGCAAATAAAAAAATTCACATAGTCTATGAATGCTCAGATCTTGTTAAAAATATTGCATTCTCTCAAAAAATTGAAGATTTTGTCCGGGGGAACATCCCGGAACAAAACCTTCAAGGAGTCTGCTGTGAAGTGTTTATATCTGGTGTCAATTAGGTCAGCACAATACAGCAAAAAGTGTCGAACAGAAAACTGCTCATCACAGGCAAAACACCATGGACGCTCATCCTGTTTAAGTAAGTAAGAGTGCGTAACATATGTGTGCCCGATGTGGAGCCGAGCAAGGACAGTCTCCTCACGGCGGCTGCCGCAGCGGAAAGGTAGACTGTCAGACAACTTAGGAAGAGCTTCATGAAGCTTGTTCCCTTCCTCTTTGTCCCACTCGGACTGCCACTCGCGGGCTATGTACGCACTAATAACAGGTTTAAAATCACTATAGACAGTCTGTGTGTCAGGGACAGGGTCACTGCGGGCACTGTTGGCAGCAGAATCTGCGATTCTGTTGCCTTCGATGCCCACATGGCCTGGGACCCAAATAAAAATGATGTCGTAATATTCCTTCATCAAGTCCGCGTAGAGCTCTCTAATCTGCACCAGCAGTGGATGGTCTGTTCCCGTGCCCTGAAGGGCCTGCAGGGCAGAAAGAGAGTCAGACAGAATCAGGAAGTTCCTTTCCCGAGACTGATAGGCATACTTGAGTGCTAGCAGAATGGCCTGCAGTTCTGCACTAAATACAGAGGAATGGTCAGGGAGACGGAGCTTAAATGGGCGTCTAGGATGGCGAGAGGACACTGCAGCCGCAGCCACTCTTCCATCCTCCGACTTGGACCCATCCGTATAAAGACGACAATAGCCAGGAAAAATTGAAAGGAGTTCATTGAGGCTCTGTTGGTATATGGCTGGTGGAGTACAATCCTTCTTGTGGGCAGTCAAGTCCAGCAAGATGTCAGGAACTGGTAGTAGCCAGGGTGGAGTGACGTGTTGCAGAGATTCCGAAACTTTGTCCAGGTCCACTCCGGCCGCCTGCAGATGAGGTCGGACACGGAAGGAAAGTGGACGGACAGCTCCCGGATGGGCATCGTAAATCTCTGCAAACGACGGGTTAAAAACACAATCATAGGCAGGATTTTCTGGATGGGCCTTCAGCTTCAGAACGTAGCTGAGCATGAGGCGGATGCGGCGGAGCCTGAGAGAAGGCTCCCATGCCTCTGCATACAGACTAGGAACTGGAGATGTCCTGAAGGCTCCCAGACATATGCGCAGACCTTGATGGTGAACTGTGTTCAGACGCTGCAGAACAGACTTGGAAGCCGAGCCATATACCACAAAGCCATAATCCAGTTTGGACCGAACAAGGGCCCGGTACAGTCGAAGTAAGACGATGCGGTCTGCACCCCAGTCAGTACGACCAACGACACGAAGAATGTCGAGGGCCTTCCGACAAGAGGTTCTAAGGTAGTTAACATGGTTGCAGAAGGTCAATCTTTTGTCAAAGATGACCCCCAAAAACTTTGCCTCTTCGGCCACCTTAATTGGCACTCCAGCAATGCTCAGGCTAGGTTCTGTTCCTCTTTCTAGCAAAGCCCAAGACTTCCACAGAGGATTTAACAATAGCAGTTTTCAGTTGTTCACAGAGTGTTTCAGGGGAGGAGTCTGCTGGATCAACTGTGTCTTTGAGCATGCGCTGTAAATCGGCCTGAAGGGCAGCTTTCTTGTCGTCACGCTGAAGGCTGGCAACATCAAGCTTTTTCTTGGGGGGGGGGGGGGGGGGGGGGGGGGGGGGGGGCCTTTCTTGGGTTTCAGCTTGAGGCGGAGCCTGAGTTTGCAGCGAACAAGGCGGTGGTCAGTGTGGCACTCTGCGCTGGGCATCACTCTGGTGAAGAGGACGTCACTGCGGTCCCTCTGACGCACTAGGACATAGTCGATAAGGTGCCAGTGCTTGGAGCGAGGATGCATCCTGGTGGTCTTTCGACTGTCCTTTTGCTGGAAAGTAGTGTTGGTGATGACAAGTTGCTGCTCTGCACAGAGCTAACAGTAGGCGACCATTGTCATTGCATTTCCCAACGCCATGCTCGCCGAGGACTCCTTTCCAGGCTTCAGAGTCTTGGCCCACTCTGGCGTTGAAGTCGCCAAGGATGATGACTTTGTCGTCTGCAGGGGTGCTCTGCAGGAGGCTGCGCAGGTCAGAGTAGAACTTGTCTTTTTCTGCAGGCTCTGCCAGGAGGGTTGGGGAGTACACACTGAGAAGGGTGACGTATTGCTGGTGTCTCAGTGGGAGGCGCATGGACATGATGCGGTCGGAGTGACCCGTTGGTAGGTTTTCCAACTTAGTCACAATGGGGGTCTTCACCATGAAGCCCACGCCTGAGAGCCGTCTTTCTGATGCAGGCCTGCCTGACCAGTAGAGGGTGTAGCCAGCGCCAAGTTCTTGGAGGCTGCCTTCCTCTGGAAGGCGTACTTCGCTGAGCGCGGCGATGTCGATGTTTAACCTCCGCAATTCATGGGCAATGAGGGCGGAGCGACGTTCAGGGCATCCGCTGTCTGCTGTGTCGAGCATGGTTCGGATGTTCCAGCATGCTACGTCGAGTCCGGTCGTGGTCGTCATGAGTGGATCCATTGTTTTTTCTTGTTTTCTGACCACACGAGAAGATGCCCGTTGACCGCGGCTAGCCAACTGGGGTTACGAGGGGATGAGCTTTGGTTAGGCCACCTTTCTAGGCCCCTCTCCATGTGAAGCAAGCAGTGCAGCTGTCCCTAGAGAAGGCTGCTTGGTCGTTCAGGGTGTGCCGAGTGACGTTGTCATCCCCAGGTCAACATCAGGCGACCAATATCCTGAACCGCCTGCATGCAGGTTTGAGACTGCGGCTTCCGGTGACATCTTTCACCTGCCGTTTTGCCCCTTGCCCATCGCTATCGGACTTGGAAAGTTCAGTGTCATATTCCGTGGGCGTTTCCTAAAGCCTGCGCGGTGGAGCTTTTTGGTGGAGTGCAGTGTGTGCAGTACTGGCCCCACCCTTTAAACCCTTGGTTCGTTTGCCATGGCCTAGCAAGCTGGGACGGTGGCATCGAGGTCCTCGGGTCGTAGGCTTTATAGCAGACTGTCCTCGTCTTAGTCTCTGGCTCAAAAGCCTTCCCCGGAGACACGGGGGCTTTGATGTCAAGGTTTTCCTCCCTTAGCCTTTCCGCAGCCAAGCGGCCAGGCCTGCAAGGCAGCAGGGGACTCGTGGGGGCCGGGGTCGTGTATGTCCCGTGCAGATGTGAACATCTGCCCACTGTCCAGACGGTGACACTTACCAGAGGAGAAAAATCCAACGCCGGAACCCGGTATCGAACCTCGCACCTTTGGCATTGGAGGCAGACGCCTTAACCACTGCGCAACTTCCCCTCCCAGAACAACGTAATATTAGCCCACTTATTCCCTTATTACTCATCAACACAGTGTCATCTAGCTGTGCTAAAAAAAACTAAAAAAAAAACATTCTGTAAAGTTAAAAAATATGTCTGCAAATTGAATGGCACAATTTGTGCTATGAATTGTAGACATGAGTGCATTGTGAGACTAAGCACATGGCGTGTACTACACATATATAACTTGCATACAAACTTCGCTTAAGTAATGCTCTATTCGCAAACCAATAAATATGCTCGTGTTACGATTGTGGTTGTGTTGTTCTGTGAGAACGGTCATGCATAAATCATAGGAAATGATCTAATATTTATTTGAGCTATCATTTTGACGAATCATGTACCTTTTCAGTGAATTTCATTTTCATTTACGAAAAGTGCGGTTTGATTATCTGTTGCCGCACGGAGTTGAGTCCTGAAGAGTCTAGATACTGATCGAGTATTCATTTGTTTACTGCGCACGTGTAGCTTAACAGTCGGTATCAGTGCACTAATCGCGTGTTTTCCAAATAAAGCGGACAAGGTCTTGATAGACTGTAGTTTAACGTCAAAATTCTGCAAGAACATCGCCCATCTCATAATACGAGAATTTGTAAACTTTGCAGAGTTTAGATAGTTCAAGGGCTGATGGTCTGTTTGGAGAACAAAAGGTACACCCAGAAGGTACAGTTCGAATCGCCTTACTCCCCAGATGATGGCTAAGCACTCTTTCCCTTGTCTTCTGGCATATGTCACATGACCTGCAGAATCGAGTGACGTCACCTCCCATATCAGGCCAGTAGAATACGGCTCGGATCTTATCGAGGGTCTTGTTGATTCCCAAATGTCCTCCCAATATGGAATCATGGGCCAATTTCATCACCTGCATTCTCTAAGGTTCAGGAACTACTACTTGACGCACAGGTTTATCTCCATTGCTGTCGAATATCCGGTACAGGATATCTTTTCTGGTCTCGAAAGTTATCTCTTTTCCCTTTCGCGTCACGGGCTTGGTTTGACCTCGGAACTTGTCAAGCGTGGGGTCGGCTCTCTGTAGCTCCACCAGCCTTTCCTTATTCACCACGGCTGCTTCCGTGTTGTCCGCCACTTTTAGAGGGATGGTCTGGTGACTTTTTTGCTTGACCTCTCGTGGTAACAGCACGTTTCAGATTTCCACTCTGGATCTGGATCGTCTGCATTTCTGGAAGCATCAATGTTCCCGATGATAAGATCGTAGACAGGGGTCTTCACACACAACACCTTCACCTCTCCTGTCAAGTACGGGGTGTTGACACTGACCTTGGCAAGAGGGATAATTCTTACAGTACCGTCGGCCAAAATGAGGGTGGTCCACTCCTGTAGCTCCTGGTCTTCAGTTACTAGGTCTTCTCTCACGATAATGCAGCTACAACCAGTGTCACAAGCTACTGAAATAGCAGTGAATTTTTATTCCTGAAAGCACAGCGTGGTGCTCAGGCATTTAGGCAAAAATGTGCGCAATCCCAAAGTGAAGACTGGTTTTCCAGCTATTCTAACAGACCAGTTCCTGATCACCACACACGTTCTAAGCTTTGCAGAAATGCACAAAACGAAAGAGTTGTATTTCTTGGCAATCCACAGAAAAAAAGCACACATGAATAAAGTAAAGGCGTCTGTTTTTCCAAGATTGACAAATATCAGTGTGTGAACACTGCAGGTTAGAACATCAGATCATTTTGTCCCTTGTATCAATTGCTAACAACAGGAAGAATCCTATGTAACCTACTAAAATATATGACTTAATGCCAAAAGGTGTGCACAGAGTTGTGTAATTTCACTGCCAAATAGAATATGCTGCAAACATGTGGCACCATTCTTTTGTTTGAAGGGTGCTAAAAAATAGTCAAAGAGACAGTGCAGACAGGATCAGCTTTGCTTGTGAAGCAAATCTGAAGTTAACTGAATGACAAATCAATTTCAGCCCTGAAATCAAGGCCCTGAAAACGGACAACTGTACCCTAACCAATTTCATCACCAAGCTGCAAGAGTAGCAGTACAAAAAAACTTGAGAATGTGAAATATTAACGGGGCGCAGTCAAGGGAGACCTGGTCTTGGCGAGGAAGGCAGGGTCTGTGAGTAGCTGTACAGAACCGTCTGCCTGAAATTGGAGGCAGGCAGGACTTGCCGACATCGCATGTAGCTCACTTACTCTAGCCGCGGTGGCCAGGGCCAACAGAAAACATGTCTTTCGTGTCACATCCGAGAACTTAGCCAGGGAAAGCAGTTCGAACCTGTCCGAGTTCAGCCACGTCAGTACCCAAGGTAGGTCCCCATCGCGGAATCAGTGAGCAGGGAACCGGACGCTGCACGCCGAAGTGCGCAATCAGGCCTGAAAGGTCTTTGTTTTCGCCAGGGTCTGGGTGGCCCAGGTGACGGTAAGTGTCTGCAATCATAGACAGTTATCCTCGGATCGTGATGGGGGCTAGGCCTTGGTCTCCAAAGAGCCAGAGGAAGAAGTCAGCGAGCTGTGAAGGAGTCAACTCAGTGGGGATAAGTTGTCGGTCAGTGCAGCAGATTGGAATACTCGCCACTTTCCCTCAAACACGTCTGGTCGAGGGTCTATGGGCCGAAGCGATAGCTACCACTGCTGCACTCGAGAAGCCTCTTGCGGTGAGGGCTTGCCGCACAATCTCCAGGCGTGAAGAAGTCGCTCCGGGCACGGGTGGAAAAGCGGCTGGCGGGGCTGCTTGAGCATCGTCCTCGAGGTGGGCAGGCAAAGCGGAGGGCCCGTGTCGAGACTGAGTAGATCGGTAGTCCAAGACCTGTTCCAGGAAAACGGGGCTACCAGTAACATGACCGTGTTGCAACCTCTGAGCTTGAGGAGGACTTTGGGAACGAGGACATTCAGGGGATAAGCGTATGCGATGAGACCGTCCCACGGAATGGAGAGTGCGTTGACTGCCCAGACTAGAGGGTCTGGAATTGGTGAGACGAAGAGGGGAAGCTGGTGATTCCACCTCGTGGCAAAGAGGTCGATCATGGGAGTCTCCCTGTGAGCGCAGATCATCTGAAAGATGTCTGGGTGAAGCGTCCATTCCGTGTGAAGTAATTGTCCGCGCCGAGATAGTGAGTCCGCCAACACGTTCAGGTGACCTGGGATGTGTCGAGCTTGGAGGGATAGGCCGCGGTCCTCGCAACAGCGCATCAATCGATAAAGTAGAATGCACAGCTTGGGAGAGCGAGTACCGCCCTGCTTCTGAATGTAAGAAACGACTGTGGTGTTGTCCGAAAGGATTAGGATCTCCTGGTGGCGAATGTGCATTTCCCATTTGATGAGGGCTTGCCAAACCGCTTGTAGCTCTAGCCAGCTGATGTGTCTGTCTGCTAGGTCCGGAGACCACAGGCCGGATGTCGAGAGGAAACTCAGTAGCAGATGTGCACCCCAGCCGGCGAGACTTGCGTCCACGCAGAGTGAGAGATGAGGAGGCGGAGAGGCTAGAGGAACTCCCACAGCGAGCCATGAGGTGTCTGTCCAGCGCTGCAGATGTGGGCGAAGGATCCGAGTCACAGGTACCGGGGCGTCTAAGTCGCCGGAGGACGGACATCAATGAAGCAGCAGGTGTAATTGAAGCGGCCGGGTGTAAAGACGACCGAGGGGAAGGAGATCCACTGCTGCATTCATCAAGCTGAGTAGCTGGAGCCAAACTCTGGCGGGGACTGGCTCCGCCTGTGCTACCTGGGCGGCCAAAGAGGCTAACTTGTGGATCCGAGGCTCCGGCAAACTCACTCTGTTGAGGTCGGTTGCAAATTTCATGCCGAGATGAATAAATCATCGAGATGAGGATAGGTCCGACTTGCCTGTGTTCACCAGGAACCCCAAATGCGACAGCAACAGGAGTAATGAATCTCTGTCCGTCGGCAGGGTGCTTACTGACCGATTCCTCAGGAAGAGGTTGTCCAAATAGTTGGAGGTTGGACTGGACGACGACTGCCTGGTCTTGGCGATGACAGCATCCATAATGCGAGTAAAAACCCACGGGCTGATGTTGAGACCAAACGGAAGGGCCCGAAACTGGTAGATCACCCCGTCGAACGCGAATCGGAGATACCTCCTGGAAGCCGGGTGTATGAGGACATGGAGATATGCATCGGATAGGTCCAGGCTGACAGCGAAGTCCATCAGTTGTACAGCGGCCCGAAGGGTCCTGGAGGTTTCCATGCGAAATGTGGGAGCTATGATAAACTTGTTTAGTGCTGATAGATCGATAACAGGACGCCACTTGTTGCCCGGCTTGAGAACCACAAAAAGGCGGCTGTAAAATGCTGGCGAGTCGATATGACACACTATCTCTTTGGCGGCCTTCTGCAGAAGCGAGTTGACCTCTCCGCGCAGTGCGATGGCTTTCAGACTGTCCAAAGCAATCTCTGTCCATACGGGTGAGCGTCTCAGCGGCGGGGGAGACGAAAAGAAATCGTGAGTCCGTCGGTGATGGTGGCAAGTACCCAGGGGTCGTCTGGAAGCAGCGACTTCCACATGTTGCTGAAAAGAATGAGCCTCCCGCCGACAGGAGGTCCCGGAGCAGACGGCAGGGGCTGGAACGGAAACGAGTCAGGGAGCCCACCCGCGCCCACGGCGGCAGGCAGACCTGGGCCAGGCGGTGACAGAGGGCCTAACTGGTCTAGCGCGGCCGAAGGCGGGGAACCACCGGGGTGTCTTGGCGGAAGCTGGAGTGAAGGATGAAGTTGGTCTGAAAGTCCGCATGGCGCGACCCACGGCCTTGCGGGCAGCTTGAAAGCGCGAGGCTAACTCGGCTGGGCCAGCGGTCTTCACCTTCTGCCAGGTGTCACCGAAGAGAAGTGGTCCACCAAGGGGAGCACGACGCAGCTGGGTCTTCAGATCGGGAGGCATACCACGACAGGCGAGTAATACTGCATCTCAACGCATGAGGTCACAGTTGGATGCTGCCGCCATCGCGTTGACCGATGAGTGATACGCTGCCCAGTTTGCCACAACCCCGAGGGCGAGAAGGTCACCAAGGGTGTAAGCGAAGGTTGCCAAGCGTCCTCGATGCGATGGATTAAACTTTGAGTGAGAAGCTCTAGAAAACCAGCGCAGGCCAAGGAGTTCCATACTAGTGATGCCGTCTTATCCAAACCATGAGGAAGGGTGTGTCTCAGCTGATTGGTACCGCCAAGCTGGGATATCGATTGAGGGTCCAACGATGGAAGCTGACAGCTAAAGGACTGTGAATGCCCTGCATACCAGGATTGGCGGAAGGAGATTTCTAGGCCAGCCGGCCACTTGCGATCCGTGAAGAAAAAGATACTCCTGGGAATCTGCCTGGAGGTAAGCTGAAAAGGAATCTCTCAAATCCTTAAAACCAGGGGGCTGAGGTAAAGACGAGCGTCGTACCCTCTGGTGCGGGCAAGGTGGGGGTGGGGGCAAAACACGACCAGGAGACGGGGACCTTGAGTGAGCCGTGCGCCAGCCCCAGGGGTAGCGACTGCGAGGACAGGAGCGGCTGCGAAGATAGGAGCGTCGGTGACGACGGGAGCGACTGCGACGACGCGGACGACTGTGACGATGTAACGTGGAAGAGGTGAAGTGCGGGTCTGAAGCTCGTGAAGGAGATGAACGCGACAAGATGCTGGTTGGAGGCTGTGACAGCCGATGCCTAGCGTATCATGGTGCTTCCTCCGATCGTAAGTAGCTGCGCCAAAGCATCTAGAATTGCTGGCCGAATGAGAGGTGAGGACTGTCGGAAGTCCTAAGATGTTTAGACACGTGTCTCGGCTGACCTACCACCTTTAGGTAGGCACTCTGCCCTGGTGCTGTCTCTCTGTAAGAGTAGGCGGGCGTATCCTTGCGAAACCTCTGAGAACTGTCGGACAAATGACGGTGTGGAGCGCGTCTCTGTAGGCTTGCCTCTGTAAGGCGAGCACTCTGCCCTCGTGCTGTCCCTCCGTAAGAGTCAGCGGGCTTAGACCGGGTGCGAGTCACAGAAGATGCAGTCCTGTGCGAAGAGATAAGCTCATGTGTCCCCCGTGTCGTCCGATCCCCCAGGTCAAATTGATAAGTGTCTAGTTAAAGCGCCGGGTATGGTCGGAGGTTCCAAAAAGGACTGCCGGTCTGTAGCCGGCGTCGGGCGCTTGCGCCGGTAAAATTTCCACAGTTGGGACCAAACTTGTTCAGGCCAGGTTACACAAATCTCACAATGGTCCGACGCGCATCCCATACAAGGAAGGTATAACTTGTGCTTATCGCTAGGCCATTGGAAATCGTCGCACTGCGGGCAAGTAAGGACTTGGTTACTGTAACATAAACCAGACATGACTATTGACCGGGCGCAGGCACGACGAAGCCCCGCCAACGAAAAACGAGAGATCGGCGCGAATCTATACGATCAAAGCGTAGCCACAAACTGAAGCCACAAACCGAAGCAGGCACCCGGTCCGGGGCCAGCCAAGGGCTGGGGCCGATATGTTACCTCTCCTGAGTTGCGGGGAAGGAAGAAATACATCCATGGCGTCCACGGAACACAAAGGAGGGAAGAGGTCCCAAGCAGATCCGCGCCTAACAGTGAACACCACAACCATAGCAGGGAGCGTTGGTAAGAAAACACAGAGTTTCCGAAGGAAGAAGAAAAGTTAGAAGTCCGGTAGTGACGCACGAAGTCCAGAAGAACAAGTAGACTAAGACGACCGGCCCTTTAAGAACCGGTAAATTTCCTGTAGGCTACAAACGTCTGCTCACAAGAGCTAAGTAGCAATGACTGATTGTGATTGGGCCACGTGGTGAGTGCCCAGTTGGGCTGGGACGGGAGGCTACTCTCAGCCCTAGTTAGGGTTCCCCGAGTGCCTCCCAGGTTGTATAGGAACACAAGTTCTTAGGCTAAAATTGGGTAAATAGTTGACACTTCCAGACAGTAATGTCATTGGTAATGTTTTTGAAGAAACAAATTGCAAACAAAGCACTCCTGTACAACATTAAGCCCAGACACTTACAGATTTGATTTGTGACCGAAACCATGTACTTGATGTACAAAAGTTTGCGATTACGGACGTCGGTTCCGTCGTCAAACTTTGATCGAAACTTTCCAGGTTCAAGGCGTCATCTGCTAGTGCTGGACACTGAAAGCCCGGATGCTGACGTAATTAGCTTATTAGAATGCTGCATGGCGGCTTTTCTAAGACAGTTCTTTGTAGGGTGCCAATTTTGTGATAAGAAATGACGATCATCATCACAGCTAATAAAATCGATTTATATGATCTAAGATTTTTACTTTTAGTTTTACACCCGATCTTCAAGAGCATGTTACACTTCCTGTTCCATTAAAAATAGCGCAACTCGCATCGGAGACCATGTGAAAAAGTGAAAAGGTATGCTAAGGGTAGAAATGTACGTAAAGAGATCAAGATCGTCTTAACAAGGACATCAAAAAAGCAGGTGGGGCGATTGGTAGAGCACAAGATACTTTGGACACACTGTACAACATACACAACATACGGATTACGAACAAACTGGCTGACATTCTTGATGACAAAACACATCCACTTTGATATGAATTTGACATCAGACGTATCGAATGAAGTGGCAGACTTCGAGTACCCAAAAGTAGTACATCACGTTATGCCAACTTTTGTCCCTCAGGCTGTTACCCTTGTCAACAGTAATATCAGTAGATAGTGTCTGTCAACATTCTTTAGTTCTTTAGTACTAGCCCATTCAGTATTTCACTGCAACATTAATAATATCCATAGCTCAGGAGGCATAAACCATAAGTGTTTCTGATGCCAAGAGTGTTAAAAAGGTAACAGTATGTCTGTTACAGTTCATCTCTTTAACTGAGAGTTATAGGTTATTTAATTAATTCAATGAGTAAATGACAGGGTTCATACAGACTTTTGAGCACAAAATTCCAGGACATTACAAGGGCTTTCAAGGGCCATTTTGTGAAACTTCCTGGGGCATGGAACATGAAACCCGGCATTAATAAACACTAATCGTTATACTTTTTGGACATAAAGATGAACGTACACCCCTGTCTGTCAATCTCAGCATGAAGTGTGGCTTGGATGATGAGCGTGTTATGCCAAGTCTATACATTTCTAAGCACTGGAGGTAAGATGTATGTAGTACTATCCTAAGCTGATTAAGTATTCAGCTGGTTTAATATTTATACCTATAGGGAATCTCTGAGTCGTTCCATTTCTTCAGAGATTTCTTTGTCCAAATCTTAAAGGCTGACCAAGATGCCAGTGTCCCAGATCAGTGATGATTGGTTCCAAGGATTCGTAAAAGATGGTGGCATAAGTATGTCCAAGAAACACAGATGTGAAGTACTAAGTTGTCACCATTTCATCTGTCCAAAGCGAACGTGGATATCCATCTGCTGCTGTTTCATCTGTTTGTTCATGCTCTCATCAAAGAGAAGTATGTATACAGAATCTGATTTGACTTGTTTTTTCAAAAGAGAATGAAAGTATGGTGCAATTCCAAAAGTAGCAAGATATCTTGCCCTCCCCGCACTGAAATCCCTTGGCAATATCACTATCTGGAAACATTGTCTGGAAAAGGTTCGCACTTCCATCACGTGACTTGAAGCTCCGATGAGAGTTTACGATGTCCATTGTCAACAAAACTTCTGATGTCAAAACGTCAGTTTTGGTACAAAAAGAGTTCACACTAACACCGACACTCGGCGAAGAAGAAGCAGTAGTACTCGTTGATTGAACAGCATTCTTGATTGGGTTGACGGTTCTGAAACAGCTGCAGAAGATTTCCCAGAAGTTGACAGTTTGTTGATAAAGCTTGTAATCGAAACAGCAGGTTTACTTGCCGCACTGAGTTGCTCATGTTTCTTCCCTTTTGCATGGCTGACAAGGGCACTTTCTCCCATTGTTCTTAGATCAATCGTTTTTTGGCACACACAACAAAAGCAAGCATGCTTGTTTGTCTTGTCTTCGCGAACCCAATCAGCATACTTTTTTTAACAGCCATGATCGACTGAACGTGCATTTTCCATTTGGCATCTTGAATCTTTGGCGCCAATCTCGAACGCAGAACGACTTCCGGTGGTACTTGATAACTCTGTCTCAACTTCCTGTGGTGATTATGTCCCTTGACAAGCAGATGACATTTTTGTCGCTGTTTCGGCTCTTTCTTTTAGTTTTATAATCAAAATCCCTTTCAAAAGATGTTTTTATCATTCTTTTTAAATTGTCTTTCGGTTTCTTAACTTCATTATCATTAATACTTTGATCCCATATTTGATTTTCAAGGGTATTTGAGAAATTAGTAAATTTCAAGGGTATTCAAGGCCTTGAAATGGGCATCTCAGAATTCCAGGGTTTTCCAGGGCTTCAAGGGCGCGTACGAACCCTGAATGAGGATGCCATGTGTTGTATTGGCAGACAGTGAATTTCCCCATGAGGGATTAATAAAGTATTATTGTATTGTAATATTCTCCTAACATTTGTCATCAAAATAACGTTCGTCATTAGAATGGACCAGCTTTGGTGATCTGCAATTATACCATGCAGTTGTAAAGGCAATGTTCTTTGGAAACATTACAATCTGAAAGCACTAGCTCAGCACCCGGAGAAAGAACCCCCGACGGTGCGGCCGAATAACGGTGACACTTACTAGAGGATTGATTGATTGATTGTACATTGCTTAACGTCCCGACAGCAACAAGGCTTTCTCAGGACGTGCCTGCACTGCTTGTGAAAAAAAAACTAAACAGAAAATTGAATGTATGTCGCCAGCCGGCCAAATACGTTAAATAAACCTACAACATGGGGCCTAAATAAAGCTAAGACCATTTAGCAACACACATCCAATATCAAGAGCTACAGGCAGTGCAGACAGTAGGGAGAGTTTTAAAAAGGCAAATACAGGTGAATGGACAAAGGGTAGACAGAAACGCATGCCCCAGAATAGAGAGAAAAACCCACCCTGTGGGGCTGACCAGGGTGACCCTGGGAACTAAAAAATACCTAACCCCACCCAAGTCCCCCAGGGCAGACCCGGGTGGGGAGAGGAGTAAAGTCCGACGCCGGAACCCAGTATCAAACCTTGCACCTTTAGCATTGGTTGCAGGCGCCTAAACTACTGCGCCACGGACCACCCCATGTATATAACTATATTATATACCTGGAGATGAAAACATTTGTGCACTGTATTGTTCCGAGTACTTGCTTGTTTGTGTCACAATCAATGATGTCCATAATACCAGTCAGGAAATGTTATTTACTATTTACTCTGAAAATACTTTGAGGATTGTCCTGCAATTTCTGAGACTGATAACCACCAACAGATCCTTCAAAAAATTGTCAATCTTTGTTCAAAGCTCACTAACTCATTTTCACTGCCCAGTGTCCACTTTCAATGCACACATTTCGACACTTAGTCATATGCACACAAGACGCATACAGACTATTTCAGCCACCTACATCTTGCCTAATTTTCCACACTGCAAACAATATATCCAATGTACTCAGCAGAACATAAGCTGTACAAACAACTGTCAAGGAACTTTATCAATCTCAACATGATATTTAGCCCTCTGGCTGTCAGCAGCGCTTTTAGCCATGGTGATTCCTGCAGGAACCGCTGCTGCCAAAAACACTGCCGACATCCAATGGGCTTACACATCAGGTAGAATTCATCACCAAGATAGGATTTTTAAAAATAACTTTGCCATAACAGTGGCTATATGCACAGGGAGTAAATGGTAAAAGGCTACATGATTACAACTGAACTTGAACAGGCATACCTGATCATAATTGTCATGCCCATGAAAGAAAGGTTCTTTCCTGAAGATCATGCTGGCAAACATGCACCCAAGGCTCCACATGTCTAAAGAGTAGTCGTACATCTGAAACAAACCAATTATCAATATGAAAACATTTTTGTAAGTGGGACTACAATCTTTGACCAATTCAACCCAGACACACTACAACAAACTACTGACTGTTATTGCTGTCCAAGGGTGATGCCAGAATACTTGGCACCTCCAGAGAGGCAGCTATTTTGGCATCACCTTGATGGTTTATGTTTCTCCACGACTGCCTCACAGTCTTCAAAATACAACTCCCAAATTTGGAATTCTTGCTTAATAGGGTCACACTTTTAACTCTAATTCACCGCTATTGTTGACTTCAGAGTTCAGTTGACTTTGGCCACCACATGCAACTTCAGTCAACATAGAGGGGCCATGTCAAAGGGACCATATTGCCTCAAGAACAGTGTTTCTACAAGCATAACTGAAGTCAGTGACACACAACATCCCACCCTTCACCCCCAGACCCGTTTTAGAATGGTACAACTAAATGTGTAGCTCAAAAGCTGTTGGGTTTTCCCTTCACAACAAATTGAGCATTCCAAAATGGCTGCAAGTTTGTAAATGTGCTTCACTTCACAATAGGTTCTTGGCCTTATTTTCAACGATAAAGATAGTGAAGGACATGAAAAGCATTCTGACCATGACCTTGTTGATTCAGCTATGAAAAGTGGATACCAGAACCAGAAAAACTCAACGAGAACTCAAATAGATTTGGAAAAGTGTGTTTTTCTTTTAGCTCTTTCCCTACGTAACATTTTCAGCGAGTCAGTTCCCTGCTGACGTAGCAGGGAAAAGGACATCTGTACCCTGGTGGCGTACATTTCTGGGGTAGATTGAATTAATTTTCACAGCCTCCCAAGGTAACAACCATAGATAAATTGGGTATCATTGGAAAGAGCATTACAAGTATTTTTCAAAACTGCATGTGTTTGTGCATCAGTTTAGTGGGAAGTCGAACCAATTTGATTATTATGCAACAGAACAAACATGGCGGAGCAAAAAATGACAAAGGTGGTTTTGGTAGCAACAGTGTAAGCACATGCAACAAAAAACCCAGAGTTACTCACCAACATGGCAGAAAAATATATTCCACAAGCAAAGAAATCACACAAGAGAACTGTCTCTTCTTGAATCACAATATAAATTACAAGCTAAAAATCACTGTTGAAACCGCGCTCATGAGGATCGAATAAGCTCATCGGAGACAATCCAAGGCACGTTGTCTGCTACTTTGGCCTTGTTCTGACACCATCCAACAAGGGCATTCACTTTCAGATAACTTAGAAATGGTTGGTGAAACATATTATAGTGGTTGCTTCCCTTAGACCGATAGCTGTGCTTCAGGCGATTTTTTGTACAAACACAACGCTAGAATACTAGTGACTCGTCTATAGGCGGCATCGAGCACAACGCTATAACATAATTGTTTTGATGGCTAAGGGTTTGTTTGGGCTAACACAAAAACCGGAAGTGATACGTAGGGAAAAAGTTAACCAACCGTGTGCGGCAGGTGTGCTGCACGTGTATTGTACATATTGTAAATTTTGTCTGTGCAATCAATTCAAATTAATCATACATAATTATGAACTTTAAAAAATAAAATTTGTAATATCTGCTCCCTAAACCAGCGATTTGAATTTTTTTAAGTAAATATCTGGAATACTTCGAGATACAATCAATTTAAGAGACCCACTGTCCAGCAGTTCACTAGCTGACAAATATTTAGCTTTCTTTGTTTGTACATTGCTTAACGTCCCGACGGCAACAAGGCTTTCTCAGGACGTGCCTGCACTGATTGTGAAAAAAACCCAACTAAACAGAATATTGAATGTATGTCGCCAGCTGGTCTAATACACTAAATTTAAAATAAAGCCAAGACCATTTAGAAACACACATCCAATATCAAGAGCTACAGGCAGCGCAGACAGTAGGGAGAGTTTCAAAAAGGAAAATACAGGTGAATGGACCAAGGGTAGACAGAAACACATGCCCCAGAATAGAGGGGAAAACCCACCCTGTGGGGCTGACCAGGGTGACCCTGGGAAGTAAAAAATAGTTAACCCCACCAAAGTCCCCTAGGGCAGACCCGGGTGAGGGGACAAATATTTAGCGTTGGTAAGTGCTGTTCCTATTTAAATTCGGCATTGAAAGAGTTGAAACAAGACAGAAAAAAACATTCATATATGACTAAGTGCCAAAAGGTGAGCAAAAAGTGAGTGATCTCTTTTGCGCGAAACTAAAATCTGTTTAAAAAGACACGTGTTGACTTTAACAAGTGCAATGTGTGTGTGAATGATTGAAGATATACTGGCAATAATTTCTGCACCTAAGGTAAAGCCGTTTGGTGATTATACTGTAAAACGCCAGAATTCACCAATAAAAATCGGCCCGGGAAAGCGGACAATGACATGCCGTCGGTCTGTTTTGATCTCGCGTGTAAAAGCAACAATAACAAATCTGGTGCCAACCATGCCCATATGTTCAGGGAAGATTGATCTTATAATCCGTGTATTTCCCAGATTTGAAGGCAAGCCATGCTTTTGTTTATTGCTCTTGAAAGTAGCCACTGTCGGATGTCAGATTTGTCGCAACAGCAGCATCTAATTTCCGCAAACTTGTGCTAGCGAAAGGCACGCTGACCCAAACCGGAAATGGTGTCATTGCGTTGTTTCGCTTTCGTTGAATATTTTATATGCTTTAAATTTACTTTTCCGTCCTGGCAAAAAAATTGTGAGCGGCCAGTTTTTGTCGCAAGATCTGACGTTCAACTATTTGACAAGTTTAACAAAGTTGTTTTGGGTTTTTTTGGTCTACGATCGTCCGGTTATGATAGATGCATTATGGACCACATTCCAGCTTGGTTGTTTTGAATGTCCGGTTTGTCAATGGAGAGCTACAACTCGTGACATTTTGTCGCAACTGTTTTCATAAATCTGACGTTCGATCACTTCTGACATTCGAGTGTAATCATAGACAAAATAAAGCGCCAAATGTTTATTGTAAGGGACCATTTTCAAGAGTTTGAATCGCCCGAGACTCCAGCACCGATTTTAGGCAGTAGGTTGGAGAATGAAGATGATTTCTTGTGATAACAAATTTTATGGCTGTAGCAACCTGACGTTCAATCGCGAACACGTGTCTCAAATCTGACCTCCAATCGATGCAAGTTGGTAAATGAGTTATTTGAATGAACACGGGTCACTGATGTATTTTTGTCGTTTGATGGAGACGTGCAGTTGTTGTGACGCAAACGTAAGATAATGAGATCAAGAAACAGGTGAATTTCATAACATAATAATGCAATGATAAAAAATGTATCGACGTCAGGCTTGTGCCAACATTTGCTGCTGCAATCCTGACGTTCAACACATATGGATTGTAGAACTTTTGGTGGCAAAGGCACTGTTAAAATGAGCCATTTTGGACTTAACCAGTTGCATAGCCATTAGGACCTTCTAAATCTGAGGGTCAGAGTTAAAATAGTGCATCAGCCTGTACACAGATAAAACTTATTTGAATATTTGTTTTATTTTTTCGGGCGCAGCACGTCATGTTTCATCATGTATATTACATCAGAAAGCTGTATGCAGTTTGTTCTTCATATCTGTTTTGTTTGTTAAATATTGTAGCTTGAAACTGGGGGAAAGGCTTTGTGTTTGTGGTTTCTGATAACTATTCTGGGGATATCTGCTGCAATCCTGATGTTCGACATAAGTTACAAATTCTGGCCCTGACTGCCAATAAATATATTTGGGCAGCAAAGATAAGACTCCCATTGTGCTCTAATGTGTGCATGTATTCCTGTGAGTGGTATATAACATGACAAAGTGTGTTTTTCTTGGTTGTAGGATGTTTTAAAAATGTTTTAAATATTGAATATGGTCGGATGTCAGGTATTGCAACACAAATCATGTTCGGGGATTAGAACATTCTAAGCCAAAAAGCAGTAATTGTTTGGATAGGTCAATTGTGACCACTACTTATTATTTTAACTGTTTAGAAACTGATTTGTGTTTTTTTATCCCACTAATTTAAAGGCACTATGTCGCAATACCTGATGTCCGACATATCCAGACTTACAAATCTTAACAGCCATTTTCTCAAAAACCATTTGAGATATTATCTTTTTCTTTTACAAACACATTGCCAATACAGTGTACATCACTTCATACATTTTCTGGTACTTTATGTCACACTTTGATTTTCAACCCAGTTGTCCTCTTTGTGAGAGCACCTTTTGGCACTTAAGTCATATGCTGCAACAAATTCCCTGTAACAACCTTGAAATACGGAGGATATGTCTCCCACTGAGGTGTCTTCACCCCAAAGCATATGCAGCCAGAAGACACTACCAGTATTTGCACATGCAAGGGAGTACAGGCAAATAATAAAGTCAAAATTTACCTGGTAGTCCAGAAGAAGTTCTGGTCCTTTGAAGTAACGTGAAGCTACCCGAACATTGTACTCCATGCCAGGGTGGTAGAACTCGGCTAGACCCCAGTCAATCAACCGCAGCTGTCAAACAAATAAAATCACTACAAGTTCACAGACAAAAACAGCTCACATACATGACAACCTTAACCCTCTTGTGCATGTAGCCACCATAACTGTTGGGTGCTGGCACAAGCAGCTGCAGTTAAAAATAAAATTCACCACACACAGAGGGATGACAGGTGGCCATTAGAACCACTTTTTGCTACTGCACATGGGCCAGCCAATGATGTACATACAACTGAAGTTCATGTAGGAACACGTAAGTGAAAGTTGGAAATTTTGGATTTCACTGACAGGCGCAAAGCTATTTTGGCACCACCCTAGAACTAAAACAGTTGATCTATCTCCTAATCTGTAAAGAACCCTAGATAGGACAATAAGCAAATTTTACAAAATCAACCTCAGAGTGTAATGCGTTAAAGTTCAGTTTTCCACAGGGAACATTTGTATATATTTGGCGCATTTTTAATGTTCAATTAAAGTTTCAGATAAACAGTCAACGCACCGTAATTACTCTAATATTCGACAAGGTGTTTTGGCGATTTTTCAGCAAAATAAAAACTTGCAAATATTAGACCAGCATTACAAAATCACACCCTAAATATTCGACCACCGCCTGGTAAAAAATCTGCGACACAGAAGTTTTTAAGTCGCGGAGTTTACAAAAAGCACAAGGAGGGAAAAAAAACGAAGGCAAATTTGGCGTATTTACAGTAATGCAGACCTGCCAACCCCCACACAGCTATGGTAGTAGCATTTTAGACAAGTGGTAGTAGTTTTGGAGTGAGCGAGTATAGATTGCTTTACGTCCTGCAAGCGACAAAGGCCTTCTCAGGACGTGCCTGCGCTAAATGAAGAAAAGAACTGCAAGAAGTGCAGACAGGAGGGAGAATTTCAAAAGAAAAATACAGATGAATGGACCAGAAAGACAGAAATACAAACCCCCAAAAGAGTAGAACCCACCTTGCAGGGGTTAGACAAGGTGACCCTAGGAACTAAAAAAGTAGACAACCCCACCAAGGTCCCCTAGGGCAGACCCGGTGGGGGAGTAGTTTTTGAGACGTCAAGAGTAGTTTAGCACGTAATGTAAGTTACTGTTCGTTTAACGCCGAACACTTGATGCACATAATTTCTCAGTATACAATACAATAATAATAATAAAGGAGATTTGTTAAGCGCTTATTCTAAAAGTAGCTCCAAGTGCTTATACAATGAAAAGGCTAACAGCTAACACGCACACAACATTCGCACACACACACGACAGTGGTAATGAATTGTGCATGGCTAGGGAAATGAACTAGTAAAAGGCAGCGTTGTAGAGGTGGGTTTTGAGAAGTGATTTGAATGAGGAGAGCGTTGGACAGTTACGGACAGGGGCCGGGAGGCTGTTTTAAGTGGCGGGGCCAGGATGGAAGAAGGCACGACCACCACGTGTTTTACATTTGAAACTGGGAAGGCGAAATTTGCGCGCGTCAGAGGAAGGGCGGAGAGTGTGAGATGGAGTATAAAAATGGAGTAAGTCAGAGGCAGGAGAAGTCAATACAATACAACTTTATTATATGTTACACTACAGTCAAAGCATTTTGCCTTAAATATATTGAGTGATCGGAACTTTGGCTGGCTGGTACAAACTTTCAGGCAGTGGGCTTTTCGATTCGGGCTTATTTCTCTTCAACATGCTTCAGACCGTTGTTTTTTTCTGATGCACATTGTGAATGAAATGATGCACGCTGGAAAAACTGGAAGTACGCTCCGCTCGTTCTCATTGACCCCAAACTGCATGCTCTTAGTACCAACTTCAAACTGTAAACACCACCTAATAAAGTTTTTGGTTAATTTTTTTCTTCAGCGTAGAATTTCATTAATGATCGTAGTGGCGTAGTATTGGAAACATTTGGATAGGAAAATATGGCAAAATCATAGGGGTTGGAAGGTCTGGTAATGTAACCTACTTTTCTACATAAACGGACACCACATGCAAAACCTCTCTATCAAAACACTTAACATCTTGCTTAAACACACCCACTGAGCGAGGGGGCTCATGAGAATTTATGACTTGCTGGCTCAGTTTCTATTTTGTAACGTTTCGTGTAGAATGCTTTGTATGCTCGGCTACCCCACGTGGATTTCTTTTTTCATTGCTTTTCACATCAGGATAGCAATTTGCATTGGTTTCTGTGTAGCTTCAGTACAGGTCTCAGACTGAGCAGACTGTATATGTATGTACGTCTTGGTATCTGATGCCTGCCAGCGTCAGAGCCAAGGCTAAATGCTTAATTTCATGACAGCGTGGTAGATGCAGAAAACTGAAAAGTAATGTGTCACACTTTACATCACAAAGAGTGTAGTGAACTGCCAGGTTTCATCACTACGATCTTACAAATGACCTTGTTCTAAGAACCGAGTCATAGTCCTGATTCTGAATGGCACAGTTCTAGCGTGAAAATCTTACCCCTTTGTATATCCGATATAAATCGCATTCTGGCCCTGTATGTCCAAACAATTTTTGCAGAAAACAAGAAAATGGCAATGACCTCAGATGATGGCTCACAGCTCTTCAGTCTCAAGTCTTACATGCAAACAATATAAATGAAAAGTGTTCAAAATTGAATTCTCTTCACTCTGTGAAGTTCAAAAGTCTCCAAGATATCTTGTATTTTTTTCTTGAAAAGCCTCTGTACCACTGTCGATTTCATTAAAAGGCACGAGAGCGTGTCATCCAGAATCCAACCATTTGCGTCTAGAAAAAACGCCTTCCCCTTGCATGTCTGATAGCGATAGCGGAATATTGGAAGCAACCAAATCAGCTTCTCCACAGACAATAGCACCCAATTCACCACCAAAACTAACCTCGTCTTTATCGAATTGAAAATTCATGCAGACCTGCCTACCACCATTTTTTTTTTATAGTATTCATAATCACCCAAAATAGTATTTTGGGGGAAAAATGAATTTTTCATTAAAATGCATTTTTTGGAAAAATACTTACCGATGGTATTACAGTGAGGATAATTTTAGCCAAAATTTGGTTGTCTGTATAAGGGAGTGTTGGCAGGAGTGGGGTTCCATAGACCAGGCCATGACCCGAATAGCCTCCCCTTATTCCCATCCGGTACGAGAATACCCGTCATCCCTCAGTTTAGTTTCTTAGAGCACTTGAGGCAAGCGGGGTAGGTGGCAGGGTCCTTCGAGTAATACCATCGGTAAGTATTTTTCAAAAAAATGCATTTTAATGAAAAATTCATTTGTTTTCTCAAAACACATTACCGATAGTATTACAGTGAGGCATCCCGAGAGGAGGTGGGTGCCGCATAACGCCCCTACTGCCAACAGCCCCAACCCTCAGACCTGCCATCCCAGAGCAAACTCCCGATAATTTTAGCTCAGATACTTACGGCGCCTATGGCGCCAGGAGGGAGTGTTGCGCCGCTGCGATGTCCCTCACCAGCGCGAGGTTCTGCCGCTGGGTGGAGAGATCCCTCAGGTAGAAATGGGCAAACGTGGTCTCAGCTCGCCATCCCACTGCCGCCACAATGTCCTTGACTGCACAGTTGCGGTCGAAAGTGAGACTGGTGGCCATGGCTCTGACCTCGTGCGCCCTGATGTTCATACGTTGGGCTGCACTTGGGGCGAGGTCCTGATAGGCGGAGCGGATCACCCAACGGATCCAGGAAGAGATGGTCTGGGCTGAGATGTCGAGTCTACCTGGGGACAAAGGGAGAAACAGGCGGGAATGTCCTCTGCGCAGAGGCTTGGTCCGGCGCAGGTATACATGTAAGGCTCTCACCGGGTCCTGTTGTCTGGTCTCCCGGGTGGAGTCTGTCGTACGTAATGGGCGATTGGTCATCATCTGTGGGGTCGTCAAAGGCGACAGCGTCTTGGCCAGGAAGGATGGTTCAGGTATCAACTGCACAGAACCGTCTGTCCGGAACTGCAGGCAATCCGCGCGTGTGGACAGCGCGTGAAGCTCACTGACCCTGGACGCCGTGGCTAGGGCCAACAGTAAGCACGTCTTTCGAGTAACGTCCGGCAAGCGCGCCAACTGCAGGGGCTCAAACCGGGCGGAGGTGAGCCACGTCAGCACCCAAGGTAGGTCCCATCTAGGCAACAGTGAACGCAACGCCGGGCGTTGTAAGCCGAAGTGTGCCATCAGATCAGCAAGGTCTTTGCAGGCACCAGGATCGGTTCGGCCCAGGTGACAGTAGGTGTCAGCGATCATGGCAAGGTATCCCCGAATGGTAATTGGCGCCAATCCCTGAAGTTGAAAAGCCAGAGGAAGAACTCCGCCAACTGGGGCGTCAAAGCCGTGGGGGGGGGGGGGGGGGGGGGGGGGGGGGGGGGGGGTGGGAGAGGTCGTTGTCACCACACCAGTTGCAAAACACTCTCCACTTTCCCTCATAAACTCAAGAGTCTGCGTGCAGCAGCGATAGCTTCCACTGCCGCACTAGAGAAGCCTCTGCTGGTGAGGGCTTGCCGCACAACCTCCAGGCATGTAGAAGGAGCCGCTCTGGGCACGGATGGAACAGTGGCTGCCGCGGTTGCTTGAGCATCGTGCGCGGACAGGGGAGCTGTAGTGGCGGGCACGTGGCTAGGTTCAACAGGTCCGTAGTCCACGACTTGGTCCAGCTGAAAGGAGCCACCAGGAAAAGGGTCGTGTTGCAGCCACGGAGCTTGAGGAGGACTTTGGGCACCATCACCGACGGAGGATACGCGTAGGCTACAAGCCCGTCCCAGGGAATGGACATCGCGTCGACCGCCCAAGCTAGCGGGTCTGGCACTGGTGAGACAAACAGCGGTACTTGGTGGTTCCAACGGGTCGCGAAGAGGTCGATCATGGGAGACTCCCATTTGGCCCCGATCATCTGGAAGATGTCCGGCCGCAGTGTCCACTCGGTGTGGAGAAGCTGTCCTCGTCGCGACAGGGAGTCGGCGAGCACGTTGAGATGCCCCGGAATGTGTCTGGACCGCAGAGTGATACCCCGATCCTCGCACCAGCGAAGCAGTTGGTAAAGAAGGATGCACAGTGATGGAGAGCGAGTCCCGCCCTGATTCTGTAGATAGGCGACGACGGTAGAGTTGTCGGACAGCACGAGGAGCTCCTGTCCCCGGAGTTGCGAGTCCCACGTCATCAAGGCCTGCCAAACCGCTTTCAGCTCTAACCAATTGATGTGACAGGTCAGAAGATCTTGAGGCCAAAGACCCGAGGCTGTGATGAACGATGGAAGTAGGTGAGCTCCCCAACCGGTGAGACCTGCGTCGACACAGAGAGACAAGTGAGGAGTCGGAGAATAAAGTGGGACTCCTGACGCCAGCCAGATGGGGTCTGCCCAGCGCAGGAGGTGAGGGTGTAACATCGGGAGCACCGGAATCAGCGCGTCGATGTCGTCCTTTGATTGATTGATTGATTGTACATTGCTTAACGTCCCGACAGCAACAAGGCTTTCTCAGGACGTGCCTGCACTGCTTGTGAAAAAAAAACAACTAAACAGAACATTGAATGTATGTCGCCAGCCGGTCAAATACATTAAATAAACCTAACACATGGGGCCTAAATAAAGCTAAGACCATTTAGCAACACACATCCAATATCAAGAGCTACAGGCAGTGCAGACAGTAGGGAGAGTGTTAAAAAGGCAAATACAGGTGAATGGACAAAGGGTAGACAGAAACACATGCCCCAGAATAGAGAGAAAAACCCACCCTGTGGGGCTGACCAGGGTGACCCTGGGAACTAAAAAGTACCTAACCCCACCCAAGTCCCCCAGGGCAGACCCGGGTGGGGGTTCGTCCTTTGAGGGTCGCCAATGCAGTAGAAGGTGTAGCTGCACAGACCGGGAGTAGAGTCATCCTAGGTGAAGCAGGTCGGCTGCCGCACTCATCAACCCCAAAAGTTGTAACCACACCCGTGCAGGGACACTGTCCTGTTGTGCCACCTGCCGCGCCAGATCGCCGAGTTTCTTGATACGCGCCACCGGAAGCTGCACTTCGTTGAGGTCGGTGCGGAACTCCATTCCCAGATGAACAAAGCGGCAGGACGGCGAGAGGTCGGACTTGCCCTTGTTGACGATGAACCCGAGGGAGTCGAGGAGAACTAGGAACACGTCTCTGTCCCTCTCCAGAGCGGAGTCTACCTGGTTCCGCAGGAGGAGGTCGTCGAGGTAGTTCGACGCAGGACTTGAGCTCGTCCGTCTGGCCCTGGCAACGACGGCGTCCATGATCCGGGTGAACACCCACGGGCTGAGGTTGAGGCCGAAGGGGAGGGCGCGGAACTGGTAGACTACCCCGGCGAAGGCGAACCGAAGGAAGCATCTGGCCGCCGGATGCACAAGAACATGAAGGTAAGCGTCCAACAGGTCGAGGCTGACAGCGAAGTCCATGGGCTGCACTGGCTCCGTGGCGTTCTTCCGAAGCAGAGCATCCGCCTCGTTGCGTAGCGCCTCGGCCCTGAGCAGGTCGGTCGGCACCGAAGTCCAAAGTGGAGACCGGCGCAAAGGAGGGGAAGACCGAAAGGACAGCTGAAGTCCCTGACAGACGGTCGACAGGATCCACGGGTCGTCGGGAAACAGCGCCATCCACGCGACGCTGTGTAGTGCTAGCCTTCCGCCGACAGGAGACCCGGGAGCGATCGGCGGAGGCGGAGGGCAGTCAACGGGCCCTACCCCGCCCGAAGGGACGTCGGGCAGGTCTAGGCCAATAGGCCAAGCGGGGGCGTCCGAGGAAGCGGGAATCGGTTGACGGGGTCGACCGAAGGCGGGGTTACGGGGGGGGGGGGGGGGGGGGGGGGGGGGGGGGTCCATGACTGAAGGGGCAAGCGGGGGGTCTGGAGGACCGCAAGACTCGACCCACAGGCCTGCGGGCTGGAGGAAAGCGCTGCGGAGCGACGCGGGTAGGCCACAATTCCTTACTTGACTCCTTGACGGACTGCCAGTGAGGGCCGAAGAGGAGTTCGCTGTCGAGAGGGGCCCGGCGAAGCTGGTTCTTAATTTCAACCGGTAGGGGACAGACTTGTAACACCGCATCTCGACGCATGAGGTCGCAGTTCGCCGCCGCTGCCATGGCGTTGACGGAGGTATGGTAGGCTGCACGGTTACCAAAAACCGCCAAGGCTAGGATGTCTGCTAAAAGGGGGGGCGTTGGTCGGATTCCATGCTTCCTCAACGCGTCGTACAATGGCCTGTGTCGCTAAGTCCAAGAATCCCGCTGACGCAAGGGCATTGCGGATGAGTGTAGCAGTCAGATTCAGACCCGGGGAGAAGACAGCTCGTCGGAACAGGCCGGCACAAGACAGCGCAGGGGGATCCACCGCCGAAAGCGGGCATGCGAATGTCCGGCGTACCAACTCCGCCGGAACGCGATCGCCAGGTCTGCAGGCCACTTGTTGTCAGAAAAGAAGCCGGCGTCCCCGAGAGATCCCTGAAGCAGGTGAGCGGAGAAGGCATCGCGAATGTCTCGGAACCCAGGAGGTTGCGGCAGGCGCGTGAATTTCAGCGTCCACGATGGCCGATGCTCTCTTCTTAGCAGGGGGAGAAGAAGGACAGTCTTCCGCAGGCAGAGCAGCCGCAATGAGCCGAGCAGCTTCGTCAAGGGCGCGCATGGTCTCCGTCCTGTGACCCAGTGAAGCTGGGGGAATCTCTGTATCCTCCGGTGACTGCGAGCGAGGGGTAGGGGAGGATTCCAGCCAGGGAAGAAGCGAGGTATCGGGAGCCTTTGCGGGACCAACGGGTGCCGAAGCTGTCGTGGGGCGCAGTGGAGGAGAGGCTGGCCAGTGTGTAGGTCGGCGTCCGCAGAGTCGACAAGGCGACCTCCGCGGCGCAGCGAATGAGAGTGTAAACGAGTCTCGCGTGTCACCGTGCGACTACATGTACGTGGTCGTTCTTGCCTGCCATGTCTGCGATCCGCCATGTGTTTCTGGACTGGTAGCGTCGTAGATTCGGTTGCCGACGCCAGCCCGGGGGAAGGATCATTGTTCTTCGCCTTCTCCAGAAGTGTACTGTGCGTAACCCCTTCCGCCGACAAGGGTTCAGGATCAGGTCTCTTGGTCGCCACGGTAAGTGTAACCTTAGGAGGGCCCTCCGCGATAGTTTGTGACTTACATGCTTTACTTGGTCGGGACGATTTAGCCACTGGTACCGGCTTGGGTCCCGCCTTGTTACTCTGCACCAAGTCTGCCAGTCGGTCCCTGACAGTAGTCGGGCGCTCTCGGCGGTAAAACCCCACAGATGCGACCATCTTTCTTCCAGCCATGGGGCGCACACAACACAAGTATGGGTCGAATCGCAACCGGAACAGGGTAGGCAGACTGCATGCTTGTCCGAGGGCCACTGAAAGTCGCCACACAACGTGCAGGTACGAACCTGGTATCTGCAACAAGAGGGTACAATGAAGAACGAGCGAGCATGGCCACTGAGGTCACGCAAAATAAATCGCGCGCGATGAAAAAACGAACATCATCGAACTCACTCGAATTCGAAAGAGTACAGCACATGCCTACGCTTGGCGCTCCTTCCCACCCTAGAGCGCTGGTCGAGGGCATTCACCGAGATATTACCTGTCCATGGTGGCAAAATGTAGCAAACCCACGTCTCTCCACCAAAGTGGAAACCACTGTCACCCGGTCGTAGAAAACTCGTCGCCAGGCGCGACCGGGCAGGCTCCGAAGTGTCGACACAGTGGCAGGCCGCGCGAGCTCTAAGTCTCAACCGCCAAATCCCTCGTCAGCAAAGTGAATCCCCAAGTCGACGAAGGAGAACCGGCACAGAAGTGAGCACAAGCAGTCCCCACGCGGCTCAAAGCTCCACAGTTCACACGTTCCAAAGTTCCAAGCTCACAGTAAACCAAGGTCGACAAAGACCGGTCCAAGTTCAAAACGCAGAGCACGAACAGACACAACCTTCCTAGTGCTAGCTAAGAACTAAACTGAGGGATGATGGGTATTCTCGTACCGGATGGGAATAAGGGGAGGCTATTCAGGTCATGGCCTGGTCTATGGCGCCCCACTCCTGCCAACACTCCCTTATACGGACACAACCAAATTTTGGCTAAAATTAGGCTAGCTAAGGGCTTTTTCCTCACTATAATACCATCGGTAATGTGTTTTGAGAAAACAAAATAGTATTTTCATAAAATTGTAACAGACTATTATCAAAACGTACAAACAATAGAAAATCAATTTATACTGATAAACTAGACCATTCCGTACAACAACCACCCAGTCATATTCATAAACGCCAATTTAATCTTTTACCTTTCGCAATCTTCGAGTCGGGAAAAATTTGCTGAAACATCCCGGTCATGGAATCCGCAGAGGACAAAGGAAGATTTGAATCGACTATAAAACGAACCACGCAGATTTCAGCACTAGTTGCTTGTTGACACAAAATTTCACCTGCTCCTTGAGACTGCCTGCTCCATAAGACTGCTTAGAAAACACAGCCTGTGATGAAAGCATACTTTTCTGGGCATCCACCAGTCTCTTATAGATATTAGTTGATAAAAGCTTTTCAGTGTCATTTCGGCCACCATGAGCACATGAGAAGTCACCATTGCATACCATGCAGAATGCATAGGTTGGTCCTTTCTTTGAGAGTCACAAAAATTTCCACTTTCCAGCATGCTGTGGTAACAAATTCTGGTGCTTTGCTTTCTTTGAACTAGAAAAATCCACTCTCCTCCCTGCTTTACTTTGACATTTTGTATTTTGAGAATTTATTGACTGACACAACACGCACAAGGAAAGCAAGAAGAAAGATGGCGCATATAGGATCGATAACACTTTGCACACAAGCTTAACTAAACAACCCCCCCCCCCCCCCCCACCATTTTTGTATTTTGGAAAAAAAAATCGTAAAAATACACCTAAAAATCGTACGGTAGGCAGGTCTGTTCATGTACCCTTCAGACACTTCATCAGAGTCACTGTCCACCACGACGCTTGTTATGACTTGCGCAAGCCAAACAACGCCGTTAATTTGCTTTGATAGCTTTGAAATTCACCTTCGAACACACTAGCTCAAAGAAGGAAGCATATGCAACAGAAACCGGCAAATTGAATTATGGGTACAGTCTCTAACCCTTACAGACCGAATGGCCTTGGCTGTCCAGGACACTAAACAACCGTAGCGCGAACTACAATTGACGCGACGGACACTATGGGACCAGCAGAGCGATCATGCCAATTAACAAAGGGTTAAAATTAGGTCACTGGATTCACAGTGATCGGCGACATGCAGACTTCTCCAAACGGCAGGTAATCAAGCATCAATGTAACATATAGCCATTGAGACATCGAGCTCCTACGAGTCCATGCCCTTTACACTTACAGAGGCACATGACAATCTATGATTCATGGAGATGATGGGCAGTTCACCTGTTGACTCTCCATGCCAAGAACTTAAGAGGGAGGTGGGTGGGGGGTAGAAGGTGAAGGCGGGGTCACAGCTGTATTGATTTTTCATAGGGGTAGCGTGGCACATGATGTGATATTCTACAGGCTATGCTCTGCAGGTAACTTTTGAACTATGCACATTTCAAGAAAACAGTAAGAACAAGAGCCTGAAAAGGTAATCATCACATTTGGACCTAATTTATTTTAAATTTTATGTGAGTGTATAAACAATGATTTAGCCACTAAAATCAGGGTCTGATTCAAACACGTTCTTGCGTGAACCCTCCCCCTGTGGGTACTCTCATTTGGAATGAGCAAAAGCTGTTGGTGTTTCAACCTCAAATGAAGTAAAAACTTAACGGGTTGATCAGCATGCCTGTGCAAGTTAAAATTAGTGTCTCAAAATTTTGACCACGCCAACTCTGCATTGTTCAAAACTCCTAAATATTCGATGAGAGCTAAAAAATTGGAAAAATTGGAATAAAAAGTGGTTGAATATTTAAAGTAATTATGGCAGGTCTACTCTTAAAATTCTGAAAATTTGCACATGGTAGATGATGGCCAGCTGGGTAGTTCAAAAGTAAAAGGCCCCAAACAAATTAGACACTTTTGTTGAACTATCATTTCTATCAATCCATTTTTATGCCTATGTAGACAAAACAAAATGTTTTTCAATTGGTCCAGAATTTGTTCAATAACCAATACCTTTTTATTTTCATGGTCAATCATGACGTTGTGTGGCTTGACGTCTCGATGCATGATGCCCATGCTGTGACAGTAGTCCAGGGCCTGTAAACAGATCAATCATACGCATAAAGGTAGACAGAGCACGCAGACCTGGTCAAAGCAGAAAGTTCTATTTCTAGCCTATCACTACTAGCAGCAGGCTAGAACATTTCACTTAGAAGTTAGACCAGGTTGACGTTTTCTGGCTACTTGAGTACTTCTATGCAGCGAACGTCATAAATCTCAACCTTAGTCCAAATTTATAATACCACTACAAGGCAGTACCAGGTAGGAAAAAATTGCAAGACACATGAAAATATAAAAAAAAAGGTGGTGGAAGAAAGTAAGCAGTAAATGAAACTCACCAACATTTCATTAGTTAACCAACTTGTGCATGCATCCACCAGTACAGTTTACAACTACAGTATTAGTACTATAGTAGCTGTACACACAAAGGGGTAAAACTTTTTTTACTTATTTTATCTATCTTTACTTTCCAATTAGAAGGCTTGAAAAAAAAAGTTGAATTTAGCTGATAAACATCAACTTACCTTCATCAGCTCATAAAGGTAAAATCGTATATCGTAGTCTGTGAAGGTCTGGTACAGTTGCTACAAAAAAAAAAAAAAAGTAATTTGTAAAGATTTTTACAATCCTCTGTGCAAAACAAAATTAAATGTAATAAAACTTTCAATCCTAGGGAATCCGGACAGAACGAACCAAAATGAGGTCAATATTTCTATGCAAGTTTATAATATTAGCAAGAACAGCAGGCTAATCTGAGTAATTTATCTGAACTGTGAACTTGAACTGACAAGTCACTTGAGTGATCAAGTGTCAGTGTTTTGACATAATTACAAAGTTGGTCCATCCTCTACACATCTGTTCACAACCTTCACACTACCAATACATGTGATAGATTAACCCTTTTCATCCTGATACAATACTGATGGAAATAAATTTTTTTTTATGATAGTTCAAGGGTGGTGCCAGAATACTTTGGCACCTAAAGCACCAAGCTATTCTGGCACCACCTAGACAACTAAAGTGGTTGACATATCTCCTAATCAGTAATGTAGCCTTCATAAAACAAGCAATTTTTTTTTTAATCAGCCTAAGAATGTAAAAAAATTGGTTAAAAAGACCTGCTTCAGGGAAGGCCTTGATGGCTAAAATGCGCAGTACAGGTCTTCACTGTCGCTTTGCCTCAACTAAACCTTCACTATCTTTTTGCCAAACTTGTTGAATTGAATATGCACATTATACAGAGATTTTCTGCTGCCCCAGATATGCAGCCGTGCTACTCTCCTATGCAGAAAGGAGAGAAAGAGCAAAATTTAAGACATTCTGCAACTTTAAAGCTTTACAAGTCACGGGTAGCCCTATTGTGCAGCGTTCTTTGAACCCTTTTCATCCTGATAAACCCATTGCTTGCAATAAATCTGATTATGATAGTTCAAGGCTGGTGCTAGAATAGCTTGGCGCCTAAGGCACCAAGCTATTCTGGCACCACCCTTGAACTAAAATGGTTGATCTATCTGTAATGCAGCCATCATAGGACAATAAGCAAATTCATAAAAATCAGCCTCACTTTTGCGGTGTCTTGCCGACGCACGATGTCAGAGCGTGATATTTTGCCTCCCTCTCGGTAGATAAAATGGCAACTACCCGCTCTCGCGAAAGAGTTTACACAAGATCTTATGACCCATATATCGTCTGCTAGCTTTTGGGAAACGCGACCACTGCTCCGCAGAATCCACTGCCAGTTTTTCCCCCTTGAATTTTTTTCGCTGAAATACTTGTTTTTTCGAGGATTCTCATTTTTACATTCGCGGAAATCAGCGGAAAAGTGGGAGCCCTGATTAATAGTGTTTGCTATGGATCACAAAGGCAGATGACAGTCAAGACAACAGATGGCTCCGTACACCAACGTATTTGATACAAATGAGCCAGAAATACAAGATGGTTCCTGCATGAATCATCGCAACAAAAAGGCTAATGACAGCTGAAGGGTTAAGAATGCACATAATAAAAATATTCCTCTCCCTCACTCATCCGTCTGCAAGAGGCAAAGATTTTCAAGAGCCTCTACAACTTGTCGGGGGTCACGAAAATCTCGAACTTTTTTTTTTGCTCCAATTGCATCCTCAGATGAAAGGAAATCAAAATCAGCATGGACCATTCCCATACCTTGAAGTCTGTATTGTTGACATGCTCAAAGATGAGCGCTGGCGTCCGAGACTGAAAAAGAAAATCACCATATGCACAACAGTGTTCTGTAAAAGTTTAAGACCAAGCCATTCAGGGATTCTGTACTCAGAAAGCATGAGGTTTCATACCCTCACAGACAATTTTCATACTCCCATTGAACTGTAAAAGCAGACTTGCCAACCCCTACACAGCTATGGTAGTAGAATTTTGGACAAGTGGTAGTAGTGTTGGAGATGTCAAGCGCAGTTTAGCACGTAAGTTACTGTTCGCTCAATGCTGAACGCTTGATGCACGGAATTTTCTCAATACAACACAACTTTATCGTCTGTTAGAGTCAAAGCACGACAGAAATTTGCCTTATATATATAGCGATTGGAGCTTTGGCTGGTTGGTACAAACTTTTTCTTTTCAGACAGTGCGCTTTTCGATTCGGGTTCCTTTCTCTTCGGCATGGTTCAGACCGTTGTTTATCTGACGCACTTTGTGAATGAAAGATCCACGCTGGGAAAACTAGAAGATCGCTCCGCTCATTCTCCCCAAACCGCATGCTCTTACTAACTACAAACCGAAAACAACACCAAAAAAGATTTTGGTATATTTTTTTTTCTTTAGCGTAGAATTTCATTAATGATCGTAGTAGCGTAATATTGGGAACGTTGGCATAGGAAAATACGGCGAAATCGTAGTGGTTGGCAGGTCTGTAAAAGGATTTTATACCCCATAGCACTGTACCATAGTGAGTAGTCACATTGCATTTTTGCGAAAAAAACATTATTTAGTCACACATGCATGTTTATTAACTTGCATGTGTTGCTTTAAATTAAATGTTTCTTTCATAAAGTATCAAGAATGATTTAAAACAGCAATACTGTGTTAATTTTAGTTTATTTGTTGAAAAGTGTTTTGGCATCCACTGCTGGCAATAGCTCAGCTAGTTGTTACAAAATCCTCTGACCATAAAAATCAGCAGCATGATCAGACCCTTTGCATTGGGTACACTTTCATCTCATCCCCCCCCCCCCCAACCCCCCCTAGTTAATTCTTAAAAGAGTTCCTAAGTAACTGAACACAGAGTTTGTAGCTAAACTGGATGACAATCTGATGAAAAAAATGACCTATCTAAATATTTTTTCCACTGTGCATGACTAAGGTGTCAGTCATCAGGGTATGCCATAACAAATGGTATCTGGAAAAATGTCTGGAATTCATGTTCCTTCAACAAAATTCTTCAAGAAATAATCTCACCACTGGGTCTTTGACGATAGCAAGAAGCGTGATGACATTTGTGCCACCTCTGAGGTTTTCAAGGATCTTGATTTCACGTTTTATCTTCTTCTTCTTCACAGGCTGGTAACACACAGAAAAGACAAAATGTGAACTAAGCAGGTAAATCAGCAATTCAAAAGTAGTCTCCTGAATTGTTTAACTTAAACATGATCATCTTAAGACATAATGTCAAACCACCTCCACCCCTACATTATAGCAAAGATTTGTAGCATCTGACAGGGATTCAAAGATTCAAGAACAAAAGATTTTATATCTTTCATTGGGGTATGGAGGAAAGATACAGATCACAAATTTGATGCATATTCGCTGATACATAAATGACACATTCTTTGCCAAACAGTTGTTACTAATCAGTTAAAACACGTTTTCAAATAATAATGAACATGAAAAGACCAAAAGTGCAAACGCAATGAACTAACAATATAGAGTAACCTATAACTTTTAACAAATTTTGCAAGATTAAAGACAGTTTTATTTTTTTTACACTTTGAAAACAAAGTACAGAATTAAACATGGACTTATTTTAGTTCTACGATGCTTAGAGGGACAAAACTTTCTCCTAGTGTTGAAAATTTGGGACATTTGGATCAAATGATATTCATCACCAATCACAGCGATGATTATTACAGCAGAAATGTACGCATCTGACCCTCTAAAGCCACCTATGACGCAATAGTGTTCTGAGCTCTGCGTCAGGCCGACGTAAAAAATTTACTCTGACGCACTAAGCTTTATCTTTACATACTGAAAAACGCAACGGTGTGTCATCGTGAACAAGTGTCACAGCTGCGCATGCCAAACAGAACAAAGCTTTTGTGAGAGCGATAAACGCCAAGGCAGCAACAGTACCGCATTCGCAGAAAACTTGTGTAAAAAGGTTTTTGTTTGACTTATCTGTTCTGTTTGTGTGTGTTACAAAGTATGTGATCCTCTAAGACTTCAACATTTCCAAGACCCCCCGGGCAAATCCTGCTGACCCTCTGGCAACTGTAAACTAATCTGCAGCGCTTGATCTAACCCCTTATATTTGAGAAAAAAATCAACATTGAATCACATTCAAATTAGTTATTACACTTAAAGTCTGTACGTACCTGTTCTTCTGAAAGTATACCAGACTTTCTACCCGGCTCAAGGTGTGATACACATTTCTTTTCCGAATGCATGCTTAAAATGTCAGCACAACATGCCCAGTTACTGCTCTTTAGACAATTACACATACAGGTATCATCAATGAAATCAATTATCTTTTAACAGATGATCACTTCGAGTCTTTGTCCTGTTTCCTGATATTGATATACAGTGTTAATTTTTTTCTTAAATGTAGGGGGTCAGATCTAGCGCGGCAGATTCAGTTTACAGTTGCCAGAGGGTCAGCAGGATTTCCCAGGGGGTCACAGAAATGATGAAGTCTTAGATGATGATATTTATATGGGCGCATTTCTCATATTTATAATATAACTCAATGCGCAGGACATAGCCATGAACTGAACCCAACAACACATTCTCTCATACACTGTACATAAGCACAGAACATTCACGTGGTGCTAAGGGCAAGCTCAAGCGAGCAACTGAAATTTTGGAAATTTAAATCACGTTTTTTATATTTTTGAAATTTAAATGGACTGAAATTAATACCGAATTTTAGTATTTATATGGCGCATTTCTCATATTTATTTATAATATAACTCAATGCGCAGGACAATGCCGCGAACTGAACCCAACAAGCACACTCACGTGAATCACGAGCATTCCCTCACGCACTGTACATAAAAACAGAAGAATATTCTGGTGGTGCTAAGGGCAAGCCCAAGCGAGCTACTGAAATTTTCGAAATTTAAATCGCGTTTTTTATATTTTTTAACTTTGATTAAGTAGACTGAAATTAATACCGAATTCGTGGAGGAGAAACTAAGAGCCGGAGTACCCGGAGAAAGAACCCCCGAAGGTCCGCCCGATTTAATGGTGACACTAGAGGAGAAAAGTCCGAAGCCGCATCCGGGTATCGAACCTTGCATTGCATCTTGCATTGGTGGCAGGCGCTTTTCGCTGCGCCACGGACCGCCCAACATACTTTGAGCGCTGAAAATTTATTGATCCCTTTACGAAAGCGCTTTTCGACTGTGCAGCTTGGTGGCACACAGCGTAGAACATCTGCTCATCTAAATGGCGTAGCCATTTAAATTGTGTGAGCCAATCGTGCTGGAAAGAATGCGTGTTCTTTTTTTCACAATCCGATTTGCTTGTAGAACTTCAGACTGTGTAGGAGAAGCCACTGATTTTGAGCTCGAGAACTCGAATTTCATGAGTCCGGCCATGCTTTTGTGACAGGAAGTGCCGATAGCCACTTGACCGGCTCCACCGCGGAAGAGTTATATCTGTTAAATTTGTTGCTGCGCGTGCGGTACTGTTGCTGGGTTGGCGTTCGGCGCTCTCACAAAAGCTTTGGCGGTTCTGCTTGGCATGCGCGGTTGTGAAACGTGTTCATGATGACGCCCTGGTGAATTTTTTCAGTGCGTAAAGATCAAGCTTAATGCGTCGGAGCAAAATATTTTACGTCAGTCTGACGCAGAGCTCGAACACTAGTGCGTCAAGACGTGGCTTTAGAGAGTCAGATACGCACATTTCTGCGTAATAATTATCACTGATATTATATATTATATGAGTCATTCTCCTAAAAACCGCTCAGAATTGTGACATTGGTGATCAAAAATTAAAGTGCTAGTATTTATTTTCTGTTTGCTTTGTACTACAGCCCAATGACCCTACTTTACAAAAATTCAAAAAATAAATTGAACATGCTGGTGCTTGTGGGCGTTTTTACTAGTGATAAAAATACCATACTGCTGAGTGTCCCGCGTGTAACCCATCACACTATTTATGCCTTTCTTTCTGATGTAACAAGAAACAGAAAAGGTGTAAAGCAGAACAATTTAGCCAAAATCATTGTTTTAAAGCGCATTGATCAATCTATCTTGTAGTTTTGTTTTGTAATGCTCAAACGTAATTACACGCCTGGCTTCAGATTGTGAGAGTTACGTGCAGGGACAAACTTTCTCAAAATCAATCACTTTTTGTAATTTCTTTCTGGTAATCTTAGTCCACTCACTGTCAAGTACATTTATTACCACAGCACATGTCGTCTTACTGTAGCCACATAATAATATTCAAACTAATATTCAATTGCATTCAATTGTTAGAAGAAACACTGACACAGTCATAACACCCACACCAATACGGTGGTGTAATTTCCCCTTAAATTGCGTTCGCGTCATGCTTTTTGCAACAAGAAATTTTATGACTAAATTTTGTCCGACGCAAATGTGAACAGCTTTTTAAATATGATAATTCTTCAAGTGCTTTTAAACAAATCATATCCTATTATTTTCTATGATGACTTTCACTTTTCCCATGTCACTGTACACCACCTCACACGTAACACGCTGCTCCGGTGTTCACACCACGCAGTACTCACGTTCGATCAACCGGGAAACAACGAAGGCACCCAAAATAGCTTGCGGATCGCACAGCCCGCTGTGGTGTGTGCACAGCCCGCTGTGGTGTGTATATATTCCTCCGCAAAAGTTGGGCAAAATTGTTATTCATCCACGAAAGAGTTCTTGAAGTGTACTCACACATTATGCAATTCTGATCATGCTAGACGGGTTTCTTTACTATTGTCTTCATAAGCAAGCTCCACTTGTTCTTTATTTCACCAGGGCCAAGTTGTAAAGGTTAAAATACAGACACTATTTTCATATGGTTGGTACACACGTCTTTACACAGCGTGTTGTTGTGCAACGCATACGTTGAGGGAGCATTGTTGTGTTTACACCACGTGTTACAAGTGGGACAGCAATTATACTGATGTATCTTCGCACAAAAGCCTCATTCTGTCAAATCCAACCTACTACCTAGATCTACTGTATGGAAATATCAATTATCTTCACTATTTTGGGGTTTAAAATATTAATTCTGAGCAAGTGCAGTGCTTTGTGGTAGGTTCTTTAAACCACAGTAGCCATGCCACCCAAGCTGCCGGAAAACAGACCAGTCAGGGAAAACGCGCTTTAAAAAGGTAGTGTTTATATGCACAAACGGAGTCAGTACCATTACCCTAATTAGTTTATTCATAATCATAGTAAAGTCAAACAGTAGCAAAACTGTAGTGGAAAATATAACAACAGTGTTGGTTTTTGTGTTTGAAGAACATGCACTGCAGCTGAGCAGTTTTCAGGAGAGTGACCCATATACTAGCAATGAAAACATCAAATGTATCATATACTAAGCAATGAAAACATCAAATGTATCATTTAATCATTATCAAAATCTTTTTCAAACCATATACCATCTGCTTGGGAGAAGGTCCCTCATAATAGTTCTGTTTTTAAACTATATCTGAAAACTCACCAGCTTCATTGACCACGTTTTTTTCATCTCCATCGGTGACAGTTCGAAAAATTGAAAGAGTGAAAGCGTTCCATGGCAGGGCCAGCAAGAGACATTAAATTCTCATGAGCCCCTACAGATGCAGGGGCTCATGAAAATGTATGCCTCTTGCAGACAGAAGCTGTCTGAAGGGATGTTCTGTATAAACCAAAAAGATGAAATTCAGCTTTCCTGGATTTTGAAAAAGCTGAAGCAGCCTCCAGGACTTAAGACTGTCACCCATGCATCTCTGCACACTGCCTATTGTATGCCTGATTTAATGCTTCATTTTAGTCTATCACTAATAATAAAATTGTGCACAATCAATGTTAAAATGTATTGCTACAGTTTATAAACATACTGACAAAGAATTAAACTTAAATTACACTCACTTTTAAAATCTTTATGACACACTTTTCATTGTTTGTGATGTTGATGGCTTCAAACACTTCACTGTACTTTCCCCTTCCAAGCTTGCGGACAATCTGATAATCATCCTGATTTCTGAAATAAAAAACAAAACAAGGACAGATTAGAACAGATATGGATAAGCCAAATAAGCATTACCATTTAATACATGATACAAGTACAACAAATGTTCAAAATAAAGTTAAGGTATAATGTACAGTACAAAAAAATCTAAAATACCCTACCCACTCTTACTTTTCAGGATGATCTTGGGGGATGGGTGCAGAGTTACCCCTGGGCATAATTAAGATCTATTGTTTCAGCACAAGTCATTGCAGTAGTGTACATGAGTCGCTCTGTTGTTTCCAGTTTTGTTCATGTGACACACATGGTCGGAAAAAATGCCTAAGACACACACACACACAAAATATATGTGAAACTTTCTGGACTATTGTGTTCTTTCTCTTCCAAAACTCTTTCTGCCCCTAGTATTAGTAGTAATAAACTAAAAGCTTGCCAACGTTGCTAAACAGTTCATTCTCACTACAGCTTTCAATTCACTTCTATTGTTCTGGAACAATCACAGGCCAAGTCACTATAGTGACTGATTAACAATTACAAAGTCACTACAAAGTGACTCGGTGGTTTGTTGCTGACCTATTGCAGGCCCCAGTTACAAATACAGGGTCGTCGTGAAGATTTGTGCACATATGCAGACACCTGACAATGTGCAAGGCATCCCAAAAATTACGAATTATGCCCAAAAAATGCAATAATCATGACCCATTGTGCATACAACTACAAAACTACTATGAATGTGAGGAGAGATCACAGAAATTAGTAAAGCTAAAAATAAAAAAAATTCACTTACAATATCACGAGTAATGAAGAACAGTACAATTAATCACACTTTTTAACCATAATTTTTCAACTGCTACAAAGTACAAAAATCTAAATCTACAAAAAGCAAAAGTGGCCAAACGCACTTGTATGGCCAAACTCAATCTTATGGAATATATATTATGGGACAACAACGAAGGTAGACACAGAGACAGAATTCATTTCCTGATGATAAAAAATTAAAATAACCTGGACAAGATACAGTGGCTGAGTGCCTTTGCATTTACTGATTTAGCACAGAAAGTGTCCACAAAACTAAACACTGTCAAATCAAAAACAAAGTTTGCCTTGAAATTAAAAGTTAGCCTGGCATTTCCATTCACTTACACAAAAATTCTTTCAACTTTAAGGCCATGTGTGAACTTCAAAATCTAATTTATTTACACTATAATGTTAATAAACATCTATCATCTAAATTTATATAGTCAAAATAGTAGATATTTTTCTTGACGCTCTTACAGATGAGGCCAAAAGATATACACATAAGAAATAAACCAATGATGAGGTAACAGGAATGAGTCAGATGATCTAAATACTCCAACTGCGAGACATCTTTCTCCGACAGCTGTACACAGCACATTTGCACCTGCCAAGCCCACCATTTTGTTGAAAATACAAAAAGTTGAAAGCAAACATACCCCCATTCGACGACGTGGGATTCATAATCCCAATATTCCCTTGGCTTGTGTGTATTGACATCGGCATACACGCGGGCACGACTAGGGAGAGGCATAGTGTATTGTCTCTGACCAGCAAAATGTCTGGTGCTTAGATTTCTGGCAAGAGTGCCGATTTGAGTGAAAAGACGAAATATTGCGTTGACTGTGATTCCCTCCAATCTGAAAACACAGAACCAGATTAACTGACACGACGGTTAACACAAGCTGATCATGTTCGCACTAAATTCAAGCAAAACAATGACGTTCTTTCTCGCCGACACAAGACACGGGAGCATGTTTCGGCAGCATACGCACCTGCGACTACAACCCTTTTTCTGCTTGAAGGGTCGACGACTGCCACTTCCGCGTTACTTTTTGTGTCACATTTGCACCCGAGGAACTAGTATTGTGTTTCATACTCTACTGTTACTACAACAAGACCTGCAGAAAATTTAACTACATTTCTAGCAGATAGCGAACTGGCTCAAGATGGCGACCGTCGCTCACCCGCGAAGCCGCAACGAGGCTCCACAACTCCCGATTTCCTAGTGCAATTGTCTCCCTTGTACCGGATTTGTTCAACGAACTCGCCTCTGTTGTAGATCGACCAAATTGAACTTAACCAAAGAACGTGCGGATTTTCTCCCGCTTCTTCTGTAGTGGTCAACTTCTCAATATTCACCGGTAAATCGGCTTAAAGACGCGTATCATCCCAGTGTGAATTTGTGCTGATAAAATTTCGACAATATTTTGGCGCCATTCACCGTATCTTGACAAGGACTACTCAGAGCTAACTGTACAAGTAACACTGAGCTAAAAATAGATTGATGAGCTAACAGGCTGTGCAGAATAAACAAGTGCGATGTCTGTTTGCTGCATGTCCAAACTGTGGTAGAAGTTCATTAGGTGTGTTGACAAGGGATACTAAACATCAATGGTGCTGCAATTTGTCTTCAGATAACTTATATAATAGTACTTTTAAAAGCAAATACAATATAGGACATAACATTATCCTGATGGCAGGCCGCAGTGCACTTACCAAGAAGAATTACTTGATCAACACTGATGGACAAAGTGGAGTATCAATTTACCTTGGTGCATGTACATATTGTTTTTACAAACACTTGCCTCACCTATTTGGTCTGGAAAATTGATTTACAGCAGTTTGCTCCAGGGTAGACTTTAATTGCTAACATTTGCTTATGTAATGAGATCTCCATGTTTTCTTGCCTTAACTGTAATATATTTAAGATGTCTCTGCTGTTCTTTTCACGATACATATGAGCATGTACATCATGAAAAGATGATTTTGACTGCCCATGGTACGCATCTGGAGAACTCTCCTTAGTATAAAGAAGAAAAAAGAGCAGACAAGACTTTTATGTTATGACTTTCAAAATTCATATTTAAGTTATCCCTTTTGTATATGTAATGGAATGCCACATCACAGCGCAAGGGTTTGACTCTGGGGGCAGAGTGCACTCATGCAGTTGAAAATTGGGTCATTTTACTGACCCTGTTAAAATGTCTGAAACATGACAAGATAGGCATAGGTCCCAACTTTAGACAAACAATATGCAACAAAATCCACAGGTGTTTTCCCAAGTGTGATTTGTGAACGACACATGGAGAACAACTCAGCTGCTGATACCCTTGCACTATTTAAATTTAACAACCCATTGCCAGCGTTGTATGACCTAGATGGAGACCAGTGTGACCATGTCACTTCCAACTTCCATGTTTGAATGAACTCTGTCCCCAAAGTTCCGCAATTCAGGCCGGCACTTAAACCCAGCCACAGGATCGCATCCAGATGGGGGGTTGCAGAGAGTGAAATTAACACTGTGCTGCACATAACCCATCATTTGATCACAGTGCCAAATGTAATGGAGTGCCAAAATCACGGCACAAGGTTTTGACGCTGTTGGCAGAGCGCACTCAGTTGTGCTGGGATATGTTATACGTCTGTCCTGGTAAAAATGGCTGTTAGCCTTCCTGAAGGAAAACTGAAAAATGACAAGGTAAGCATTGGTCCCAACCCTAGCCAAACAACACGCAACAAAATCCAGGGTTGTTTTTCAAAGTATGATTTATGAATGACACAAGGGAAACTGGACTGCTGATACCCTTGCACTATTAACAAGGGTGACTACCTGTTGCCAGAGTTGTGTGACAGAGGCCAGTGTGACGCCATCACATATGGAATTATTGTAAGACATGGAAAGAACATTTTTAAACAGATATATTTTGAACTATTAACCCTTTATTGTATGGGTTAGTTCGCTTTAATTTTATCCATGGAAAAAATCCTGCCAAGGAACTCATTCGTGATGCTCTTGAGACGTTCAATTTTCTGAAAGATGTGATGCAAATAATCAGTCCTTTAACACTAATAAAGTACTATTTGGAGGTCGACAAGACAATTGGTTGAGTTTTAAGTTACAGGTGTGTATGTAGGGTCGAATATGTAGGCCGAGGTAGAAACTGGGACATCCACGGCACGGAACTGCACGGAATTCGTGAAACGTAACTCATCTTTCTATCTTTCTGCAAATAAGGAATCATGCATTTATAAATGCAGTTCATATATGCTAACGTACATCACAACACGTATCAAATTATTTTACTATTTCAAGCTGCTGTAGTTATGTTGGATAGAGACCGCTGGATCTCGCTTGATTTTGGAAGAGCGCTGTCCATTCAAAATGGCCGGAACAGGGATGATCAGGGCGGATGAGTAAGGAAGTGAGCGGAAATCTGTGTGGAACAGGGCGGAATAAGTAAGCAGTGTCAGATAATGATGTTTGTGGGTGCATGGTTAGCATGTAAGGCCTATCTATCTATTTATCTATCAATATCCCGTAGTCTTCCCGACCGTTGGGGCACCAATGATGACTTGGCAACCAGCTCCCTCCATTTCTCTGCCATTCTTAGCGTCACCCAGCCTCAATCCTGTCCCACTCTGAGATATTGTCGTCCCATCTTTTCCTCTGTCTTCCTCTCCTTCGTCCTCCTTGCACAGTGCCTTGCAGGATTATTAATGGCAAGCCCTGCTGAACGTGTGACATGCCCATGGATACCACTTCACCCCTACACCCCTTTCCGCTCCTCTTCCTACCCTCTCCGCCTCCATGTCCCCCCCCCCCCCCACCCCCCCACCCCCCTCCCACCCCGCACCAAACTCAGCACTTTCGGCCCCCGCTCCTTCTCCGTCTATGGTCCATCCACCTGGAACACTCTCCCACTCTCTCTTCGTCAGAAACACTTTCTCTCCTCCTACCAGTCCACCCTCAAAACTCACCTCGTTCAACAGTTCATCACCACACTCCCCACCACAAGCTGACTGTCGTAATGTATTTGTGGTATGTGAGTCATTGTCTAAAGCATGCGCAAGTTGTGAGTGCGCGCTTAGAGTTATAATTATTATAAGATAAGGGCATTATAAATACCGTAATTATTTTATTTTATTTTTTGCGTTTTTTCATAATGGCTAATAGGCCTTCATAGGGCCTGATGGCTTGCCTGATTTTGCTTCCCACTTCCTCGTTCGTGATGTGATCTTTGTATGAAATGCCAAGCAGCCTTTGAAAACATCTCATTTCAGTGGCTTGTATCCTTTCGAGGCCTGCTATGAGGGTCCATGACTCGCAGGCATACAAAAACACTGAGAATGAGATGACTAAGGAGCGCATCAGTCTGATCTTGGAGCAGATTGTGATGTTTCTGTCCTTCCATATGGTCTTCAATCTTGTCAGTGCTGTTGTTGTCTGCGCAATCCTGGACAGTATTTCTGGTTTTCATCCCTCATCTGTCACAGTGGCTCCTAAGTATTTGAATTTATTAACTGTTTACAGTTTTTGGCTTCCAATCATGACGTCAGTGCCAATGCCACTGGTGTTATTGGTCATCAGTTTGGTCTTCTCTGCACTGATTTCCATCCCATAGGCAATGGCTGTACTGTCCAGCTTTTCCACCAGCTGAGCTAGCTCCTTCTTTTTTTTAGGTGAGGCTAGCACTGGTAAAAATGTACACATTATATTTATAGTATATTCCCCTTGGTAAATAAACTTATAAAGAGGGACCGAGACCCAAAAATTGAAAAGATAATTTTATTTATAATAAATAGTTTTTGGGCTCATGTGCGAAGCAAAAGTGAGTATGTTTTGGGCCAGTGGTCGTCCATCTGTCTGCCTTCGTCCGTGGTAAACTTTAACATTGGCATTTTCTCGGAGACTATTCAAGCCACATTTTTCAATCTTAGCCCAAGGATACTTTGCGGGAAGACCATTCTAAACATACCATTTCAGTGACCTCTCACAAAGGTCAAGGTCACAGGGGGTCAGAAAATATTTCAAGAATAGTTATATTTTTACATAATTTATTTTTTCTCAAATACTATTCACAACTTCAAACCCAAACTTGGTACAAAGATACCTGATGGTAAGACCTTTCTAGACGTAGTAATTTGGTTGATCCCTCAGAAAGGTCAACTCACACAAGGTCACAAGAGCTCAGGAAATAGGTGAAAAATAGCCATATTTTGACAAAATATGTTTTTTTCTCAAAACTACTTTCACAACTTCAAACCCAACCTTAGTACAGAGATACCTGATGGTAAGACCTATCTATGCATACTAATTTGAATGACTCCTCAGAAAGGTCAAGGGTCACAAGGGCTCAGGAAATAGGTCCGAAATAGCCATGTTTTGACAAAAGATGTTTTTTCTCAAATACTATTCACAACTTTAAACCCAAACTTGCTACAGAGATACCTGATGGGAAGACCTTTCTATGCACACTAATTTGGTTGATCCCTCGGAAAGGTCAAGGGTCACGAGAGCTCAGGATATGGGTCTAAAATAGCTATATTTTGACAAAAGATGTTTTTTCTCAAATACTATTCACAACTTAAAACCCAAATTTGGTACAGAGATATCTGACGGTAAGACCTATCTATGCATACTAATTTGGATGACCCCTTGGAAAGGTCAAGGGCCACAAGAGGCTGGCAAATGTGTGTAAAATGCTGATTGATAAAATTGTAGGTATTCCCAAATTTTTCAACCAAATTTGGTACAAAGATAGCTGATGATAAGACCTTCCTATACATACTAATTTAGTTGACTCATCACAAAGGTCATGGGGGGTTGACAGATGTGTGAAAAATGCTTACATTTTCAGAAAACAATGGATTTTGCTGCTGCAGAAGCCTGCCCTTGTCACAAAGGTCACACATATATGTGTGACCTTCGTGACAAGGGCGGGCTTCTGCAGTGATTATGTAAATCGCTCATACACGTGAGCCATAATGGCTTTGCCTTTCTGATATATGCAGAGTATGTCACTTACAGGTAAAGCAGTGGGTCAAATACTTTCTTTTTTTTTTGGGAATTGTTTCATGAGTTACTCCTCCAAATGAATTGTGTGTGTACAGTGTGAATCAATTTCACATTTGCTTTAAGACTTGAGAAAATGGTGACAAAACTAGAATTTCATGGTACAGTTTCAGTCTTACTATAATTTGTGTGAAATCAGGTTGACTTTACCTAGCTACATAATATACTAAGTACACCTGCATGCTCTTCTGAAGGCGCGTCGATGTGTGTGCGTGTTCTTGCCTGCGTGCTCCAAACATCTAGAGGCATTGATCCTCATGCACCCTCAGGGGGTAAGACCTTCCTATGCATACTGATAATTGATATGGAAAGGTAAAGGGTCACAAGAGATCAGGAAATGCGTCATAAATAGCCATTTTCTGACAATGTTTTTGATCAAATTAATTTACAACTTCCATCCCAAACCTGGTACAGAGATACCGGATGTAACTTTGATGCTGGCTTGGAAAGATCAAAGGTCACAAGAGATCAGCAAATGATGTGAAAAATGTCTTATTTTTGCAGATTTTTTGTTTTTATTAGGAATTTTGCTTAACTTTTCAACCAAATTTTGCAGAAAGGCAGCTGATGTCGTGATGATAAGACCTTTCTATGCCTACTACTTACTAGTTTGATTCACTGCCAGTCCTCAAAAAGGTCAAGGTCATGGGAGGTTGACAAAAGTGAAAAATACGTAAATTTTGAGAAAATATGGATTTTGCGCGTATAATGCCAACCCTTCTGTTAGAACACTTGCTTATTTCAGTGACCTGTTGGAAGGTCAAGGTCACAAATGTAATTAATTATGTGGATCGGTCATGCACGTGAGCCTTGAGGGCTTTGCGATTCTTGTTTCACATAGTCTTACCCTTAGCATCATGCTTTCATTGTGGCATTTTCTTTCAGCTTCTCAAAAGTCAGTTACTGTGGCCCTTTGACCATCTTGGGAAAAAATCGTGCTTTTTTACCCCTTGACTGTCATTGAACACCGAGTGTAGTTTTGAAATCATGGTAAATTCAAATTCATAGATACCCAGATCTATCAAGTATCATGGTCAGTCTGTCTTTTGGTATAGGAGTCCTCGGATAACAACCTCCCATCTGGAGATTTCAACCTCGGTGTGTTTGATGAAGCATAAGATACATTCAGAAGTTCTCCGTCACAGTGTCAGTTCATGTACTTTCTTATTGTTTTTTTGTAACTGTTGTTTTTTCAGGAAGAAGTGCCAACAGTTGCAGCTGAATTGTGTTGCACGTTAAGCATCAAAGCAAGTCAGGGGACTTTAAATACAGTCAGAAATGATGGAGAACAGTGTAACAGGCATAACTCCTCCCAAGAGCATCATTGTGACACCATCTGAACGGGTATCACTTCAAATTGAGTGTGATTCAAGAGATGTGGTGTTTGTAGCCGGAAACTTGATGTGGACCTGTTGCACTTGTGGCGAAAATTTTGAATATGATGTCAGCATGCACGAGCATCTCTTCACCAAGCACCAAACCAAGAAAGGTTTTCAATTGTCCACAGCCTCATCTTCAGAGAAAAATGCTAACCAAATCTTCTCCCGGCTTAATACCATGCGTCAGCAATACCCTGGAGATTTCAAGCAGTTTAACTGCCTGTTGAAGAAGCTGATACAAATGGCCTGTCTCTTCAAAGACTTGTATCCAGAAAGAGCACATACCATGTTGGAGGAAATACTTTTATCAATTGACAGTGATTGCCAGCAGGCGCAAGGTGCTGTGTCATTATGTATACATTTAACCCCTTTACTGCCAGTGGAAGCAGATTTTGTTTACATTTATTAATTTAATTGAACACCAAAGAGCTGCAGCTGTTTAACTTTAAGGAACCTGGATACAAATTGGTTATCACCAAGAAGAATTGATCCTCCTGAGCCCCTGCAACTGTTAGGACTCATGAGGATCTATGTCTTGTAGTTAGATCATGTTCACTTTTTGAGGGCAGTAAAGGGGTTAAGATTGTTCTACAGTATTTATCATTATCTGACTGGTACTTCAGCTCCGTGTACACTTTATACATTAACTCATGTTGTTTAACTTGACTCATTACATCCTGAGGCTGATTTTTTTTAATTTGCTTATTTTCCTATGAAGGTTATGTTACAGATTACAGGATAAATCTACTGATTTAGTTCAAGGGTGGTGCCAGAATAGCTTGGCACCTCAGGTGCCAAGGTATTCTGGCACCACCCTTGAAATATCAGTCAAATTTATAGCAAGCAATATTGTATCAGGATGAAAAGGGTAGAGCAACCAGATGCACTGTTTAGCATACAGGTTGCTGCATTCTGAAGGGGCTAATATGCACAGCAGAAATCTTGATTTCTTGACAGCAGAAATCTTGTATTGATACTACAGTTGCCAATGTCAGTAGGCAAATAGACCAGTATCACCATCAGGACGAGCAAAAAGACACCATTCAAAATGGATGGCTTTGCTGACTTCACCAGTTGGCAGCTTTTGTCAGAAAGACTTCGGAGGAATACTAGATCGTGAGCCTGCAGCTTGCAGGGGCACAGTATCATGAGTATGGTCTGTACCTCAGGCTGATTAACTTGAGTGTCTCATGGCATAGGTTTTCAGGGGTGACAGTCTTCAGTCATGGAGACTGATTCAGATTTTTCAAAATCCCAGATTATAGCTTAATATCAGCTTTTTTCGTTGTTTATCTTTTACAGAAGGAACTCTTGGTATCAGCAGAGTCCAGCCGTCATCATCACCCGGTGATACAAAGAAGCAACCTGCACAACCAGACCTGACTTCAGAGGATTTTGAAGGCGTGTGTTTTGAAGTCCCTCATCCACCCCTTTGTATCAGCTTGAGACATGTTTACATGGGTGACAGTCTTCATTCCTAGAGTCTGATTCAGCTTTTTAGAAATCTTCAAAAAGCTGAATTCCAGCCTTTTGGTTCAGACAGATCAGCTCTCTATCTAGCCAGTTTCATCTGCAAGAAGCATAAATTTTCATGAGCCCCTGCATCCGCAGGAGCTTATGAGAATTTATGTCTCTTGCTGACAGTGGATCATGGGGCTTAGTTATTTTAAGGTTTTCAGTCTTTTAAATTTTTCGCCCTGACACCCATGTGTTTACAAGAGCCACTGCTGTCCAAAGGGCTCGTGAGAATCGGTGCCTCTTGCTGACTAGATCTACTCAAGTTGTGAGTCAGTCAGGTTGAGAGTATTTTTGTTCATGTGCAACAGCAAAAGTGGGCCAGTGACCATCCATCGGGCAGCCATTGCAGTCACCGCTGATAACATTTGCATTTTTTCGGAGGCAGTTGAACTTTTTAAGCCACATGTCTTCAAAAGTTACTTTGTTTTTAAACATACCAATGACTTCTTGCAAAAGCCACCGTAAGATGGCCTTAGTTGCTTGCTCGGTGTTAAACCCCAATAACTAACTAACTTCTCGCAAAGGTCAAGGTCACAAGGGGTCCCAAGATAGGTGAAATCAATTTTGACGACCTTTTGACATTTTTTTTTTTTTTTTTGCTGCCTCATGATCAATAGCAAAGCAAGTCTATGTAATGGACCAGTGGTTCTTGGGTGTCGTCTGTAGTAACACTTTAACGTTGGCTATTCAAGCTACAACCTTCAAAGCTCCTTCACTGGCTCCCCATCCCCCAACGCATCCAATACAAGATTCTGTCTCTCTGCTACAAATCCCTGAACAACTACGCTCCTACCTATCTCTCCAACTTACTTCACCCCTACACTCTTTCCCGCTCCCTCCGCTCCGCCTCCAACCCTCTCCGCCTCCTCCACCAAACTCAGCACTTTCGGCCCCGCTTCTTCTCCGTCTACGGTCCATCCACCTGGAACACCCTCCCACTCTCTCTCCGTCAGAAACACTCCTCCTTCCAGTACGCCCTCAAAACTCACCTCTTTCAACAGTTCTAGCACTATATCACCACACTCCCCACCCCAAGCTGACCGTCTTAATGTATTTTCAGTATTTGTGGTACGTGAGTCATTGTCTAAAGCGTGCGCATGCGTGTACGAGTTGTGAGTGCGCGCTTAGAGTTATAATTATTATAAGATAAGCGCATTATAAATACCGTAATTATTGTTATTATTTACAACCTTCAAATTGGGCCCACGGGTACTTTGTGGCAAGACCTATCTAAAAATACTAATTTCAGCCATGGTCACAGGAGGTGCAGAAATTGGTCACAAAAATACATATGTTGACATAAACTTTCTTATCTCAAACACTGTTTTCAACTTCAAACCCAAAATTGGTACAGGGATATTTGGTCGTAAAACCTTTTTATGCATCCTAATTCGGCTGACCCCTCTGGAAGGTCAAGGGTCACAGAAGGTCCAGAAATAGGTACAAAATAGCGATATTTTACAAGAACTTGTTTTTTTCTCAAATACTATTTTCAACTTAAACCAAAACTTGGTACAGAGATACCTGATGGTAATACCTTTTTATGCATACTAATTTGGCTGAGCCCTCTTTAAGGTCAACCCCACCCGGGTCTGCCCTGGGGGACTTGGGTGGGGTTAGGTATTTTTTAGTTCCCAGGGTCACCCTGGTCAGCCCCACAGGGTGGGTTTTTCTCTCTATTCTGGGGCATGTGTTTCAGTCTACCCTTTGTCCATTCACCTGTATTTGCCTTTTTAAAACTCTCCCTACTGTCTGCACTGCCTGTAGCTCGTGATATTGGATGTGTGTTGCTAAATGGTCTTAGCTTTATTTAGGCCCCATGTGTTAGGTTTATTTAATGTATTTGACCGGCTGGCGACATACATTCAATGTTCTGTTTATTTATTTTTTTTTCACAAGCAGTGCAGGCACGTCCTGAGAAAGCCTTGTTGCTGTCGGGACGTTAAGCAATGTACAATCAATCAATCAATCTTTAAGGTCAAGGCTTACAGGAGCTCCAGAAATAGATAACAGGGTGGGATGAACCAGCCCACAAATTCTTTTCATGAGCTTGCATGCATTTTCCCACTTTTTCGCAGAAAACGCTTGAAGACAGCATAAGAAAAATACAGGCAGTCCTTTTGACACACTGCGGCTATCATACAATGTACATACTAGTATACACTGCATAACTCCGGCACTGACAATGTACCACGATGCCTTGCATAGCTCTCTCAATGTCAATGTGCTTACGATGCACTGCAATTCTCTACAAATGACAATGTACACATGCGCTTCTAAACACAGTCTTTTATAGTATCAGACTTTCCAGAATAATCCAGCAAATTCATACAATGCAACCAATCAGACCTCGCGCTGGGACCATATGGCGTTGAGGCGCGTCCCCTGGGTGGTGGATAGGGGGTCCCTCGTGAGAGGGGTGCACCGAATGAAATAAGGTGCCGTGAACCAACATGGTCAAAGGGAAGGTGACCCCCGACAGAAAACCCCTGGTCCTCCTAGTAAGGGGGTTGGGCGTGGGGGTAGCTTCCCCACCCTGCAAAAAAGGAAATAGCTACAAAAACGCTGACGAAAAGACAAACAGTAATTCCTTTCCTGGAGGAGGAAGGTTCTTCTACCAGAAGACTTGTGACGTCCTGTGGTGAAAGCCGGAAGTCTTCGGAAGCCACAGGACCGAGCCGCCTCTCTCTATCCAGGGACACAACCATGGGCACATGGAACGTCAAGACCATGTACCAGAGCAGCAAGGCCGCCCAGATAGCAGCGGAAATGCAAAAGTACAACCTTTCCCTGCTAGGTATCAGTGAAGCCAGATGGACGCAGTCTGGCCAAAAAAAGCTGTTAAGTGGGGAGATGATTCTGTATTCAGGTCATGAAGAGGAGAATGCCCCCCATACAGAAGGAGTAGCATTCATGCTGTCACCAGTGGCACAGAGAGCGCTGATGGGCTGGGAACCTCTTGGGCCAAGAATTATCACAGCAGCCTTTAGAACCAAGAAAAAGCTCAAGCTGAACGTCATCCAGTGTTATGCGCCCACCAATGACAGTGACGAGGAAGAGAAACAAGAGTTCTACGACCGACTCAAGAGTGCCGTGGACAAATGTGCGGAGCGAGACATCACCATCGTCATGGGCGATTTTAATGCCAAAATAGGGGAGGACAACACCGGATATGAAGAGGTGATGGGGAGACAGGGACTAGGCTCGGAGATGAGTGAGAACGGGGAGAGGTTTGTAGACTTTTGTGCTCTAAACCGACTTGTCATTGGAGGCAGCATCTTCCCACACAGAAGAATACACAAAGCAACTTGGGTCTCACCTGACCATACAACAGAGAACCAAATAGACCATATCTGCATTAGCAAGAAATTTAGAAGATCCCTTCAAGATGTTCGAGTGAGGAGGGGAGCAGATGTCGCCTCAGACCACCATCTGCTTACCTTAAGAATGAAGCTCAAGCTAAAGAAAAGCCGCACAGAGACAACAAGAAGACAGCGCTATAATGTAGGCCTCCTGAGAGAAACTGGAGTTAGAGAAGAGTTCAAACTGGTGCTGTCCAACCGGTTTCAAGCGCTACAGGAGCTAGTAAATGAAGAGGAGGCGGTCACCACAGAGCAGCAGTGGAAGGCAGTTAGAGAGGCGCTGAACTCAACCTGCAAAGACACTCTAGGGTTCAGGAAACACCACCACAAGGACTGGCTGTCGGCACAGACCTTGAAGAAGATAAAAGCGAGGAAGCAGAAGAAAGCAGCGGTCAACAACAGTCGCACGAGAGCAGCCAAAGTAAGGGCACAGGAGGAATACTCAGAAGCCAACCGCGAGGTGAAGAGGAGTATCAGGGCAGACAAGAGGGCCTACACAGACAGCCTGGCAGCAGAGGCAGAAAAGGCAGCAGGCAGCGGCAACATGAAACAGCTCTACGACATTACCAGGAGATTGTCGGGTAAGTATGGCCATACAGAAAGACCAGTAAAAGACAAAGAAGGCAAGCCTATTGCAGACAGAGCAGACCAACTCGACAGATGGGCCGAGTATTTTGAAGAGTTACTGAACAGACCTAGCCCACCCGACATCCAGCCGGCAGAGACCAACCTACCCATCAGCTGTGACAGACCCAGCCGGGAAGAGATCAGAAGAGCAGTGGCATTTTTGAAGAATGGCAAAGCAGCAGGGCCAGATGGCATCCCAGCGGAGTCTCTGAAAGCAGACCTAGAGACAACAGTGGAGATGCTGTACCCACTGTTTGGAAAGATCTGGGAAGAGGAGGTGATGCCGGCTGACTGGAAGGAGGGGTACCTAATCAAGCTTCCCAAGAAAGGCGACCTCAGCAAGTGTTCCAACTACAGAGGAATCACCTTGCTGTCAGTACCAGGAAAGGTCTTCAACAGGATCATCCTAGAGAGAATGAAGAGCTCCGTTGACCCCCAGCTGAGAGACCAGCAAGCAGGATTCAGGAAGAACCAATCATGTACAGACCAGATCGCCACTCTCCGCATCATCGTGGAACAGTCTCTGGAGTGGAGCTCCCCGCTGTACGTCAACTTTGTGGATTATGAGAAAGCATTTGACAGCGTGGACCGAGAGACTCTGTGGAAACTCCTACGACACTACGGTGTACCCACAAAGCTCGTCCGCCTGATCAAGAGCAGCTACGATGGCATGACATGTTGCGTGATCCACGAAGGGCAGTTCACCAGGGAGCTCCAGGTCAGAACTGGTGTCAGGCAGGGGTGTCTGCTGTCTCCGTTCCTCTTCCTACTGGCCATAGACTGGGTCATGAAGATGACCACAGAGCACAGACGAAGTGGAATACAGTGGACACTGTGGACACAGCTTGACGACCTCGATTTTGCAGACGACTTGGCATTACTGTCCCACACTCATCAACAAATGCAGGACAAGACCACGAGGCTTGCTGACATCTCGTCCCAAGTGGGCCTCACCATTCACAAACAGAAAACAAAGACAATGAGGCTGAACACAACCAGGGAAGAACCAATCTTGCTTGCTGGCACCCCGTTGGAGGAGGTGGAGTCCTTCACCTATCTCGGGAGCATCATAGACAAAAAAGGCGGCACTGATGCAGATGTCAGAGCACAAATCGGTAAAGCCAGGGCAGCCTTTCTCCAGTTAAAAAAAGTGTGGAGTTCCAGAGAGCTGTCACAACACACCAAAGTTCAGATTTTCAACTCCAATGTAAAAGCAGTTCTCCTATATGGCGCAGAGACTTGGAGATTGACAAAAACCACAGTCAACAGAGTACAGACCTTCATGAACAGTTGCCTTAGAAGAATTTTGAAAATCCACTGGCCAGAGAAGATCAGCAACGTCAGACTCTGGGACAGAACAGAGCAGATAACAGCAGAGAATGAAATTGGGCGAAGAAGATGGGGATGGATCGGTCACAACCTGAGAAAGCCAGCTTCCAGTATCACTAGGCAGGCATTGTCATGGAACCCCCAGGGAAAGAGGAAAAGAGGTAGGCCGAGAAACTCCTGGCGTCAAGACCTCCAAGCAGACATCAAGAGACTGGGAACCACCTGGAGTAGAATCGAAGGAGAAGCACAGGACAGGAGTTGCTGGAGGTCTCTCGTCGACGGCCTATACCCGGGTAGGGGTGACAGGCGTAAGTAAGTAAGTAACCAATCAGAACGGAACACGTAACCGAAATTCCAAAATACTGATGAAAAAGAACTTTCTAGAATAGACTACAATAGTTTACAAAATTCGACTGCCAATTTCAACCCCAATTTTGGGAAACCCTGGTGTGTAATGACGTCACACAAGAGTACGCTACACAGTTCACAACCTTGCCCGAATTCTCCGGAAGTTTCACGACTTTTCGTAATACATACTGGCTGCAACTTCACACCCACAGTAAACAACAGTGATTATTCAACGGTTTCTAGACTCTTCAGGATTCAACTCCGTGTATCAAAAGACAATCAATTCCACTCTCTGTGCGAACGATAGCAAATCTTACTAAAAAGGTACATGATTCGTAATCATGATAGCTCAAGTAAATATCTGATCGTTTCCTACGATTAATGCATGCATGCTCTCACAGAACAACATAACCACAATCGTAACAGACATATATCAAAAGCTCACACTCACATATTTCTGCGATGATATTTTTTTACGAAAAAGTTTAAGAGGTACAAAGCTGGCTAATGAACTCGTCCATTGTCTTTCTCCATCTAAAATTTCAAGAGAATATAGCAAAAAAATTGTGGACTCAAATGCAGGTAAACCAGCTTTCTATAAATGGCAATTTTTGGGCTCACTTGCGATAGCGAAAGTGAGTATGTAATGGCGTCTGTCATCCGTGGTAAACTTTAATTAACATTGCCATTTTCTTGGAGACTATTCAAGCCTCAGACTTCAAAGTCAGTCCAAGGGTACTTTGTGCCAAAACCCATACCAATTTTAGTGACCTCTCTAAAAGGTCAAGGTCACAAGGGTCCAGAAACAATAGCCATATTTGAAGACAAATTGTTTCTCCTCAAATATTATTCAACTTCAAAACCAAACTTGAAAAAAGTGTTTATGGCTCAAGTACTCTGAGCAGTGCCGAATGAGGGTATTTGACTAGTCCCCTGAACATACTGGGCCAACCTACCTATCCCCTAAGGACCAGTGTGAAATACAAGGTACAGAAAAAAGCTGAATAGTTGAATAGTAAAAAGGAATGTCCACAACCAGCTTACATAACCACCCACCAAAAACAAAACAAAAAAGTGGTTATGGATTGGGTGATGGCACGTGATCCGCCACTGATTTTGTGAATGCATGCGTGTGTACTGTATCTTCTTCCAGTATGTGGCCGCCATCAAAGTAGTTGTGTATTCAGAGGGGAAGGGGGAAAATTCGTGCTTTTTATACATAAGTAGATCAGTCAGGATCTTGATGGATTAATGAGTGGCATATCTGTATGGAAAATCAAATTTTGTACGAAATATTCCATAAACAATCATGTAATTTTTGTTTCTTTCTAGCTTGATATTAATTACAAGTCACAAGCAAATGTACGAAAGATGATAAAGTATATTTATGTATTATTGTGCGACTGTTTCAGATATAGATTCTTATTCATTTCCTCTCTCTGCTTCTACTTTGGAGATGGGGGCAGATAATCACGCAGTGGATCCCTCCTCAGGACATCTGTTTGGGGCAGAAAGTTGGCCTGCTGCACAAGAGGGGACGAAAGGTAACGGAAGATTCCTGGACCTGCGAGCATTGCTCAAACTCTTTCGTGGGGGGGAACAACCTTTTGAGCAGATTCCGAAAGGGAAGAAACAGGATGTGATTTATGTGGTGTCAAATGCAGAAAACACAAGAAGAAAGGAAAACGGCCAAGGTGCCATGTTCATAGATGATTGTGGAGCTTGGACAGGTGCAAGTTCGACCACAAAAGATTATTGTTTGGTTCAAGGTGACACTCCACGTCATATCTACTACAGAGATGGACTATATTACTCAGCTCTGAAGGGGAAGAAAACAGTTATATTGGATCCCCAGCCAGATGAATCAGAAGTGTTGGTCTTGAGGAAGTACTACAGCGCTCTCAGGGATGCTCCCAATTACAGACGTCGCATCACAGCAGTGGTAAAGTATCCTAGTCACTTTCAGGTGCGTGACATTTTTATTGTAGAATACATTGGAGAACCACCGAATATGCCAGCACCGCACCGCAATTGCAAAAAGACATCATCTCCTTACATACGCACGACTGCATCAGCAAAGAGAAAGATGGAAGAGCTGATTGCAACATCAAGCGAGCCGCCCAGTAAGCTGTACCAACAGATGGTGAAGGAAGATGCTGAGAATTCACCTCGTCATTCCAAGCAAGTGAGAGTTACCAAGTTCCTTCAGTCACGCAGGATGCATGTAAAAGATGAAGAACAAACACAGAACAGGGACGTTGACATGAAAACCATTGTCAATTGTGTTTCGGAGCATCCATCCATCAAGAAGATTATTCAGAGTGGTGGGCAGACACCCACATTTCTTGTTGTGAAATAAGTTTGCATTAGTTCTGGAGTTCTTAGGGAGAGAATAGGATATATAAAAAAAACCAGTTTAACCCCTTTGTGCATTCATCCGCCAGTACTGTGAACAGTTCTGGCGGCAGCATGCTCAAAGAGATTAAATTGCCAAGTACTTCATGCAATCTTGAGCGTCATTGGTACAATCAGGGTTTCCTAAATCTCATTTCCCATCTCCTCAAAAAGGCAAAATATTGGACAGGAAAGACAAAGTAAAAAAGCTGATTTCCCCAAGGAAAGAAAATGTTTTGAACAATTCTGCATCTTTAATAAAAACATAATTAGAAACAAGAGTTTTGGTAGTCACAGGATGCTGAATGTTCTGATGACAAATCTGGAGGCCTTCTATGTCAGTTTTGTCCTATCCACAGCGAATGTCTTAGGGCCCACGACGGCCTTAGTGGGCCTGCGCACAGCCATGCGTGGGCCCACTGTGGCCATCTAGGGCTTGGGATGATGATGTGCTGTTGATTTTTTTTGTATGGTGCAAAAACAGTTTTACCAATTGTATAAATGTATACATTCACAGTTTATGCAATAGCTAAAACAGGCTTTCCACTATGATTTAAAATTAGCCATCATCAGGGATGGACAGTATGACCAAAAAAATCCGTCCCAGTCTGTTGCATACTTGAAACAGGCCCAGGATAAGTAACTGTACACTCTTTTTTTTTTTCTTCAAGGTTTGTCCTTCCTGGTGATGGGTGTCCTTACATTTTTTTTCTTCCCTGTCGAAATTTGTCCGTCAAATACGGAGAATTTTCCATTAATGGAAAGCCTCCAGAAAATAGCATCCATAGTAGACAGTTATTTTTAGCCTGTGTGAAGAAGTTTTACATACATTTGTAATATGACATACAATATGTTGGTTATGAGGCCACGCACAAACTCATTAGGGACAGCTATTATTTTAAACTACATGTAGGTAAAAACTTTGTTTTTCTCAAATACTATTTTCAACTTCAAACCAAAACGTTGTACAATGACATCTGATGGTATGACCTTTTTACTTACTTACTTACGCCTGTCACCCCTACCCGGGTATAGGCCGTCGACGAGAGACCTCCAGCGACTCCTGTCCTGTGCTTCTCCTTCGATTCTACTCCAGGTGGTTCCCAGTCTCTTGATGTCTGCTTGGAGGTCTCGACGCCAGGAGTTTCTCGGCCTACCTCTTTTCCTCTTTCCCTAGGGGTTCCATGACAATGCCTGCCTAGTGATACTGGAAGCTGGCTTTCTCAGACTGTGACCGATCCATCCCCATCTTCTTCGCCCAATTTCATTCTCTGCTGTTATCTGCTCTGTTCTCTCCCAGAGTCTGACGTTGCTGATCTTCTCTGGCCAGTGGATTTTCAAAATTCTTCTAAGGCAACTGTTCATGAAGGTCTGTACTCTGTTGACTGTGGTTTTTGTCAATCTCCATGTCACTGCTCCATATAGGAGAACTGCTTTTACATTGGAGTTGAAAATCCGGACTTTGGTGTGTTGTGACAGCTCTCTGGAACTCCACACTTTTTTCAACTGGAGAAAGGCTGCTCTGGCTTTACCGATTCGTGCTCTGACATCTGCATCAGTGCCGCCTTTTTTGTCTATGATGCTCCCAAGATAGGTGAAGGACTCCACCTCCTCCAACGGGGTGCCAGCAAGCAAGACTGGTTCTTCCCTGGTTGCGTTCAGCCTCATTGTCTTTGTTTTCTGTTTGTGAATGGTGAGGCCCACTTGGGACGAGATGTCAGCAAGCCTCGTGGTCTTGTCCTGCATTTGTTGATGAGTGTGGGACATTAATGCCAAGTCGTCTGCAAAATCGAGGTCGTCAAGCTGTGTCCACAGTGTCCACTGTATTCCACTTCGTCTGTGCTCTGTGGTCATCTTCATGACCCAGTCTATGGCCAGTAGGAAGAGGAACGGAGACAGCAGACACCCCTGCCTGACACCTGTTCTGACCTGGAGCTCTCTGGTGAACTGCCCTTCGTGGATCACGCGACATGTCATGCCATCATAGCTGCTCTTGATCAGGCGGACGAGCTTTGTGGGTACACCGTAGTGTCGTAGGAGTTTCCACAGAGTCTCTCGGTCCACGCTGTCAAATGCTTTCTCATAATCCACAAAGTTGACGTACAGCGGGGAGCTCCACTCCAGAGACTGTTCCACGATGATGCGGAGAGTGGCGATCTGGTCTGTACATGATCGGTTCTTCCTGAATCCTGCTTGCTGGTCTCTCAGCTGGGGGTCAACGGAGCTCTTCATTCTCTCTAGGATGATCCTGTTGAAGACCTTTCCTGGTACTGACAGCAAGGTGATTCCTCTGTAGTTGGAACACTTGCTGAGGTCGCCTTTCTTGGGAAGCTTGATTAGGTACCCCTCTTTCCAGTCAGTTGGCATCACCTCCTCTTCCCAGATCCCTCCAAACAGTGGGTACAGCATCTCAACTGTTGTCTCTAGGTCTGCTTTCAGAGACTCCGCTGGGATGCCATCTGGCCCTGCTGCTTTGCCATTCTTCAAAAATGCCACTGCTTTTCTGATCTCTTCCCGGCTGGGTCTGTCACAGCTGATGGGCAGGTCGGTCTCTGCCGGCTGGATGTCGGGGGGGTCGGGTGGGCTAGGTCTGTTCAGTAACTCTTCAAAATACTCGGCCCATCTGTCGAGTTGGTCTGCTCTGTCTGCAATAGGCTTGCCTTCTTTGTCTTTTACTGGTCTTTCTGTATGGCCATACTTACCCGACAATCTTCTGGTAATGTCGTAGAGCTGTTTCATGTTGCCGCTGCCTGCTGCCTTTTCTGCCTCTGCTGCCAGGCTGTCTGTGTAGGCCCTCTTGTCTGCCCTGATACTCCTCTTCACCTCGCGGTTGGCTTCCGAGCATTCCCCCTGTGCCCTTACTTTGGCTGCTCTCGTGCGACTGTTGTTGACCGCTGCTTTCTTCTGCTTCCTCGCTTCTATCTTCTTCAAGGTCTGTGCCGACAGCCAGTCCTTGTGGTGCTGTTTCCTGAGCCCTACAGTGTCTTTGCAGGTTGAGTTCAGCGCCTCTCTAACTGCCTTCCACTGCTGCTCTGTGGTGACCGCCTCCTCTTCATTTACTAGCTCCTGTAGCGCTTGAAACCGGTTGGACAGCACCAGTTTGAACTCTTCTCTAACTCCAGTTTCTCTCAGGAGGCCTACATTATAGCGCTGTCTTTTTGTTGTCTCTGTGCGGCTTTTCTTTAGCTTGAGCTTCATTTTTAAGGTAAGCAGATGGTGGTCTGAGGCGACATCTGCTCCCCTCCTCACTCGAACATCTTGAAGGGATCTTCTAAATTTCTTGCTAATGCAGATATGGTCTATTTGGTTCTCTGTTGTATGGTCAGGTGAGACCCAAGTTGCTTTGTGTATTCTTCTGTGTGGGAAGATGCTGCCTCCAATGACAAGTCGGTTTAGAGCACAAAAGTCTACAAACCTCTCCCCGTTCTCACTCATCTCCGAGCCTAGTCCCTGTCTCCCCATCACCTCTTCGTATCCGGTGTTGTCCTCCCCTATTTTGGCATTAAAATCGCCCATGACGATGGTGATGTCTCGCTCCGCACATTTGTCCACGGCACTCTGGAGTCGGTCGTAGAACTCTTGTTTCTCTTCCTCGTCACTGTCATTGGTGGGCGCGTAACACTGGATGACGTTCAGCTTGAGCTTTTTCTTGGTTCTAAAGGCTGCTGTTATAATTCTTGGCCCAAGAGGTTCCCAGCCCATCAGCGCTCTCTGTGCCACTGGTGACAGCATGAGTGCTACTCCTTCTGTATGGGGGGCATTCTCCTCTTCATGACCTGAATACAGAATCGTCTCCCCACTTAACAGCCTTTTCTGGCCAGACTGCGTCCATCTGGCTTCACTGATGCCTAGCAGGGAAAGGTTGTACTTTTGCATTTCCGCTGCTATCTGGGCGGCCTTGCCGCTCTGGTACATGGTCTTGACGTTCCATGTGCCCATGGTTGTATCCCTGGATAGAGAGAGGCGGCTCGGTCCTGTGGCTTCCGAAGACTTCCGGCTTTCACCACAGGACGTCATAAGTCTTCTAGTAGAAGAACCTTCCTCCTCCAGGAAAGGAATTACTGTTAGTCTTTTCGTCGGCGTTTTTGTAGCTATTTCCTTTTTTGCAGGGTGGGGAAGCTACCCCCACGCCCAACCCCCTTACTAGGAGGACCAGGGGTTTTCTGTCGGGGTCACCTTCCCTTAGACCATGTTGGTTCACGGCACCTTATTTCATTCGGTGCACCCCTCTCACGAGGGACCCCCTATGCACCACCCAGGGGACGCGCCTCAACGCCGTATGGTCCCAGCGCGAGGTATGACCTTTTTATGCATACTAATTTGGATGACCCCTTGGGAAGGTCAAGGGTGACAAGAGGCTGGCAAATGTATGAAAGGTCAATTTTTGCCAGAAGTTTGTTTGTTTTTTAATCAAAGTTTTTGCTAAGTTTTCAAACAAAATTAATATGGTACAAAGGTAGCTAATGATGAGACCTTAAAAGAGAACCTACCAAAAGGGGGGAAGGGGTTGCAGTCGATATTGTAGTAATAAATGAAAATAAAAGGGGAGACTGCCAGTGCTAATATTTTAGGAAGGTTACAAAGTAAAGTAGGTTATAGCACTGTCAGGGGAGAGAAATAACCTACAATACTTTGTAACCTTCCTAAAATATTAGCACTGGCAGTCTACCCTTTTATTTTCTTTAGTTATGTTATTGTAACTTGAACACTTATACATATACCTTTCTCACAAAGGTCAGAAATACTATGTGTATTGGTCATACATGTAGGGCTTTGCCATTCTTGTTGAACAATGTAATATTGCTCAGAAACAGGATTATGGGTCCGTCAACTATCACAGATCAAAATTCTTGCTAGTATCATGTGCCCCCAACAGAATGGAACACACCTCATCAAGTCTGTTACAAAGGTACTGCTCTAGGCAGGCAAAAAACAGCAAGTCTATTTTTGTGAAAAAGGAGATTTTAATTGTATTAAAATGAAAAAATCCTGTTTTTCACAGAAATGGACATACTGGGTTTTTTAAGCTTTCTATAGACTGTATGTTAGAGTAGTGTGCCCAGGTTGAAAGTTGAGAGTTTTTGCACAGTATTGGTACTATTATGTATACTAGTACTGTACTACATGTTATTTTCAGCCCATGGGTTTGTTGAAACCCACCACTTGCATATGTTTTTACTGTGTTGTTGAGAGTGAATTATCGTGAAGCTTGACACAGCATGTAATATGATAATAAACAGTTGTCATATATTAAAATTTGGTATGTTGTAGGTATCACTAGGATCAGCATGAGAGAGAGTGAGATCTTTCCGTTGTCCAGTTGTTTTTTCTTTTTTTTACAGAACAGAACTTTTTTTTAAAAACTGTACACATTAACTCAAACTCCCACTACTAAATGATTTCCATTCTATCGAATTGAAGTCATTTAGTTCTGGGAGTTTAAGAGTTAAACCATAATGGTAATGATTTGCAGGCCTCCACTTGTTTTTTGGCTCACATGTGAAGCAAAAGTGAGACTATGTTCTGGGCCAGTGGTCGTCCGTCCGTCTGTCGTCCATGGTAAACTTTAACATTGGCATTTTTTCGGAGACTATTCAAGCTACAGTCTTCAAACTTGGCCCCAGATTACTTTGTGGCAAGACCTTTATAAACATACCAATTTTAGTGACCTCTCACAAGGTCAAGGTCACAGGGGATCAGGAAATATATCAAAAATAGCTATTTTTGGAGATAATTTATTTTTTCTCAAATACTATTCACAACTTCAAACCCAAACTTGGTACAAAATTACCTGATCGTAAGACCTTTCTATGCATACTAATTGGTTGATCCCTCGGAAAGTTCAAGGGTCACAAGAGCTCAAAAAATTGGTCCAAAATCGCCATATTCGGACAAAAGATTTTTTTATCATATTAAATACTATTTACAACTTCAAACCCAAACTTGCTACAGAGATACCTGATGGTAAGGCCTATCTATGCATACTAATTTGGATGACCCCTCAGAAAGGTCAAGGTCACAAAGAGCTCAGGAAATTGGTTAAAAAAATAGCCATATTTTGACAAAAAATGTTTTTTTCAATTACTATTCACAACTCCAAACCCAAACTTGCTACAGAGATACATAATGGGTAAGACCTATTTATGCATACTTCTTCTTCTTTCTCGAACACTCTTTATACGGAAAGCCCGGTCTCCTCTATAAATGCTGCCGTGCGCCGCAGGTCCTCCAGGACTCCATAGAGCATGCAGGACACCCCTGTCTCCTCCAGCCAGTGTCTCCGTCTAAGGGTTGTGAACGTGGGGCAGGTCTGCAGCACGTGGTCTGTTGTCATGCTACCAGCATGGGCACTGGTCTGACTGGCCAATTCCAAACTTGGTGTGGAGATGCCAGTTCAGTTTGTTGTGGCTGGTGCATAGTCAGAAGATAACTACCTGCTCTGGTCTGGACAGTAGGTGATGGCCATCTGTTTTGTTATAGCTGGGGTGTTCTCGCAGCCACTTTGTTTTCTGCTTGTTTTTTATGATATTCTTGGCTTCTACATAGGATGTTGTTTTGTCTTGGGTTGTTGAAGATCCCTCCTTTGCTAGCCTGTCTGCAGTTTCATTGCCTCTCACCTTGCAGTGTGCAGGTATCCACTGCAGCACGACGTGTGTGTTGAACAAAGGGAGGCGAGTGCCAAAAACAGATCATTTAGGTCCTTGTCTTTGGGTGTTTTTAGGGCCTTTAGGATGGAGAGGGCATCAGTGAGAAACACAATGGAGTCCGATGTCTCTGGGCAGTTTTTCACTGTGGTTACACCATTTCTCAGGGCTTCTGCTTCTGACCTATAGTTGGTGGCGTATTTGCTGGTAGCGAGAGAGATCTCTGCTGCTCTCCCTCCTGGATACTTAATGTAGATTCCAGCTCCTCTGTCTGTGACAGCGTCAGTTGCAGAACCGTCCGTGTACACATGGGTCGAGACCTCTTGTGGGTAGTGGTTCTGGATGTTCTCCATCGTGTAGGGTTTGCGTTCTGTGTCACAGTGGGTACCCTTCTTCTGGATCTTTTGTATGCTGTCACGTATATGGGGTTCAGCTGAGCGATTCCATGGAGGATTCTCAAGGGTTTTGGGCATCTCCTTTGGCATGTAATCTAGGAGATCTGAAATTCTCAACTCAAGGATCCTGGTCTGATGTATGAAGCTGGAGCGCTTGAGTCTACCCTCAAAGGGGATCAGGAAATATATCAAAAATAGCTATTTTTGGACATAATTTATTTTTTCTCAAATACTATTCACAACTTCAAACCCAAACTTGGTACAAAGATACCTGATCTTAAGACCTTTCTATACATACTAATTTGGATGACCCCTCAGAAAGGTCAAGGGTCACAAGAGCTCAGGAAATAGGTCCAAAATCGCCATATTTTGACAAAAGATGTCTTTTCTCAAATACTACGTGTGTGCATATGTGTGTGATGAGTGTTATTTATAGTGATGCTATTGGGCCTTGTATGTAAATTTTTTTTTTCTTTCTATTTTTAGTTTCCTCTTTTTTTATGCTGTAGATGTTAGCAACGGCAAGTTTGTACAATGACGATTTGTTATTTTGTTTTCTGTCAAAACTTTTTACCGTTGAAAAATAAAGTTTCATCATCTCCTTCGTCCTCCTTGCACAGTGCCTTGCAGGATTGTTTTGGCAAGCCCTTCTGAATGCGTGACATGCCCATACCACTTCAGTTTGCGTTTTTTCACAATGGCTAATAGGTCTTCACAGGGCCCGATAGATTGCCTGATTCTGCTTCCCACTTCCTCATTCGTGATGTGATCTCTGTATGAAACGCCAAGCAGCCTTTGAAAACATCTCATTTCAGTGGCTTGTATCCTCCTTTCAAGGTCTACTGTGAGGGTCCATGCCTCACAGGCATACAAGAACACTGAGATGACTAAGGAGCGCATCAGTCTGATCTTGGAGCAGATAAGTGTGATGTTTCTAACCTTCCATAAAATTATGGTCTTCAATCTTGTCAGTGCTGTTGTTGTTTGCACAATCCTGGACAGTATTTCTGGTTTTGATCCCTCATCTGTCACAATGGCTCCTAAGTATTTGAATTTGTTAACTGTTTCCAGTTTTTGGCCTCCAATCATGATGCCAATGCCACTGGTGTTTTTGGTCATCACTTTGGTCTTCTCTGCACTGATTTCCATCCCAAACGCAGTGGCTGTACTGTCCAGCTTTTCCACCAGCTGAGTTAGCTCCTTCTCTGTTCCTGCAAGGCCATCAATGCTACCCCACCCGGGTCTGCCCTGGGGGACTTGGGTGGGGTTAGGTACTTTTTAGTTCCCAGGGTCACCCTGGTCAGCCCCACAGGGTGAGTTTTTCTCTCTATTCTGGGGCATGTGTTTCTGTCTACCCTTTGTCCATTCCCCTGTATTTGCCTTTTTAAAACTCTCCCTACTGTCTGCACTGCCTGTAGCTCTTGATATTGGATGTGTGTTGCTAAATGGTCTTAGCTTTATTTAGGCCCCATGTGTTAGGTTTATTTAATGTATTGGACCGGCTGGCGACATACATTCAATGTTCTGTTTAGTTTTTTTTTTTCACAAGCAGTGCAGGCACGTCCTGAGAAAGCCTTGTTGCTGTCGGGACGTTAAGCAATGTACAATCAATCAATCAATCCATCAATGCTGTCCGCAAAGCGCAAGTTCGTGATTGTTCTGCCACCAATACTGACAGTTCCTTCATGATATTTCAGAGCGTCTGTCGTGATTCTTTCCAGGATGATATTGAAAAGAGTAGGTGAGAGTAAGCAGCCTTGTCTGACTCCGACTGTTGTCCTAAACCAATTGCCTATTTGCCGTTGAAGCAGACTGTGCTAGTGGCCTTGTAAAGGTTTTCTATGACTTTGATCAGGTTGGCATTGATGTTCTTATAGCTTCATGGTGGACCAAAGGCCTGCATGCCACACCCTGTCAAACGCCTTCTTAAAATCCACAAAGACATGATAGAGGTCTTGCTGGTGCTGGAGATACCTCTCACATAGAACTTGTCAGGTTGAAGATCTGCTCAGCTGTGCTGCGCCCTGGTCTGAAGCCTGCCTGTTCCTCGGCTATAATTTCCTCTGCCTGTTGCATCAGCCTGTTCAATAGGATCTTTAACATGACTTTGCTTGGATGGGATATAAGACTGAACGTGCGATAATTCTGGCATTGTTGTAAGTTGACTTTTTGGGGGAGAGTTATTATAAGTGATTGGGTCCATGGTGTGGGCCAATCCCCTGACTGCTATATCTTATTGCAGATTGTTAGTAAGGCGCTTATCATGTCTTCTTCCACCCCACCCGGGTCTGCCCTGGGGGACTTGGGTGGGGTTAGGTATTTTTTAGTTCCCAGGGTCACCCTGGTCAGCCCCACAGGGTGGGTTTTTCTCTCTATTCTGGGGCATGTGTTTCTGTCTACCCTTTGTCCATTCACCTGAATTTGCCTTTTTAAAACTCTCCCTACCGTCTGCACTGCCTGTAGCTCTTGATATTGGATGTGTGTTGCTAAATGGTCTTAGCTTTATTTAGGCCCCATGTTGTAGGTTTATTTAACGTATTTGACCGGCTGGCGACATACATTCAATTTTCTGTTTAGTTTTTTTTCACAAGCAGTGCAGGCACGTCCTGAGAAAGCCTTGTTGCTGTCGGGACGTTAAGCAATGTACAATCAATGTCTTCTTCCCCTTCTTGGACTAGCTCTGCAGGGATGTTGTCTGCTCCTGCTGCCTTCCCTTTTTCAGCGACTTTACTGCAGCCTCTACTTCCTCTCGAAAGATGGGATAGTTGCCATTGTTGGTCACTGGTGGGGTGACAAGTATGTCTGGGTCCCCTGTAGCTCGGTGGTTGTACAAATCTGAGCAGTACTCTGACCATCTCTTCAGTATGTCTTGGCCCCCACCCGGGTCTGCCCTGGGGGACTTGGGTGGGGTTAGGTATTTTTTAGTTCCCAGGGTCACCCTGGTCAGCCCCACAGGGTGGGTTTTTCTCTCTATTCTGGGGCATGCGTTTCTGTCTACCCTTTGTCCATTCACCTGTATTTGCCTTTTTAAAACTCTCCCTACTGTCTGCACTGCCTGTAGCTCTTGATATTGGATGTGTGTTGCTAAATGGTCTTAGCTTTATTTAGGCCCCATGTTGTAGGTTTATTTAACGTATTTGGCCGGCTGGCGACATACATTCAATTTTCTGTTTAGTTTTTTTTTTTTTTTTTTTTTTTTTTTCACAAGCAGTGCAGGCACGTCCTGAGAAAGCCTTGTTGCTGTCGGGACGTTAAGCAATGTACAATCAATCAATCAATCAATCAGTATGTCTTGGTCTTCTGTAAGACAGTTTTCCCTTCACTATCTTCAATGATCGAGGAGCATCGTTGTTTTACACTGGTCAGGTCTTTCACCAGCTGGTATGCTTTTTTGCTATTATTTTTGTTCAGATTTTCTTCTACGTGTTTTCACTGATCTTCAATCCACTTATTCTTTGCCTTTTTCATGCTTTTCTTGATATCTCTTGATTAATTTCCCTGTATTGTTTAGCACCTTCTACCTCTGATTTCATTTTCTTTAATTCTCGGCGCTTGTCATATAGATCAAAGATGTCAGCTGTAACACAAGGTTTCTTTGCTTGTCGGCGTTTGCCAAGGATCTCACTGGCTATTTGGGTTACAGCAGTGTTAAATGTGTTGATCAGTGTGTCAACATGCATGTCTTCTGCACCTAGAAGTAACAGTGGCGCGAATTTTCTTCCTATCTTTGCCAGGAAGGCTTCCGCTACCTCAGGGTCTTTCAGCTTTAAGGTCGAACTTGATTCTGGTGGGACCCTGCTCAGTTGTTGACTTTCGTTAGGTGGAGTCGGAAGGTCATCATCACTAAGTTATGGTCGCTGCCAATGTCTGCTCCTGGAAAACTTCTTGTCTTGGCAATGTTCACACTGGTTTGGAAGCGTCTCTTCACCCTGATGTAGTCAATTTGGTTATGGTGCTCTCCTTTCGGGCTGTGCCGCATGTCCACCTTCTGGATGCTTTGTATTGGCCAAACGTGTTCATCAGCTTTACATCATTTGAGCTGGCAAATTCCAGGAGCCTTAAACCTCTGTCGTTGATCTCTGCATTGCAGTAGCGTCCACATGTGCCTTTCTAGTTCAGATAAAATATGATCCTTGTTAACGTTGGTTTTTGGCTCACTGACGTGTGAAGCAAAAGTGAGTCTATGAGTTTTGGCGGGCCCGGCACTAGTGGTCGTCCCTCCGTTGTCTGTCGTCCATCCCCCGTCCGTGGTAAACTTTAATGTTGGCATTTTCTCAGGGGCTATTCAAGCCACAGTCTTCAAACTTGGCCCAAGGATACTTTGGCTGAGTTGGTATACCTCGCCCTGTGCCTAGGTTAAACGCACCAGCGGCGCCATTGTTACACCGTCGTAGTTGAAGCCGAGAGATGCGGATCACACTGACTACAAGTGGACTTGATTGTGGGGCGTGACGCAAGCCTCCGCCATCTCCCAAGTCTACACAAAACTGGTGCGCGGCAGTTCTGGTACACATGTCCGGTCTGCTGCGAAAATAGCAACAATGGCGCCGCTGCCGGGTGTGTTTAACCTGGGTCAGTACAGGGCGAGGTATGCCAACTCAGCGATACTTTGTGGCAAGACCTTTCTAAACACACCAACTTGAGTGACCTCTCGCAAGCCGATAAAAATCCGAGGGGATAGCTATATTTTGACATAATTAATTTTTCTCAAGTACTATTCACAAATTTTAAGCCCAAAAAGTACACTTCGGCAGTCACGCCATGACTACGCGGGCGGAGCGGGTTAGAGGCGTAACTACTGAGACATGACAGTAATTAGTCATTGAGAATTACTTTCAGCCCGTGACAGGCCGAGAGGTTTACGGGCCTGCCCGCCTTTGACATCATGGACAAGCTATTAAATTAGCCCCAAATGACAGCGACCCGTCATAAAAAGTCCCTTCTATAATACAATGGACTTAAAAACACAAAGTTTACGAAGTTTTTACCGGCCCGGCTATGCCCGGCCGGCTTTCAACTAACTACGGCGGAAACTGAACAGACAAACAACTTGTGACAGGCATATTGTATCCCGACATGAAAACAAACCTACAACAACAAACAAAAAAACTTTCACAATGTGGTCGGCAGACACAGTGCAAGGTTGAGTCGTTCATTTGCTGGTTCCCAAATCTTACGGTGTTAAAAACAAAAACAGTCCTTGCTTCAGAGAATTGTTCATCTCAGCTCCAAGATCATTGGGGGAAGAACAGAGAAGTTTAGCCGTGTTCTGCGATCGTCAGATTGTAATAAAAGCCACTTCCATCCTGGCTAGTGAATAGTAGTAGGTGATGAAAGACCTCTTTGACTTGCTCTCGCCGGTCTGGCCACCCCACCCGGGTCTGCCCTGGGGGACTTGGGTGGGGTTAGGCTTTTTTTAGTTCCCAGGGTCACCCTGGTCAGCCCCACAGGGTGGGTTTTTCTCTATATTCTGGGGCATGTGTTTCTGTCTACCCTTTGTCCATTCACCTGTATTTGCCTTTTTAAAACTCTCCCTACTGTCTGCACTGCCTGTAGCTCTTGATATTGGATGTGTGTTGCTAAATGGTCTTAGCTTTATTTAGGCCCCATGTTGTAGGTTTATTTAACGTATTTGACCGGCTGGCGACATACATTCAATTTTCTGTTTAGTTTTTTTTTCACAAGCAGTGCAGGCACGTCCTGAGAAAGCCTTGTTGCTGTCGGGACGTTAAGCAATGTACAATCAATCAATCAATCTCGTCTGGCCGCCGCCGGACTTGCAGACAACCATCGCCGTGTAAAACCGGCAATCCGGCGCAGGAAACTGTCTTTCATCCTTGTTGCCATGGCCGTCCGACTGTTATATATTTTGTAAATCTACACAGCTGTTAAAAGTGTGTGTGTGTGTTTATCACTGCAGCTGTTTCATGATCAGTCGCTCAGCGCCGGCTGGCCTGGATCGGCAGTGGACAGTTCAGTGTAGAGGGTGTAAGTGGAAAGTAACGGACGTTAATGTGTTCGCTGATAATGTCGTTAATAATGCTCTTTAAGTTTAAATAATGTTTTAGCAATTATATTAGTTTAAAATTTTAATGTCTTAATGAACATAATTGTGGCGAATCTGAGTGAGAGTGATGGGGAGACAGCAGAGGAAAGGATGAGAGATGACAGAAATAGAGTACGCGAGCTGGCGAGAAAGATGCCAGATGTGGATGCAGGTGAGATAGATAGCCCAGTCAGGTTGGGGACCTTTAAAATAGGACAAAATGTCAGACCAAGACTGTTGAGACTGGTGGTGAAGATGAGGAAACCAAGAAAAAGATGTTGAAGGGGATTTTTGATCTGAATAAAAACAAACCCCCAAACATGCGCATTTACATCAACAATGACAGTACCCCTAAGGAAAGAGAAAAAATTAAGGAACTAAGGGAGGAGATGAGAGAGAGGGTGCAGGGAGGGGAGGAAAATTTGATGATAGACTACAGAGCACTGAAGATCGTCACCAGATGAAAACAGACCTGTTGGCGCTAATGCAGCACGACAGGATGCTTCTGCCACGCAAGCAGGGGCGGACAATTGACAACATGACAGCCCACACAAAAAATCTTCATTTGTAAATAAGTGTACATATACTGAAAATGACACTAGACATTCAACTTCAGAAACTTCAGATTCCTCTTTGTCTTGTCATCTTTCTTCTTGTTCATCGTCTTGTCTTTTGTTTTCAAGTGATTCCAATTTTTGCACCGTCATCTATAGTAATATTGATTACCTCAGTGTTAAATAAAAAGAGTGAACTTTTAAAAAGGATTGATGATATAAAGCCTGACATCATTGGTCTTACCGAAGTAAAAGCTAAAAACCAGATCTATACTCCATTGGATTCAGAATACTCATTACCGAATTATGATATGTTTCTTAACACAAACCCTAAAAGAGGAGTTGCCCTGTATTTTAATAAAAAGTTAAATGCTCAAGAATGTGAAACACTGAACAATAGTAAGTTTGAAGAGAGCTTATGGTACTATTTTGTGAGTGCTTCTGGTGAAAAAATTCTTGTTGGTTATGTGTATAGAAGCCCCAACTCCACAACTGAAAACACAGATTTACTATTACAACTTTTACGATCCGAGGAGATACAAGCATATGACAAAATTTGCATTTTCGGAGATTTTAATTTCCCTTGTGCAGGATGGGATGGCTCCTGGACAGGGGAAAAAAATAATCAAATTGTTGAGTGCATAAGAGACGCCTTCCTGATTCAAATGGTGAAAAACCCAACAAGACATAGGCAAGGTCAGAGGTCGACATTAGATGACCTAATCTTAGTAAATGACGAGTTGCTAATGTCAGATATTCAACACTTGGATCCCATTGGCAAGAGTGACCATGATGTTTTACTCTTCCAGCTGTATGTACCTAAGGTTAAGGTGACGCAGAGTATTAAACACTCCCTTAACCTTGGGAAGGGAGACTATGATAGTATGAGAGCATATATGGCAAATATTGACTTTACAACTACTAAACCTGAAAATTGCGGAGTGGAAAAATTTTGGGCATTAATTAAGTCCTCGATTCTGAAAGGTATGGAGTTGCACATCCCAAAAGTGAAGAGCAAATCACATAAAAGAGCCACACCATCTTGGATGAATAAGGGTACTTTAAGAATGATTAAAAAGAAATACAAGCTATACAAAAGATATCTTCAAACTCAAGAAGGTAGAGATTACCAAAGATATATTACCCTAAGAAATGACTGTAACAAATTAATAAAGCGTAACAAAAAATTGCATGAAAGAAATATTGCAGATAAATGTAAAATGAACCCCAAAGTGTTTTGGAAGTATGTACAGGAACAAACTAAATATAATTCTGGAATAAATGCACTTAAAAAAGATGATGGCACACTTGCTGTAGGAGATTATGAAAAGGCAGCAACATTGAATAAATTCTTCTCAAGTGTATTTGTGGAAGAAAATTTGAGTAATGTTCCGTTGCTTGGTAGAGGCTCAAAATCGAATGGGTGCACCATAACAGATATCGTAATAACTCCTGATATTGTCAAGAAAAAAATAAAGGAGTTGAATCCTTCCAAAGCTCAAGGTCCAGACTGCATCCCTCCCAGAGTTTTACAAGAGTTGTGTAGAGCCACTTTGCACATTGTTTACTTTTTCCCTTGAATCAGGTATTGTACCGCAAGACTGGCGAACCGCAGAGGTAAGTGCGATTTTTAAAAAAGGTTCTAGGTCAGATGCAGGAAACTACAGGTCAGTAAGCTTAACGTGTATAGTATGTAAAGTTTTAGAGTCTATAGTCCGAGATGAGATCGTTAATCATTTCACGGTGAATAATATGTACACTGAATGCCAACATGGTGTTACTCAGCTACTACAGGTTATGGATGATATAACCTCCTTACTGGACAACAAAAAAACGGTTGACATCATATACTTAGACTTTAGAAAAGCATTCGACACTGTTCCTCATGAACGGCTTCTTCAGAAACTAGAGGCCTATATGTATGTGGAAACATTTCCAACTGGATAAGAAGTTTTTTACATGCAAGAGAACAAATGGTAAAGGTTGGAGAAGCAAAATCGGACAAAATAAAGGTACTGAGCGGCATACCTCAAGGTAGCATCTTAGGACCTATATTATTTACGATATTTATAAATGACTTGCCAGATTGTGTTAATAGCATGTGCAAAATTTTCGCAGATGATACTAAAATCTATAATGAATCGAGCAATAAAGACGTGTTGCAGTACGATTTGAATCACTTGCAAGAGTGGTCCGAGACATGGGACTTACATTTTAATGTAGAGAAATGCAAGGTCTTACATGCTGGAAGGAACAATCCTGAACACGATTACTTGATGAAAGTGAACAGCAACATTAAAAAGGTGGTATCTTGTGAGGAGGAAAGAGATTTAGGTGTGGTCTTCGACAAAGTTCTATCTTTTGACCCCCATATTCAGAACTGCATCAATAAGGCCAACAAAATGGTTGGAGTAATTAAGAGAGCTTTTAATTATTTGGACAAGGACATTTTTAGTAAACTGTATAAATCACTAGTCAGACCACATTTAGAGTATGCAAACACTGTATGGTACCCAGGTTTAAAGAGACAATCAGCTGCACTCGAAAGGGTGCAGAGACGAGCAACAAAGCTGGTCAAAGAATGTAGAAATATGACTTATTCAGACAGACTCAGATACTTTGGATTACACTCCTTACGCGGACGTAGAATACGGGGAGACTTAATCCAAGTTTTTAAAATTTATAATGGCATCGACGACCTAAAGTGGACCGACTTTTTTGCAACACCATTCTGTGACAGAACCCGAAATTCTGAAGGGAAAATCTTTGTACAGCACTGTAACACTAACCTGCGGAAGTTTTGTTTTACTAACAGAGTTGCCATTGTTTGGAATGACTTACCAGTTTCATTAAAAAAAGCATCTAATATAAATTCTTTTAAAAACCAGCTGGACGAATTACCAAAATTTAAAGAGATTTTTTATTCCTATGATGAATGATTTTATAGGAAATTTGCACGCATAGCAGACCCATAAAGGAACTAAAGAAAGAAAGGACATTTATAAAGGCCTCACGGCCTATTTTGTCCTCACAATACTACTACTACTACTACTACTTAATATTAGTACTTAAGTCTTACAGATTTAGACTGAATATTAATATCCAGTATAACTGAATGGGATATTAGAATGTCCTGATATTAATTAATGTTTATTGAATGACTTTTATTTGATTGTTACCCCCGTCCACGCAAATGTAATTGCCCTTTAAGGGATAAATAAATTTATTTGAAACTTGACACCAACGCACCCACCCCCGCACCTCAGTCCCTCTTTCTCCTGCGAACGAGGCGCTGTCGAGTCCTCAAGGGACGTAACTGGAATCTGCGTACAAAGGGTCAGTAAAGATGGAAGCCAAGTCGTTCCGATGGCCTAGATAGTTCGTAAAATAAGTGTTCTTTGTACCACGGATTTGAAGGTAAGCGTTGAAAAGTTTAACATGTGTACGTAAATTATGTTTTGATTGCGTATTTAGGAATTGCTCGGCAGTTCATTTGTGGGGTACATTCTGATACGTATGAGCTCGCTTGTTTGTGACGTCACGGCCATTTGCCCAGGTCCACTCTGCCCGCTTGATCGTTCATTGTCAAGTTCAGATTTGTTATGCAGTTTACTTAAATTTCAAGCAAATGCTCACGAAACTGAATCCTTCATACATGCATGAAATTTAAAGTAGACTGATTGTGCGATCTCAACCAACCTGAAGCATACGTTGCCCACAGCGGGGCGCTGTCAAACTAAAAGCGTATTCGATAAATATTTGCTGTGCATTTTCTTCAAAAACTTTATGGAGCATCGGTGACATGAGTAATCACAGTCACATTATTATTTTATTTTGTATAGTAAAACTCTGTTAAGAGCTATGTGTGGCAGGCACTGTTTTGTGGCATGTGGGTAAATTTATGACAATCATCCTGATCAAGTCATCAGTAAACACAATCTACCTACATCACATACATTGTTTTCAGTGCTTGGGTCATATGTTTGTGGAAAATACAATTACACATTTTCAAAATAAGAAGTATTCAGCTGCCAACAAAATCAGAATAAGCACTTTCAAGAATTAAAGTTTCACTTTCAACAAATATAATAAAAGTGTTGAATATTCTTTTGCTGGAGCACATAAATTGGGTGCATCTATTATGAGCCTGTGACAAAAGGTCGTTTGTACCAAAAGTAGCAACCAACAGAAATGTCTTTAAATAGGCTTATTTTAGGCAGTGGTTAGTTTTGATGTATTTGGCATGTGGGCATGCGTAATTATTTAACGTGAATGCAGAAACAGATGATTTCCAGCAGCGAATAATTCATTTTGACCATTTCTGAAAATGTTGGTTATTACTAGTGGACATACGGTGATAAATATGATCATAGTAAGTCAGTTTATCTTTTTTGATTATTCTCTTTCAAAAGAAATTAATTGTATAACCTGTTCTCACAAGTGGAAGTATGAAGAGTATTTTATTCCTTTTGAAATTAAGTTTTCTGTAACAATCAGTAATGGTTGTTACTGTGGACATACTCAGTCAATTTAAATCACAAAAACACAGTTCTTCATGTGATTACCACATTCTTCAGTCATTGTCCTTAGATGAGATAACAGAAATACAACATGACATGTTTCCGTCACTCAGAGAAAAATGTTTGTTGTCACATTCAGTGTGACACTGCACATGCTATAGGACATACACATGAAAATCCTCTATAAATATGCCATTCTGGTGAAAAGGAAACTTTGTGAGAAATGCCAGTGTTCCAACAACAATGTCTTCATATCGGAATCACAGAAAGAACTAATTTTCTGTTGTAGTGGTTTTCTTGACTAAAAAAAGATGTCGGTTGTTACACACACAACGTTTTGTCATAGGCTCATATAGTATGCAAGAACAGCACACCATGACTGCCTGAACAATATGGTGTATGTGTGCAAGTATACTGTTAGTGTTATTATTTCTCTTTTCAATCTCACCGTAATCATGGCAATTATTTAATATAATCCCCATTTAAAAAAATGCTTTATGTGGCCCAAAATAATAATAATAAAATAATTATGGTATTTATAATGCGCTTATCTTATAATAATTTTAACTCTAAGCGCGCACTCACAACTCGCGCACAGACAATGACTCACGAACCACAAATAGTGAAATACATTACGACAGTCTGCTTAGGGTGGGGAGTATGGTGGTATAGTGCTAGAACTGTTGAAAGAGGTGAGATTTGAGGGCAGACTGGAAGGATGAGAGAGAGTGTTTCTGACGGAGAGAGAGTGGGAGAGTGTTCCAGATGGATGGACCGTATACTGAGAAGGAGCGGGGGCTGAATGTGCTGAGTTTGGTGCGGGGGATGTGGAGGCGGAGAGGGAGCGGGGAGGAGCATAGGGGTGAAGTAAGTTTGAGAGATAGGCGGGAGCGCAGTTGTTCAGGGATTTGTAGCAGAGAGACAGAATCTTGTATTGGATGCGTTGGGGGATGGGAAGCCAGTGAAGGAGTTTGAGCAGGGGAGTGATGTGGTCGGATTTTTTTTTTCTGAGGAAAGAATTGCATTCCAGGTTTACACTTCTAATGATGAAAAAACAGGGCTCACCTCATACAGTGGGAGAATATTCAGATAATGCAGACTTCACAAAAATAATGTTCATGAATATACTGTATTACAGTAACTTTTTCACTGTAAGTGTACATTATTTCTGAATTGCTATAGTGGATTTCTGTTTAGAATTGGAAAAGATATAAAAACAAAAACCTGCTACCACTTTGGCTGCATGGACTAGGGCTTAAATGAATTTGTTTGTTTACTGACAAATTTGTAATTGTTAAAATCTTATTTGCAGAGTTTACCTGACGATCATAACCAGAATGGCAGTTTTCTTGACACGCAGCACACACTGATCCATGCAAACCGCACCTCAATTTGTGTTTCCTCCCAGGTTTCATCTTTGACAGCAAGTACTTGTAGGACTAAAGACTTGATAGTAGTTCCATTCCATCAGATTCCACAAACTGTGTTATTCCATCTGGGTTGCTTCCATGCTCCCCACAAATGACTCGTTGCTACTGTTGCTTGCTAAATGTGACGATTTCAGATATATATTTCCAACTACCTAGAGAGTCTCTTGAGACTTTGCTTTCTTTGAATTTCTTTGGGTTGTAATTTTAGGTCTGTGAATGTTGAATGTTTTTTTTTAATTCCATTTTGTGTTTTCAAAACCAAATATTCCATTTTACCTGATGTTGCCGGAAGTTGTTATTGTTGTGAGTGGGACTCACTGGCGCTGTGTAACATGCAAGCTACACAATAAGCGCACGATCAGTCTTGATCAGCATCTCAAACAAAAACACCCCTATGTGCCAAATGAACAGCCTAAGGCCAGTGTTCCTACACCAGCACTGTGTGCCAGGGAAACATTTGAAGGTGTAAAGGACGCTGTTAATGTAGAATACAAAAACAGTAAGGAACAACCAACTTTATCCCCAATTAGTCCTTGGCTGAGACAACTACCGAAGCAAGATTTTGAGGAGGACAGTAGCGATGTTGTAGATGATGACCATGACAGTGATGAAGATTTTGTACCATCAGAGTTGGAGGAGAAACAGGTGAAACTTCCATCAAGGTCCAGGAGACAGACCAGAAAACAGTCCAAGAAAACCATAAAACGTGTGACTGTCCGCATTCCGAGAGTTACAAAAAGTAAAACTAAGACAACAGAACAGCCTCTTGTGAATCCTGATCTGGTCTCAGAAGCAGAAGCTGCATCAGAAGTTGAACCAGTTTCAGAATTTGAACCTCTTACTGAACTTGAGCAAACTGAACCAAATGATACTGAAGATGAATATAAACCAAAAGCTAGAAGGAAAAGACCTTTACGAGATGAAACTGTCGGTAAAGGACACAAACCAAAACCCAGACGTGGTAGACAAAACATTTCACACAATTTGCCAGCACAACCCCAGCCTGCCAGGAAAAGGGGACGCCCACCTAAACCTCGACCACCACCTGGAGAGGATCAAGAAATGCTCCCTAAACGGCCGTACAGAAAGAGGGTCCCTGATCCCAGTGAGCTGTTACTGAAAATCCGCAATGTGGGAAGAAAGCACAATACTCGCAAAAAGCTTTTAGCAGCAGATAAAGTTGGAATCAAAGAAAAGTATGCAAAGTGGGTCAGTGAGGGTAAGTCAGCGGAGGCACTTGGCAAGAAGAACCAGGTGGAGGGAGATGAATCTTCCCTAGACAACATAACTTTTGGAGACAGGAATGGGGATTCATTCATCAGTCAAGACAGCATGTCTTCACGAGATGCATCACACTTGTCACATGAAAATTCCAACAGTGGAGCACCAAGCAGAGAAAGAGTTCGCTGTAACATCTGTTTGAATTTGTTCAATTCAGATAGGCGTCTGAGAGAGCATCTGAGGAAAGTGTCTTCTGAGGACATCATACAGTGCCTGCAATGTGAGATGAAGTTTCATGGCATGAGCGACCTCAACATGCATGTCTTCTGTGATCACGAGTATGAGAAACAGCCGATGTGCTTTGCCTGTCTCCAGGAGTTCAAGAGCATGGAGAAGCTGGAGAAACACCTATACCGGCATGTTGAGGACACAGACCGCAAACTTCAGGACACTCGATTCCATGACTGCAGGCTGTGCAGCATGGAACTCAACATAGACTTCCAGCTTATCAAAAACCACTACTACCGCAGACACAAGGCCTATGTTTGTCCTGAGTGCTACGGCAAAACTGTTGAGCTTCTCTACTACACAGACACACATTTGTACGCTGAACACAAGCAAATGCATGCCAATTCCCCAGCAGAGTGTGTGATCTGCAAGATGGTGTTCCCAACATCACGTGACATGAAAACACACATGTGGACTCATGCAGAGGACAAGACAGAGGATGGAACAGGTGGGAAGTGCAGCAAGTGTGACATGTGGTTGCCTAATGCTGGGGCCATGTTGATGCACGAAAAAGAACACAAGAATGAAGCTATCAGAAAGAACTATGCATTGGAAGCCAGTATTGGCTTTCCATGCATGAAGTGTGAACATATTTTCAGTAGCAAAAGTAATTTGAAGAAACACTCCTGCAAGGCAGACCCCAACCGAGCCTTTTATTTCCACTGTGAGTATTGTGCCCATGGCTGCAACACTAAAGAGCAGCTGCGAGACCACATAGCACTTCATCATTTAGGTATCAAGCGTTATGCCTGTGAGTATTGTGACCAGCGATTTGTCTGTGCGCCCACTCTGAGACGGCATGTCCGAAGGCAGCACACACATGAGAAGCCATATGAATGTCATTTGTGTGGAGATAGGTTTTATGAACGTAACCTCATGCTCAGGCACGTCTCCAAGCACACCGGCATTGCTAGCTTCATGTGTGAGTTTTGTGGTAAGGGTTTCCACACTAAATTTGATCTCAAGAAGCACGTTGAGAATCACACAGATTCTCGAGACTTTGTCTGCCCCAACTGTGGCCTTGATTACAAACGCAGCTATCACCTAAAAAGGCATCTGGAAAAAGGGTGCAAGAAAAGCACGATCCAGTTTGATGAGAGTGTACCTTCTGTGGCATCTGAAGCTCCTCTGGCGGTGATGGAAGATGATGACATGGAGATCAGCATTGATCATGAGGAAGAAGAGGAGGATGATGTGGATTTTAATGAGGATGCTGACATGGACAACTACAATGATGAAAGTTCAGGTCCAGATTATATCATTGATATTGATGATGATAGTATGATTTGATTTTTAAAACAATGATGTATATTGACAAAGATTGTGGTTGTGAGAATGACTTTGTACATGACTGGCTGTAGATGATGTGGGATTTGGGTTTTTCGGTGAGCTATATATGTACTATTTCAAATACCTGATGCAGCCTATTATGTGAAAGCACTGACGTTATTTGTAGGCAGTTTTGTAATGCAATAAATACAAATACCAGTTTATTTCAGCTGTATACGAAAATGCACTTAATCAGCTCCAAGGATGATCTGTAATTGTGTCTTTTCATTAAAGTGTCTGACTATAATTTTTATGATATGGTGGTGATGACAGATTTTACTATCAGTGCCAAAATTCCTTGATGTGGATGTTTTAACACTTTGGCTGTTGGTAGTGCCGTTTGTCATGATGATTCCTGCAGGAATCACTGCAATTTAAAAGCTCCAATGACAGCCCATTTTGGCTGTCAGTAGCGCTTCTTGTGATGAATCATCATGACTGAAAGCGCTACTGAAAGCCAAAGGGCTCAAGGGCTGTGAATCTGTGTGCATGTATGTAAGGTCAATAATGCGCCTCAACCCCCTTGTGCATGCAGCCACCAGCACTGTAAACAGTACTGATACAGGATTGCAAGTCTTCTGGAAATCCAGATATAAAGTTTCTAAGAAAGTTTTTTCACGATCAAGAATTTATTATTGGGTATATTTATTATGGTATTTTCTAGTTGAACCCATTTAGCCCCGACACCCTACAGATGGAGATGGATTGACCATGATAATTCAAGGGTAGTGCCAGATGCGCTTGGTGTCTTTAGGCACCAGGCTCATCTGGCACTACCCTTGAATTATCCTGGTCGATAATCTCCTGCAGCTGGTACATAGTCGTTAGGTAACACCTCCAAAATTTGGGAAATGGTTAACCCATCTAACCTTGAGACTGCATTCTGAAATTTTACAGGTGTCACCTAACAACTATGTACCAGTTGTAGGAGATGGATGGGCCACAATAATTCAAGGGTTGTGCCAGATTAGCTTGGTGCCAAGCTAATCTGGCACTAGAAGTACCCAACAGAGAAAGAAACACGCTTAGAAAAGACAGTTACAACACAATTTATTAATATTTCAGGTAAATGCCCTTTGTCAAAATAGACAAACAAATAGAACAGTCGCTACTTATCATTTTTTCAATCGTAGAAGGAATGTGGCTTAATTTTTTTATTAAATCTGGCACTACACTTGAATTATCATGGTCAAACTATCTCCTGCTGTACTGCATTGGCGCTAAATGGGTTTAAAAAAATTCTGGTTGGAAGTGAAATTTGCAGCGCCATTGCTGCCACCTGAGCACCAACCTCTTGAGTGATCAATCACATTAGCAATGTCCCTTGGTAGTTGTGAAAGCCCTTGGTCTCCCACACACACTCTTACTCCCCCTCCCCAATCTTTTTGTTGTTGATTTTTTTGTGTGCCGTTATTGATTTTCCAGTGGTGGATTTAGTCCTTTGGTTGGAGTACATGTAGATTTCCCGATTTAGGATCTTTGTTCTATTGATACTGTGCTGATGGCTGCATTCGCAAGGCAGTGAAATTGTGAGTGATTTCAGCTAGTCGCATTTGTGGCTGTTCTTTTGTCACAAGTGTCATCATGTGTGCACACACTAATTTTTCAGTCAAAGTTACAAACAAGGACAGTCCAGAAACTGCCATTTCTTTTCTTTCTTTCTTTTCTAAATTAAAAATGGTGACATGGAGTCTGTATAAAATTATGCTCAAGCTATGTTCTGTGGAATGTTGTGAACCAATAGAACAGATAGCATCCAAAACATTCTGATACATAATTTGTTGCAGGAGTTGCACTATGTAAAATGTATGCATGTATGATAGGACACTCAGAATGTAATTGAGGTGTAGTCAAGAGTGATGTACAGTGAAAGTTAAGCAATTGATTTTAACAAATTTAGCCCCAAGGTCAAAATTCCCAACTTCAGACGTGGCCATTCGATGACTGTGTATTACAAATCAGGAGATAGACCATTACTGTTCAACACACTTGAGACTTGCATCTTCAGGTATGCAGCATTATGTAGTATATCTTGATGCAGCACATCTCAGATGAGTTAACTCCTTCATTGCCAAGATAAACTGAACACGATCCAACTGCAAGAGGCATAGCTCCTCATGAGCCCCTGCAGTTGCAGAGGCTCTTAAGGATGACTCTTGCTGATACCACTTTGTATTCATATTTCTTGGATGGCTGGGGTCTTTAGTATTGAATTTGAAGGAACCAAGACTTCATTCACACACTCTACATCCATCGGCAGTGAAGGGGTTAAGGGTGGTGTCAGCTTGCCTTTGCACCTAGAGGCAGTAAACTGATCAGGTACTACCTTATTATGGTCTATCCTCCTGGTGAAGCGTACCAAAGCTTAAACCATTAGGCACCAAGAACAAGTTTTACATCACAAGTTCTGGCAGACAGTATAATTATACTGTACTGTCTTTGATCTTGGAGGCCACTTGAACATGGTATTTCAAGAGTGGTGTGGGAATAGCTTGGTGCCAAGCTATTCCCACACCACTCTTGAAATATGATGGTCATACACATGTATCAAACTATTCTGACATCACCCTTGAGATATCATGGTCTATCCACGTCAGATTGTGTCGGGGCTTATGGGTTAAGCGGAAGTGGAAGGTTGTTGAAAAGTGAAATCCTTTGGCGTATGTTTATGATTGCACTATGTTGCCGCAGTGCTGTGTGTACTGATGCATGTTTATTTGCTGAATACAGCACTCTCTTGTAAATGTGATTGTGTGTTTGGTTTAACTCAAAAACTCCCAAACTAAACGACTTCCATTCTATCAAATGGAAGTCTTTTTGTTCTGGGAGTTTTAAGAGTTAATGTCAGACTGTGTGTATATAATATACTGGAATGGTGTAACAGCATGTTCGCAGATCGGTGCATTTTCACAGTTGCTGTGCATTTTCTCATCTATACTACATTGTACAAGGTGAAGTCATCAGCATTACAGCCATTTCTGAAGCAAACTGCTACCAGCTTAATAAGTCATGTTCATGTACACTATATGTCACAGAATAGCAAATAATTCAGCATGAAATCATACTGCTCCTAAGTGTTATACCTTTCACAGTTTCAGAATAAATGAATTTGATCTATACTTTAAGTAGTATTATATGAGGCCAGTGTCTATGGTAGCCTGTTTTGTTGTCATGAATTGTTATGGCTATGTTTGATACGAGTTTCAGTGGTTTGCTTTTCCCTGCCGAAGTGCATATCAGGATTTCCATCATTATATTATATTTATTTTCAGTGTAATATGTCATCACTATTTACCTTATTGGCACACATTCTGTTGTACATTTTTACATTATTAAGTTTTTATACGTTTATAAATTCAAAACTTCACTATTCAGTGACACAAGCTAGTCCCTTATAGTATGTGTACAACATTAAAATAGTTTTATATTTTATTACTTGAGTTGTTCACTTAGTGACAGTGGCACTGATTGTGTGTGTGTGTGTGTGTGTGTGTGTGTGTGTGTGTGTGTGTGTGTGCGCTGAAATTCAACACCTTGTTGACTGAAGATTAAGATTATACTCCACATGCACATACAAAAAGAAAAATCTCTCTGTCAAACCAAATACATGTAGATGTACTACTGTAAAAGCAGCAAAGTATGTTTAATGCAAATGCCATTACATGTAACGCATGAACAAAGATTAGATTACTGCTATCTTCTCATTACACAAAATAAATCAACAGTGTTCAGGGTGACGGATAATGTGAGTTTTAATGGGCATTTTACCTGTCAACCTGGGCACAAATGATTAATGAGCAAAGTTAGTTATAATTTTATTTATTTATACATACAATGAACACATTTAAGTCACAGAAAGCAATCCCCTATGTTGTGTTTGATTCCCAACAAAACATTTTTTGACATCATTCTGTGCAACTGTACACTTTTATTGCTTGAAAAAGCAACAACTGTCTTGGAGTCATTGCCTACAGTGACATAAAACTTTTTAAAATGTCCACAATTGCTGTAATGTTTACAGCATCTCTGCCTATACTTACCATCATGTGGTTGAACCACAAACTGATCAGCCACCATGGCAGAGACATGCCTTTATTACTATACGTTAACCCTTTGTGTGTCAGTAGCAGCTTTAGATGCGATGATTTCTACAGGAATCGTCGTGACTAAACTGCTACCAACACACAAAGGGAGAGAAACTTCTCAAAGTTCCATCTCAAATCTGCTGATGAAAGCTCTTTCAGATGTACTGCTCCTTTAATTTGGAATTCCTTACCAACTGAGCTGAGAAATGCCTCCACCCTTACACAGTTCAAAGCAAAGTTAAAAACTTACTTTTTCTCGCAGACTTAAATGTAATCTCTACAGTATTTTTGTACATACCCCCCTGCAGACTGTGTGCGTGTGTGTCGTTTTCGCCTGTGCATCAAGTTATATTATAAATATGAGAAATGCGCCATATAAATACCATGTATTATTATTATTTTAATTGAGATAGGGTAATATTACATACCCCCTGAAAAGGGCACAAGTTGTAAACCTATACATCATGCACAATTTGTGTATTCGGAAGAAAACTAAACTAATGCTGAGTTTGTATACCTCGCCCTGTGCCTAGGTGAAATGCATTAGTGGCACCATTACTGTGATTTTCGCAAGTCCGGTCCTGTGCAGTAGATGGCTTAGATAGAGCGTGTGCTCTCTGCACATGTAATGAGCAATATTGGAGAAAGAATCACATGACGTTTGATTGCTGCACAATACATACCATAAATAAAGAATAAACCCTTTCCTATGTGCAATCTGGCAATAATACATACTTATGCTAGCATGACAAAACATTACACAACTGATTTGGCAGATTTGAAAAACATCTTTATTTGTCGATGGTAGAGATTTTGCGACATCTGCATAGCTTTGTGGCAGAAAGCACTGTCTTGGTGCGAGAGGAGAGAGCAGGAGAGAGCACCCCAATGAACTTGATTCAGGAATACACAATTACTGATGAGAATGAACTGCCCACTGAGACCTATGTTTTTCCTGTGGGGATGGACGCCCTTGAACATATGCTCAATGGCAACAAGCAGCTTAGGCTGTGTAGCTTAAACCACTACAAGTGGAAAGTGAAACACGATCATGTCAGCGTGGTTGTCCTGCGGGAATGTCCGAGACCACACTATGGGTGTTCAAGACTACCTGCGTGCACAGTTCTAGTGCACAGAACCAGTCCGAGCAACTGGACAAGTGAGAAAATTGCAGTAATGGTGCCACTAGTGCATTTAACCTAGATACAAGGTGAAGTATACCAAATCAGCTAAACTAACTGCAAGCCATGTCTACCTGTACAGAAAGGTCTGAGCACCTACACAGGCTAACATGCACATTTAATTGCGTAAACAGATATGGTGAAAGACAATACATTATACATTGTCTTTGATATGACACAATCATTACACCTGTAATTGGTGATCAAATGCTCTACAAAAAATAAAATAGTATGGATATTGTATTGATATCAACAAAATAGTTGATGACGCTTAAGTCCAACCTGCAGGGGATTTATTTTTTCATTTCAAGTGTTCTAACGCCAGTAAACGTTTGACTGTATACACAAAATCCATGTTTTCTAAAAATTTATGCATAATAGTGAACCAAATTAGTATGCTTCACGGCTGTGCAGTTATCCTGATTTCCTACTCATTAGTTTGGCCTGCCAGCTGCTTCACTCCCCCCTGGGAGCAGGCTCTCTAGGTCACTGTCTGGCACCAGCTATTCCTTCTATAATCTCTGTAACGGACTACAGATGTGTGGTGTCTTATGCCTGTGTTTAATGTTCTCTATCTCCTCTTCAACACTTTTCTACATAGAACCGTTTGACACACTTGTGTACTGTTGTCTGCTGGTTCCTGTGTTGGTGGTATTATTTGGGTTACGCTTTTATTAAGGGTGCAATCCGAGGATAAAGACAGGTACTGTGTTTGTGTGTGACTGAACAATAAGTTATCTGAGCCTCACAGTACCGAGTAGTTCTAAACATTCATTCTCTATTCTGGAATATTGTTGTGTATTGTGTAATCTCTGTGCATTATGCTCTGCTTATAGCCTCCAGTATTCTCTGTGATACTGTTCAGTAATAGTATCAGGTACTAACTCTTGTCTGCTCATTTATATTATTGTGGTTCCTTTGTTCCAAATGATGTAGACTAAGGAAAAGACAGTACAGTTATGGCACGAATAAAACATACACAAGAAACTGTTGCACACACTGAAGCCTTTCACTTTAAAAGGTTAAATTCTCTACCTAGAGTATGTGGAAGAAGGTCAAAACAAAGACTAGATGAAAAACCAATCAAACTGTGTGACATGTAATTGAACTTCAGGAAATACATGGAATCACTGTAAATGAAACTAGGGGACTGTTTTATTCAAATTCGTTTTGTGTGAAATGTTACCAAAGACTAATGAAACTGAAAAAGAAATCATAAACATAATCAATAAACAACCGGAAAAAGGAGACGTAATTCAATTCCAAAACATATTCATCCCTGAAAGGAAAATTCTAAAAACTGTTAATATAAAGAAACCACCAGTGTGATATGCTTAAGACCCATCACTTGTGTTCAGGTTGATATAAAGGCCCGGTGTGATGTGCTTCAGACCTGTTATTTCTGTTAATGTTATTTTAATATAAAGGAACCAGTGTGATGTGCTTAAGACCTGTTACTTGTGTTAGTGGTTATGAATTTATTGTGTAAACCCAAGTGTACGGCATAAATTACTTACTTTACTTACTTACGCCTGTCACCCCTACCCGGGTATAGGCCGTCGACAAGAGACCTCCAGCAACTCCTGTCCTGTGCTTCTCCTTCGATTCTACTCCAGGTGGTTCCCAGTCTCTTGATGTCTGCTTGGAGGTCTCGACGCCAAGAGTTTCTCGGCCTACCTCTTTTCCTCTTTCCCTGGGGGTTCCATGACAATGCCTGCCTAGTGATACTGGAAGCTGGCTTTCTCAGGCTGTGACCGATCCATCCCCATCTTCTTCGCCCAATTTCATTCTCTGCTGTTATCTGCTCTGTTCTGTCCCAGAGTCTGACGTTGCTGATCTTCTCTGGCCAGTGGATTTTCAAAATTCTTCTAAGGCAACTGTTCATGAAGGTCTGTACTCTGTTGACTGTGGTTTTTGTCAATCTCCAAGTCTCTGCTCCATATAGGAGAACTGCTTTTACATTGGAGTTGAAAATCCGGACTTTGGTGTGTTGTGACAGCTCTCTGGAACTCCACACTTTTTTTAACTGGAGAAAGGCTGCCCTGGCTTTACCGATTTGTGCTCTGACATCTGCATCAGTGCCGCCTTTTTTGTCTATGATGCTCCCGAGATAGGTGAAGGACTCCACCTCCTCCAACGGGGTGCCAGCAAGCAAGATTGGTTCTTCCCTGGTTGTGTTCAGCCTCATTGTCTTTGTTTTCTGTTTGTGAATGGTGAGGCCCACTTGGGACGAGATGTCAGCAAGCCTCATGGTCTTGTCCTGCATTTGTTGACGAGTGTGGGACAGTAATGCCAAGTCGTCTGCAAAATCGAGGTCGTCAAGCTGTGTCCACAGTGTCCACTGTATTTCACTTCGTCTGTGCTCTGTGGTCATCTTCATGACCCAGTCTATGGCCAGTAGGAAGAGGAACGGAGACAGCAGACACCCCTGCCTGACACCAGTTCTGACCTGGAGCTCCCTGGTGAACTGCCCTTCGTGGATCACGCGACATGTCATGCCATCATAGCTACTCTTGATCTGGCGGACGAGCTTTGTGGGTACACCGTAGTGTCATAGGAGTTTCCACAGAGTCTCTCGGTCCACGCTGTCAAATGCTTTCTCATAATCCACAAAGTTGACGTACAGCGGGGAGCTCCACTCCAGAGACTGTTCCACGATGATGCGGAGAGCGGCGATCTGGTCTGTACATGATCGGTTCTTCCTGAATCCTGCTTGCTGGTCTCTCAGCTGGGGGTCAACGGAGCTCTTCATTCTCTCTAGGATGATCCTGTTGAAGACCTTTCCTGGTACTGACAGCAAGGTGATTCCTCTGTAGTTGGAACACTTGCTGAGGTCGCCTTTCTTGGGAAGCTTGATTAGGTACCCCTCCTTCCAGTCAGCCGGCATCACCTCCTCTTCCCAGATCTTTCCAAACAGTGGGTACAGCATCTCCACTGTTGTCTCTAGGTCTGCTTTCAGAGACTCCGCTGGGATGCCATCTGGCCCTGCTGCTTTGCCATTCTTCAAAAATGCCACTGCTCTTCTGATCTCTTCCCGGGTGGGTCTGTCACAGCTGATGGGTAGGTTGGTCTCTGCCGGCTGGATGTCGGGGGGGTCGGGTGGGCTAGGTCTGTTCAGTAACTCTTCAAAATACTCGGCCCATCTGTCGAGTTGGTCTGCTCTGTCTGCAATAGGCTTGCCTTCTTTGTCTTTTACTGGTCTTTCTGTATGGCCATACTTACCCAACAATCTTCTGGTAATGTCGTAGAGCCGTTTCATGTTGCCGATGCCTGCTGCCTTTTCTGCCTCTGCTGCCAGGCTGTCTGTGTAGGCCCTCTTGTCTGCCCTGATACTCCTCTTCACCTCGCGGTTGGCTTCCGAGTATTCCTCCTGTGCCCTTACTTTGGCTGCTCTTGTGCGACTGTTGTTGACCGCTACTTTCTTCTGCTTCCTCGCTTCTATCTTCTTCAAGGTCTGTGCCAACAGCCAGTCCTTGTGGTGGTGTTTCCTGAACCCTACAGTGTCTTTGCATGTTGAGTTCAGCGCCTCTCTAACTGCCTTCCACTGCTGCTCTGTGGTGACCACCTCCTCTTCATTTACTAGCTCCTGTAGCGCTTGAAACCGGTTGGACAGCACCAGTTTGAACTCTTCTCTAACTCCAGTTTCTCTCAGGAGGCCTACATTATAGCGCTGTCTTCTTGTTGTCTCTGTGCGGCTTTTCTTTAGCTTGAGCTTCATTCTTAAGGTAAGCAGATGGTGGTCTGAGGCGACATCTGCTCCCCTCCTCACTCGAACATCTTGAAGGGATCTTCTAAATTTCTTGCTAATGCAGATATGGTCTATTTGGTTCGTACGGCATAAATACAGTACACAAATGCTGGGATCAGCATGTGTGTGTTGATCGTCTTGATGGACCTAATGGATTACCAGCTTCTCAGCAGTGGAGTACTTTTTGACGCTAGTGTTGCTCTAGCAGGAAAGAAACACGAATTCTAGTAAGTGATAACAGTAGAGGCTAGAATGCTGCGTACATCAACTTTTCATCCCACAGAAACAATGACATGCACAAGAGATTGAGCTTGAAAGTTAATGCTTTTTTTTTATATTTTTTATCAGTGCATGTTCATTGTATTGCAAATATGAAATGTAACTGCCTTTGAAGGTGTGCTGGTAGTAAGCAGCATGGCCATGTTTAGTATGAAAAGAAAGCAAAATTTATCAGCTACAAATTTACACTTGTGTTATAATTACATTTTTGAGGAAAAAAAACCCATTTTGTAAATGTTCAGTTACTAACACTTTTCAGCGTTTCTGCTGCAGTGCGCTGGCATGCAGCTGTCAGCAGGTACACATAGTGTAGGGTAATGGAAGAGCACTCCTTTCTAGCACCATGAACAGCTCTTCCAGTCTGCCTGACCAGTTGCATGCTAATGATTAATTGCCCCCATGCCCAGCTACTGGCCTGCAGTCCCATCTGTTAAAATGCCTTAGTCTTAGTCTGTCCCAGTCATCCACTAATTTTTCAATCCCCTAAACAACACTACCGCCCACTTGCTGCACATTTGCCATGCACAAAATTAAAAAAAATAACCACATCACCCATCTCATTTCCTGGCTATCAACATGATTCTGTACCAACCCTACATCCAAACGCAGCCAAAACTGGTACACACCTCAAATCACCATCCGCTTGACAACTCAAACTAGGCCAAAAAGAGTCCGCTGGTTAAGCCAAGACTGGTATGAAAGCACCAAACATGACTCTTCTCATCTGTCAAGAGATTTTAAGCAAATTCCAACATACTGCCTCTCTACAAAATGCCAAAGAAGGCAGAAGATTTTTTTTTTTTAAAACACCGGTCCTCTTACTGCCTCACCTATCTCATTTGAATATATAACATGACCTGTCAGAGAAGCTCTCCCACCTGACCATTCAATCTGTCATCAGTGCAATCCTTAGACACTAGCTAAGTCAAACCCAAAATGACACCATTGATTGTTGCTGCATCTTTATGTTATGGCCCATTATGTGTAGCGCATCGTAGCGTTCACTATGCTGTTTATGTTTTGGATCATGCATATCTGATGCCATAAAAACAGAGTAGATATGTTCAGAATGCCTCAAAAATTGGCATGTTCATCAAGTAATATATCTGATTCTCAGAAATGTTGCATTTGAGGCACAGGCACATAAAAGTTGGGTTTTTTTTCATATTTTTTCATTACCCCCACCCCCCCCCCCCCCACCCCCTACTTTTTCTGTTTTTCCAAGTTTACATACACATGCAATACAGTCAAACTGACTCCCGATGGACAACTGAAAAAGGTTACCATAACACTGACATTGATGGAAAATGAGCTTTCAGACCCAAGGCCATTTCCTTGTGTATCTCAGGGCAGCCAAAAAGACGACACCCAGGCATCCTCATTGACCCTGTTTTCTGGTGACGGCAAGCAGGAAGAGGCCTGTAACCAGCTGCCATGCCCTATATGCTGCTTACAATCTTTTCCTCAGGCAAAAGGAGTCATGAAACAGCTGTGCAATTTAAACATTAAGTCTACTGAGCTATCCTACAGCCAAAAGACCACACAAAACAGCCAAACTATGCTATGTGGGACACACCCATTACCCAAACAAGTGTCTGGAGTGCTTATTTAGGAGTTGGCAGAGAAAAATGGTTATGTACAGTTCATTTTTATATAAAACACGCTTGTCAGAGTCTCAAAACACCTCAGCTCATGTTGCAAATGCAGCAGGCATGTGTGTGCCAAACATGGGAACACTCCTGTAAAAGCCTGTACTGGTGGCTGCAGCAGCAGCTCCCATAACAACGCAATCAAATGAGCTTTATGCAGTGTACAAGTGCTTATGTTCAGCTCAGAATAGATGCCAGAGACATCCCTCATTACAATTACAGCAGAATGACACCTCAGATGCAGCCTGTGTTGAATACAAATGTAGCTGGATCATGCAAAATAACTTCTGCATGTCACATTATTTTGGCGGATGATTTCACTCCAAGGTCAGCTGTCTGATGAAATGAACCTGCTGACACTGTTTCATTGTAGTTTTGATCTTCACCTTTGACTTTAACCCCCTTCCCCCCACCTCCAACCCCCCCACCCCACCCCCCACCCCACAACTTCAATACCTGAATGACTGCATTTTTTTTCATGCATTTAGCAATTTGAACGTCCCAAACCCCACCCCTTTCAAGGTCAAAGGTCACAGCTCAAGGTCGAAGGCCAGACTCATGACTGTTAGACAAAAAAATAAATCAACAAACACTGTAAACATGGGCCATAGTGCAGGTAAACAGGGTGTTGCGATGCAAAACATGCAAAAATACCTATAAAACAGCAAACGAAGCAAATTTTTTTGGTAAAATTTCAAATTTGTCATGATTTTGCCACTTTTCCAACTAAAAAAGTCCAAACTTAATGATATGGTTACATTAAACCAGAGTCTGGTCTATGTCACATATGGCATGTGGTGCCTCGACAGGCCATAGTACACAGTGGGCCTCACCTGCAGTCCCATCTGTTAAAATGCCTTAGTCTTAGTCTATCCTAGTCATCCACTAATTTTTTAATCCCCTAAACAACACTATTGCCCACTTGCTGCACGTTTGCAATGCACAAAATATAAAAAAAATAATCACATCACCCGTCTCATTTCCTGGCTATCAACCACCTCACCCTACATCCAAGCGCAGCCAAAACTAGTACACACCTCAAATCACCATCCGCTTGGCAACTCAAACTAGGCCAAAAAGAGTACGCTGGTTAAGCCAAGACCGGTATGAATCAAAGCACCAAACATGTCTCTTCTCATCTATCAAGAGATTTTAAGCAAATTCCAACATACTGCCTCTCTACAAATGCCAAAGGCAGAAGATTTTTTTTTTAAACACCGGTTCTCTTACTGCCTCACCTACCTCATTTGAATATATAACGTGACCTACTGCCGCAGATGGCTTGTCTTGCACTCAGTGGCACCCATCCGCTCCTAACAAAAAGTGTGGTTCTGCACAGCCGTGGTTTATAAAGGTCTTATCAGCTACCTTTCTGCTAAATTTGGTTGAAAAGTTCTGCAAAAATGCTGATATAAACTAGGCAAATAGACATTTTTCAGATAATTCGCCTATCTCTTGTGACCCTTGACCTTCCCAAGGGGTCACCCAAATTAGCATGCATAGGTAGGTCTTAACATCAGGTATCTCCATACCAGGTTTGGGATGGAAGCTGTAAACAGTATTTGAAAAAATAAAGGCTATTTGTGACCTGTTTCATGATCTCTTGTGACCCTTGACCAGAACAAACAAAGAACAGGCTGAAGAGGAGCAGCTTCAACCACCTCACAAAACAACTCACAAGAGCTCACCAGAACACCATCTACAATGCCTCAAATGGTCGAGAACCTCTTCAAGCTACTGATGACTGGAACACTTCCCTGGAAAACGTGCTGTTTGTTACTGATGTCCCAGGAATAGCCAGCAAAGAATCCCAGTCAGAAGCCATCCTCAGGTCTCTCACACTGGAAATGCTGGACCGAGATTACAATGCATCAGTCTGGGCACATGTTTTCACAGATGGATCCTCAGACGCAGCTGTCAAGAATGGAGGCAGTGGAATTTTCATTTGCTACCCAGATGGACACACCACATCCAAATCCCTGCCTGTGGGAAGACTGTCAACCAACTATCGGGCTGAACTCACTGGTCTACGAGAGGCTGCCAACCTTGTCGGTGCAGACGATCTCCTGCCCTCACACGTCGTTTTCCTGACCGACTGCAGATCCACCATCCAAAGCCTGCAGTCCCCCAGTGAGCAGCTGGAGAAAGAAACACTGCACCTGCTGGTCGCCCTCTCACGCCTAACACAAGTGGCTGTTCAGTGGGTACCTGCTCACTGTGGACTATCAGGACAGACTCGCCAAGTCTGGCAGCAAGCTTAAGCAGCCAAACCAACCGATGTCTTCCAGGAAGTCATACCCTCATTAAGTGGCACTATCATGCAGACTGGCAGACCCAACACAACCCACCATCTGATGACTAGTCACTGCCGACTGTGTGCACACTTGTACCGCCTTGGACTGTCACACACTGCAGACTGCTTGTGTGAAACTGGTTTACAGACCCCAGAGCATGTTCTGCAGTCCTGTTCCCTGTACCAAGACGCCAGGATACAGCACTGGCCACATGGAGCGAGCTGTCAGAGAAACTCTGGGGCTCCATTCTAGACCTACTGCAGACCACAAACTTCATCTCAACAACCAATCTTGACATCTGAGGCAGAAACTCGGGAACGCTGAAGATGAAGAAGAAGAAGATGACCCTTGACCTTTCTGAGGGGTCATCCAAATGAGTATGAATAGAAAAGTCCTACCATCAAATATCCCTGTACCAAGTTTAATTTTGAAGTTGTGAGTAGAATTTGAGAAAAAACGAACTGTAAAAATATGGCTATTTTTTACCCATTTCTTTGATTGTACTGTAAGGCATCTCTGAAGCGCACATAGTCATATCCATTTATGTCAAGATGCTCCACAGGGTTGGAAGCTGGAGCTATGAAAGACTGCTGCCACTAAGCACTACTCTATGTGAAAACCTCCACCCTGCTATTAACTTCAGTGCATGCAAATATTTCTGTTTCCATTCCACCAGAGCCAACGGGCCTACTCTTTTCGCATAGTGGAGAGGGGATTTATACCATGCACACTGTAAACCGAGTCTGTACATAGACTTGACTTGATGGGAATGAGGAAAAATCCACATCCCATTTCTGCCCACAGGGGATTTGAAGTTAGCCCCTTAATGGCCAGAAATGTTGGACACCACCAGCTGCAAGAGGCATAGATTCTCATGAGCCCTCACAGTTACATTAGGATCTACACATCTTGCTGAAACCACTTTGTTATTGTATCCATGTTTTCTTAACAGTTTAGGATCTCTTATGCTGATTTGAAAATGAATTCAAAGCACAATCTGCATCAACAATGTTTCTGTACATTTAAGCACATAAGTAACCTTTAATCAATGCAAACTTAATGAACAGTGTCTACTGAGGAACAAAACAAATACAACAATTCTGGAATCATCAGAAACAATAAAGTGTTTCATTGATTCCAAAAATATCACTTTCCTTTTGCTCCTCAGTATATGAACACAGCACAGAGACCCTTACTGAAAGGAAATGGCTCCAGCAGCATCCCAATCACAACAAGATGGACAGCTACTACCATCTTCCCAGAGCAGACCAAGTCACCCTGTTCAGATTGCAGACAGGACACAACAGGCTGAGAGCACATCTCTATAACAAGATGAAAATTGGTCAGACGGAGATGTGCCCCTGTGACACTGCCCCAATGACTGCTGCCCACTTGCTCCAGGACTGCCCACTTCAGGATGCTCTGAGATGTAAAGGCATGGCCGGACGAGACACCCTTGCGGCAGAAACTCTACGGCGACCCTGCAGACCTGAAGAAGACAGCTGCATTCAAGAGGGCCACAGGCGTGGATGTCTAGAGGAAGCGATCGAGGAAGAAGAAGAAGAACACAGCACAGTAATTTACGTCTGTTATCCAGCACTATTGAAGTTCAACATCACACCAGTTTGCATATTTTTGTGTGTGTCTGCAAATTATACTTGCGTGTGAATCCCTTCTGGCAGCCTTTGCATACATAGTCCCGAGTTGTGGAGTGGGTGGTTCCATGGTTAGTAAAACTGTGTTTAGTGTAAAACCCTTTACCACAATGTTCACACATGAAGGGAGCTAATCCTGTGTGGGTAGTCAGATGGCGCTGTAAAGGCGTCTTCTCAAAGAAACGTTCCCCACAGTGTTCACATTCGTATGGCTTGTGCTTGGTGTGTTCTTTACGGGTGTGACGCCGAAGAGTAGGTGCACAGACAAACTGCTGGTCACAGTACTCACACTTGTAGCGTTTGATGAATAGATGGTGAAGAGCGATGTGGTCACGCATGTGGCCTTTTGTCAGAAATCCCTTCCCACAGTACTCACAGTAGTGCTTATAGCAAGAAACGCCCTGATGGACCATCTTTATGTGGCGTCGGCAGGCATGTTTGTTTTTGAACACTTTCTCGCAAGACACACATGGAAAACCCTTTTCTGCCCCTTTTCTGTAGGCTTCTACATCCTCCTGACTTCTGTGCTGCTTGCGGTGTGCTTCCCTTACCGCTTTATTGGGACACCATAGGTTACACTTGGAGCACTGAGCACCTTTACCATCCTCTGCCCACATGTCTTGTGCACATGGTAAGTGCGATTGAAGCTCTTCAGCAGAACAAAATACTAACCCACAAATACTACAGTACACAACCTTACTATCATGAGTTTTACAATGTTCAGTGTAACATGTCCCACCATCAAAGTGTTGGAAACATTCACCACACACATGTGCAATGTGATGTTGGTAATAGTGAGTTCTGATGATGGAGTACTCACTCTGGAGTTCCTCTTTGCAGATCCTGCAGTCATGGAATTTCAGCTCTGTTAATGCACACTCTTTATTGTAAGCATGCCTAAAGACATGCTTCTCGAGGTTTTCTAATCCTTCTGTATCTTCACTGCAAATGAAACAGAAACCTTCCTTTTCTGTCTCATGCTCACTAAACACATGAACATTTAGCTGATGAATGCCATGGATTTTCTGTTTGCACCGCTTGCATTCAACAACTTCAAAATTACCTGTATCCTGCTCATGCTTTTGCTTGCAATCTGCGGAGTGAAACTCCTTGTGACATACACTGCACTGGTTCTCATGACATTCTCCACCCTTGTTATTGGTGGTATTGTCCCCTTGGGCTGTAAGGGCTGTTGGTACAGTTGGCACTCCTTTTACTCCTGAACAACTTTCAGACATAACAACTGATGCGATGTTATGCACAGATGGTGACACCGTACTACTTTTAGAGTCTGTCTGCTGACTTTGGTTACTCACGCCATAAATTTGTCTAAGGTCAGAGGACTTGTTCACTTCCTGCTGGTTTAAATCAGTCACTCCTTGATTGGAACCAAGGGCATTTTGACAGAAACTAGAATAGTTTGTGGAATTTCTGGTGGATGGCTGTGTGTTAGGTGGTATCATATTAACTCTGTTGTGCATGCAGCCACCAATACTGTTCATAGTACCAATGGCTGCATGCACAATAGGATTACATTCTGGGCCTTGCACAGCAATTTGTTCATTCTGATGTTGGTACATAGCATCATACTCAGTAAACATATTTTCCTGAGGTCGAGTGGGATCAGAGAAAAAGTCTCGAGCATTGAGTGCGTACATGTTCAAATTTCTGCTGTTGGTATTTTGTGAAGCCAGTGACATAAGATCAATAGACATTACAGGAAGACTTTCACTTAAGTTCACTGGCCGGGTTTCCAAGGCGTAACCAGTGGAGCTGGAAGACTGGGTGTGCACCTCAACAAATTTGTCAGCATGTGTGAAGGCTGCGGTTCCATAGAGTTCTTTAACAGCCTCCTTCTCCTCTGGAAGCAACAGTCTTCTTGGTTTTTTGTTCACTCTGTCTCCAGCTTTACGACTTGTGTCAAACAGCCATGGTGCACAACATGTTGCGATTTTGGTTTTATCTACATGATTTTTAACTCTTTGTGTTGTGGTTTTCATGTGCTTAGTTGAACTATCTTTCTCACAGCATTTTGCTGTAGGGATTTGCTGCTGTTTGGCTGGTAAGGTCCTATCTTGCAGAGTTGATTTCTTTTTAAGCTTAGCAGACTGGTTGTTGGTTGCTGATGCCTCCAATTCATCATCCATACCCATCTTGGTCAGTGTTACAACAGGAGCTGCTTTTCGTTTTCGGCCTCTTTGTGCATCCTGATCAATGGCAAACTTCAGTCTGCTCTCAGGTGTCACAGTATGAAGCGTGGCCTCAGTACTTACACTGTTCCCTTCTTTTTCAGACTTCTGAGGTGTGGATTTGTTTCTGATACACTGAACTGTGCCACTTTTGGTGGTCTTTTTCTTTGGATCTTTCTGCTTGCCAGTGGAATGGAGAGACATTGAAGCATGATGTTTTCTGCATGATCGTGATTTTAAATGTCTGGCAGTGTTCTTGGCAAAATTCAACTCCTTATCTTGTTTCTTGTCTTGTTCAGACCAGTCTCCATCCTGTGCACGTGCACTGGTTACATTTTCATCTTCACCATCATTAGTTTTAGACACATCCAAAGTATCAATGGTGGTTTGTGCCTGCTGCTTAAACACCCTTTTCAGCTGCTTTTTTGAAATCTTCCTTCTATTAGTTTCCTTATGTTGCATGTGAGCAGCTACTGTCTCACTTTGAGCATTATCTTGACTCAAGGCATCAATCTGGTTTTCACGTTCTGGGGGAACATGACTACTATCTATGGAAGCCTTCACGACATTGCTATCAGTTTCACCACCGCTCAAAATACCTTTTTCAAAAGAACTTGTTTCAGAAATGTTGAGCACACAAGGTCTAGGACTATCAAAATCTGAATGACACACTTTCAGATGGTGATCAATGCTATCTGATTTCTTTCTGAGCACTCTGCAGGCAGCACACCTCCAGAAGGTGCGTGTAACCACAATAACAATTTGTGCGTGCATATTATTATATGTGCTGCAAAGCTAACCATACAGAAAGGTCTGTGCATGAAACATGCAGATAAAAATTACTATTCTATAATAAATTTATTAAATCGCAAGTTTGCAAATATTGAAGATATAAACAATACTCCAGTCATATAGGTGTTTTTTGCATAATTTCGCCATGGTGTCTGATACTCATCAGTTTTATCACAGAACAGATGTTTTCCTGATGTGTGCTTGCCGAGGAAGGATGTTTGAAACCTGTAACACCAAAGACATCAATTATACATGTGCTAGTATGTGATTTTAGACCTTATAGCTTTAGGCTGTAAGGTCTCATCACGTCAGCCCCAAACTGTTTTTGCCAAGGTCCCAAAAAACAAACAAAACAAACACTGGCATTGCAGGGCACATCATTTGTGCCAAGAGCAATTAATGTCACATGACTATGCACAGCTCTGAAGCTTGTTCAGCCCAGCACAGCGCTGCAATTATGTAGCCCATAACTTCTAAATGTTCATCTGTTTAACAACACCCCCCCCCCAAAAAAAAAAAAAAAAAAAAAAAAAAGAAAGAAAAAAAAAATGGACCTACATCATCTAATTTGTTAAATGGCAAAATCTTTTTTTTTTTTTTTTTTTGCCCAATGGTTAGTTCAGTGTAAAGATTAAGTGGTATATGTACAGTTGACATACTTTACATATGGATCTAGAATGCATGTCACAGTTTCTAAGCAAAGGACACTATATACTAATTACATGTACTAATGGTCAAAACTTAAGGGCCACTTTTTATCGCAGACGCACCGACAACACCACACAAATAATGTAACAATACTTGGAGTTGGAGTCAGTACTTTGCTAATTTATTCAGTAACAATTTCATTTAAGTTTTGAGTAAATCAAGCAATTGTAACAACAGCAGTACATTAGAATGTTCACCCACCCCTCATTTGAAAAATCACACAAGACTGGTCCAGTCAGTAGCGAGTGTACTCACCGTTTGCAGCCAAGCATTCAATGCAGCGTTGACGCATGGAGTTCACCACGGTTCAGAGAACATGTGGGATTTCTTCCCACTCTTGATGCAGGAACTGAATCAGCTGGGGGACGCGTTGAGGTGGGGGGTGGTTGCTGACTACACGTTGCCCCAGCACGTCCCAGAGGTGCTCGATGGGAGCCATCCTCATGATGCCCCGTTGCTCAAGGTACTCATCCACCATACGGGCGCGATGAGGATGAGCGTTGACGTCCTGCAGAACGGCATTGTCACCTATGGCTTGGAGAGCTAGCTGGATGAGGGGCTGCACAATCTCATCCCGATAGCGCAGTCCAGTCAGGGTGCCTTGGATGACGTGGAGGGGGATCCTGCCTTCCCTGCTGAAGCCTGCCCAGACCATGACCGAGCCCCCTCCGTAGTGATCCACCTCTTGGACGCATCCATCTGTGAATTGCTCGCCCTTGCGTCTCCAGACCTTCACCCTGCCGTCGTTGAAGGACACAGTGGACTGTGACTCATCAGCAAACAGAACCTGAGTCCACTGGAGTCTGTTCCACCTCACAAGTTGATGACACCAGGCAACCTGGGCTTTGCTTCGAGCTGGAGTGAGGGGTATTCTGACTGTTGCTCTGCATGAAGCCAGGCCAATTTCATGCAGACGTCGGCAGACTGTGCTTCTGCTGACGTTACCATTTGCAGCCTGCATCAGTTTACATCGCAGAGTGGTTGACGTGACAGTTCGGTCGCACAGAGCCGTCACACAGAGGTATCTGTCCTCCCTTCTGCTGGTGCAGCGCGGGCGTCCTGAGCTGGGTCATCGTTCTGCCTTTCCAGTTTCTTGGAATCATGCCAGCAGCCTCTGGATCACTTAATGGGACACCCCAAGACGTCTCCCAACTTCAACGGCAAGTTTGAAAATTGGTCCTGTTAACAATAACTTCTACCGTTGGAAAATAAAGGTTCATTGTTCATTGTTCGTCCGGAAATTACATCCTGCAGCTATGCTAGTGCCTGGCCTTGATCTACTGGTGTTAGGCTTCATCGTTGTGGCATGGTTAGGAAAGTGACAATTATGACCCTACAGTATTGATATTTCCTTGCGCTGGGACCATATGGCTTTGAGGCGCGTCCCCTGGGTGGTGGATAGGGGGTCCCTCGCAAGAGGGGTGCACCGAATGAAATAAGGTGCCGTGAACCAACATGGTCTAAGGGAAGGTGACCCCGACAGAAACCCCTGGTCCTCCTAGTAAGGGGGTTGGGCGTGGGGGTAGCTTCCCCACCCTGCAAAAAAGGAAATAGCTACAAAAACGCCGATGAAAAGACAAACAGTAATTCCTTTCCTGGAGGAGGAAGGTTCTTCTACCAGAAGATTTATGACATCCTGTGGTGAAAGCCAGAAGTCTTTGGAAGCCACAGGACCGAGCCGCCTCTCTCTATCCAGGGACACAACCATGGGCACATGGAAAGTCAAGACCATGTACCAGAGCGGCAAGGCCGCCCAGATAGCAGCGGAAATGCAAAAGTACAACTTTTTCCTGCTAGGTATTAGTGAAACCAGATGGACACAGTCTGGGCAGAAAAGGCTGTTAAGTGGGGAGATGATTCTGTATTCAGGTCATGAAGAGGAGAATGCCCCCCATAAGAAGGAGTAGCATTTATGCTGTCACCGGTGGCACAGAGAGCGCTGATGGGCTGGGAACCTCTTGGGCCAAGAATTATCACAGCAGCCTTTAGAACCAAGAAAAAGCTCAAGCTGAACGTCATCCAGTGTTATGCGCCCACTAATGACAGTGATGAGGAAGAGAAACAAGAGTTCTATGACCGACTCCAGAGTGCCGTGGACAAATGTGCGGAGCGAGACATCACCATCGTCATGGGCGATTTTAATGCCAAAATAGGGGAGGACAACACCGGATACGAAGAGGTAATGGGGAGACAGGGACTAGGGGAGATGAGTGAGAACGGGGAGAGGTTTGTAGACTTTTGTGCTCTAAACAGACTTGTCATTGGAGGCAGCATCTTCCCACACAGAAGAATACACAAAGCAACTTGGGTCTCACCTGACCATACTACAGAGAACCAAATGGACCATATCTGCATTAGCAAGAAATTTAGAAGATCCCTTCAAGATGTTCAAGTGAGGAGGGGAGCAGATGTCGCCTCAGACCAGCATCTGCTTACCTTAAGAATAAAGCTCAAGTTAAAGAAAAGCCGCACAGAGACAACAAGAAGACAGCGCTATAATGTAGGCCTCCTGAGAGAGACTGGAGTGAGAGAAAAGTTCAACCTGGTGCTGTCCAACCGGTTTCAAGCGCTACAAGAGATAGTAAATGAAGAGGAGGCGGTCACCACAGAGCATCCAGTGGAAGGCAGTTAGAGAGGCGCTGAACTCAACCTGCAAAGACACTGTAGGGATCACAAGGACTGGCTGTCGGCACAGACCTTGAAGAAGATAGAAGTGAGGAAGCAGAAGAAAGCAGTTGTCAACAACAGTCGCACGAGAGCAGCCAAAGCAAGGGCACAGGAGGAATACTCGGAAGCCAACCGCGAGGTGAAGAGGAGTATCAGGGCAGACAAGAGGACCTACACAGACAGCCTGGCAGCAGAGGCAGAAAAGGCAGCAGGCAGCGGCAACATGAAACAGCTCTACGACATTACCAGAAGATTGTCGGGCAAGTATGGCCATACAGAAAGACCAGTAAAAGACAAAGGCAAGCCTATTGCTGACAGAGCAGACCAACTCGACAGATGGGCCGAGTATTTTGAAGAGTAACTGAACAGACCCAGCCCACCCGACCCCCCAGACATCCAGCCAGCAGAGACCGACCTACCCATCAGCTGTGACAGACCCAGCCGGGAAGAGATCAGAAGAGCAGTGGCATTTTTGAAGAACGGCAAAGCAGCAGGGCCAGATGGCATCCCAGCGGAGTCTCTGAAAGCAGACCTAGAGACAACAGTAGAGATGCTGTACCCACTGTTTGGAAAGATCTGGGAAGAGGAGGTGATGCCGGCTGACTGGAAGGAGGGGTACCTAATCAAGCTTCCCAAGAAAGGCGACCTCAGCAAGTGTTCCAACTACAGAGGAATCACCTTGCTGTCAGTACCAGGAAAGGTCTTCAACAGGATCATCCTGGAGAGAATGAAGAGCTCCGTTGACCCCCAGCTGAGAGACCAGCAAGCAGGATTCAGAAAAAACCGATCATGTACAGACCAGATCGCCACTCTCCGCATCATCGTGGAACAGTCTCTGGAGTGGAGCTCCCCACTGTACGTCAACTTTGTGGATTACGAGAAAGCATTTGACAGCATGGACCGAGAGACTCTGTGGAAACTCCTACGACACTACGGTGTACCCACAAAGCTCGTCCGCCTGATCAAGAGCAGTTACGATGGCATGACATGTCGCGTGATCCACGAAGGGCAGTTCACCAGGGAGCTCCAGGTCAGAACCGGTGTCAGGCAGGGGTGTCTGCTGTCTCCGTTCCTCTTCCTACTGACCATAGACTGGGTCATGTAGAGGACCACAGAGCACAGACGAAGTGGAATACAGTGGACACTGTGGACACAGCTTGACGACCTCGATTTTGCAGATGACTTGGCATTACTGTCCCACACTCATCAACAAATGCAGGACAAGACCACGAGGCTTGCTGACATCTCGTCCCAAGTGGGCCTCACCATCCACAAACAGAAAACAAAGACAATGAGGCTGAACGCAACCAGGGAAGAACCAGTCTTGCTTGCTGGCATCCCATTGGAGGAGGTGGAGTCCTTCACCTATCTCGGGAGCATCATATACAAAAAAGGCGGCACTGATGCAGATGTCAGAACACGAATCGGTAAAGCCAGAGCAGCCTTTCTCCAGTTGAAAAAAGTGTGGAGTTCCAGAGAGCTGTCACAACACACCAAAGTCCGGATTTTCAACTCCAATGTAAAAGCAGTTCTCCTATATGGCGCAGAGACTTGGAGATTGACAAAAACCACAGTCAACAGAGTACAGATCTTCATAAACAGTTGCCTTAGAAGAATTTTGAAAATCCACTGGCCAGTGAAGATCAGGAACGTCAGACTCTGGGAGAGAACAGAGCAGATAACAGCAGAGAATGAAATTGGGCGAAGAAGATGGGGATGGATTGGTCACAGTCTGAGAAAGCCAGCTTCCAGTATCACTAGGCAGGCATTGTCATGGAACCCCCAGGGAAAGAGGAAAAGAGGTAGGCCGAGAAACTCCTGGCGTCGAGACCTCCAAGCAGACATCAAGAGACTGGGAACCACCTGGAGTAAAATCGAAGGAGAAGCACAGGACAGGAGTCGCTGGAGGTCTCTCGTCGACGGCCTATACCCGGGTAGGGGTGACAGGCGTAATTAAGTAAGTAAGTATTGATATTTGTAGCGAAACAGAGGTGCTCAGTGTTCACGACTGACCCCTTTAGCACGTGCATCACGACTTTACCGAGTTTTTCCACCTGCCTGCCTTTGGTACGCTTGCCAATATCGCACAGCTTTTCACAAAAACTGACGATGTTTTATGTGCATTTGACACGTTCGTGGAAATTGATGAATTGTTGTCTATTGTTCCCTGTACAGTGGACTGTCTAAGGTCAACTTTTAACCCATTTGGGTCGAAAGAATTTTGCATTTTATTAGCGTACTTGCGACGATAAACAATGACACAAAAGTGGGGTGGCCCTTAAGTTTTGACCATTAGTATATATACACACATGGTTAACCACTGCTACTAATTCATAACTAGGGATTAACAATATATCTTACCATCATTGCTTCACTGTTGTATGCAAGCCTAATAAAAGGATGTCTCCAATGGCCATTGCTGCTGGAACAGAAACAAGACGCCTTAAAATACAGATACAGAAAATTCATCCAACTTGTTTGCCAAGCTCTTGTCTCTGAAAGCCTTCACGCAAAAATGACCTACACTGGTGTGTAATGAAAACATTCCACATTTTTGAATGTCTTGCATTATCTGAGAATCACATGAAACAGTACCTGCAACCATGCACAGCCTTACTCCTGCGAATGAAGTCAACAAAATCCATTGAAAGTTTCAGTTTCATATTACCAAGCGTAACTATGCGTACTTTGGCAGTCGCGAGTATTTTATTTGTACCTCGGCATTATGCATGAACAAAACGCTCCCGGACGGCCTTCGTGCACCAAGGACTACAACTCCTGTAAGAACGCATTGTTACTGACAAGAACATATTATTTGGATATATACCATGTTGCCTTTCATAAAGTAAGACACACTCCGGTTGCATTATCAGTGATACTTGTCGTGTTAACTCCATTAATTGTTTCAGGGTTGATTAAAGAGGTGGTATCGTTTTAAAGTGTAAAACCTTGCGTGGTGTAGGCCACCCAGGGCAATTGCTTCCGGTGCATGTAGTAAAATAAATTCCTCCCTTTTTGCCATTTTTTTAGGGTGTAAAACTTTTTTTGGATTTTTTTGTTTTGGCAGAAAAGTTCTTCGTTCATAGTTTTATGCTGCAAGAGGCTAACAGATAACAGTGTGTGAAAAGGGGGCGTAACCTAATTGCCCTGTGTGGCCACACGAATCTCAATGGGGGCCGTCTTTTTACCCAAATGATATCAAACTCGAACAATATCTAAAATGAACCCAAATGATACCAAAGAGTGCCATAGAGCATTGCCTATACTCTTTGATAATAGTGTCATGTGTGTTTGTACCTGGTCTGTCAGCCATGTACGTGTGTCACTGTGTGTGTCCGAGTCAGTGTGTGCATGTGTGTGTTCCTTTGTCACATGCGGCATCTCAGTGTGTGCGTGTGTCCATCTCTGTGATGATGACGAACGCGAAGTTAACAGTCTTGTAAAAAAAAAAAACATACAAAAAACACATTTATGCAATATACAAAACAACAAAAGAAAGTTTGCATTCGTGTGATGATGGTGTGCAGGCATCCACGTCATGCAGCCTGTGCTTGTGTGTTGGTAGATGTCTGTAGTGGTGTGGGCGTGCGCACGTATATCTGAGTCTTAGTTGGCACGTTTGTGTTTGAGTCAGTGTATGTGTGTTTGCGCACATGCTTCCGTTTGTATTGGTAGTCAGTGCTGAGTGTCACAGAACGCCCCTACGGACACTGACATTTATTATAATTATGTCCACACCCGTGAGGCCACAACTACCAAATGGACTGGCGCGAGCACACCGGCAGCAGCACACACACATTGACCCACTGACACGCGCCCATGCTTACACACACACACACATAAACACAGACGGACACACCATTATTATGCCCAGACACCCATACACCACATTGACATATGAGTATCATTTGAGTTTATTCGCGCGTTATTTGAGTAAAAAGACAAACCGATCGAAAAACCGATCGAATGATGTGCTAACGTGGAGGCCGATTAACTAGTCCGGCGCCGTGCTGCCTTTGCTTTCAAACAATAGCAGCAGCAGCCACAGAACAAAATTTACAGCTGTTGAGGGTAAGTATACCATCAGCTTCTGTTGTTGTTATGTCGAGGTAGCATGGTCTGGCACGCATCGAAAAACCTGTTTGTGACAGGTTTGACGCATTTGACAGGTCACGGACCGCAGTGCCGTTTCCGTACTGTCCAGTCTCTTAGCCTTAGTCAGTTCCAGTCATCCCTTAATTTTTCAATTCCCTAAAAAAACACAACCGCCCACCAGCTGCACATTTGCCAAGCACAAAATACAAACAAAAAAACACAGCACATCACCCGTCTCATTTCTTGGCTATGAGACTGGTTCCTTACCAACCCCACACCAAAGCACAGCTGAAATCAGCGTGCCCCTCAAATCACTACGTCAATGGCAATACAACATAGGCCCACAATTGTCCACTGGATAAGCTCAGGATAGTATGAATCAAAGCACCAAACATGTCTCCTCTCAGCTAACCAGAAATTTCCAGCAAATTCCAACATTCAGCCCTACTATAAATTTTCAAACAAGACAAAAATTATTTTTAAAAACACCGGTCCTTGCACTGCCTCGACTGGCCAAATTTGACTGTATAATGTGACCTGGACAAACAATTGTTAGCATTAGTCACATAGGTATTCTGCCGTCTATCCTTATTGGTTGAATGTTGGTTGAATGTTGGCGACTTAAGCACAGGTTTGCTACGGGTTGCTACATAGGCAAACCGCCGTTTATCCTGATCAGTTGGGTGTGTACGAGTTAGGCGCCCATTCTTTTCATTGCAAACAGCCTCCTGATCGGTTAGGTATGGGTGACTTTGGTGCTTACATCGTAAAATTCGCACCAGTGTGTTGCTTTGTTTCTGTGCCTCCACACTTTTACAGTCAGTCTGGATTTCCTGCGTCTGACTTTACACCCTTTTGCAAAACTAACCCTAACCTTGGCCAGTAATAACAAGGGATGTGTAATGCAGTGAAATATTCACCTCCACCCCCATGATCACATACGAAAGACACACAAACATGAGACATGCTGATCTCCTTGAAACTAAGCCAAAACACAACATAGCCAACTGAGAGCGACAAAAAAAGAAAAAATGTTTTTAAAAAATTAACTCGGTGGGGTAAAGTTGAACTGCAAAAACACCAGGATACAGTAACCTTTTAAAAGTACCCACGCATAAGTAAGACAACAACTTACCTTACTCAGCAGGTAGAGCTATATCCTAATCACTATCATTGTATCGATCATATATGGGATAGGGTGTAAATGGAGATCGAGATACATGCAGCATAATGCTTCAGAAGTGTAAATCTCCACGGTTTGGTCCACAGGATGCATTTCAAAGCAAAACTTCCTTGAAATACACCTGAACTAGACATGACAATTCAGACTGACTTGACAGATTTGATTGATTGATTGTACATTGCTTAACGTCCCGACAGCAACAAGGCTTTCTCAGGACGTGCCTGCACTGCTTGTGAAAAAAAAAAAAAACAGAACATTGAATGTATGTCGCCAGCCGGTCAAATACGTTAAATAAACCTAACACATGGGGCCTAAATAAAGCTAAGACCATTCAGCGACACACATCCAATATCAAGAGCTACAGGCAGTGCAGACAGTAGGGAGAGTTTTAAAAAGGCAAATACAGGTGAATGGACAAAGGGTAGACAGAAACACATGCCCCAGAATAGAGAGAAAAACCCACCCTGTGGGGCTGACCAGGGTGACCCTGGGAACTAAAAAATACCTAACCCCACCCAAGTCCCCCAGGGCAGACCCGGGTGGGGTCTGACTTGACAGAGATCACACTCACTTTACTAAAAATTGCATATATATGCCAAATGCTATGCTGCCAAAACATTGCGTATGATGTAACCTCACACACAAAAAAAAAATCACATGTAATGAATTATCTTGCAAGACAATGCTGGCCAGTGACAGCCTGAGATCATCTGAGGTAACATCGTCAATGAGAGCTTTCTTTAGTAGGCCTAGTATGTCTACATCTGAAAGTCTGTTTAGTACTATGTGTACATCATCAGTTGTCACTAAATGTCATTGATACCAGAGATGTACTTAAGTTGTGCAGCTGTTTTATTTAGTACTCAGTATGTATGTACTCCCCTATACATACGCAGGTTTGGTTGTATTTTTGTGTGCGCCCACTTGGCACCGGCCTCCACGTGGTGTGGGTGGGTAGTCTCCTTAGTCACTGAGTGGGCTAGCGAAGGGGTGCCATCTTTGTCCAGGATTAGGACTTGACGTCAGCAGATATGTTGTTCAGTCTTTTTCACTGGTCCTGTTTTTAAGGATCTGTGCTAACCCAGGTCTTACCATGTTGGATTGTTACTTAAGAATATTCATTAGTTTTTGGTCCTTTGGATCCCGAGTGTTTGCCGTGCTTGGAGACCCGTGTCGGGGGAGAAGAGGATCCTGGTGGCTGAAACACTCCACTTTGGCCTTGACTTCTACTTAAATGGGAGGCTAGGAGTACCGGCCTAGTCAATTGGCTCTTGTCACGTTGAGCCCTATCCCACTGTTGACATGCAGGTTGATATACGGAGCACCGTGCTATGGCCTCTGCTGCTGATTAGGTGCTTTACGCCAGTATTCCCCATCATTCAACAATGTGATCGAAGGTGGTGACTCGGACGGTTCAATCGAGCTTAACCCCCTGAGAGTATATCTTTCAGGCAGTCTCCATTGTGCGTCATCTGGAGACCCGCTGACAAATGCACTTTCCCTTGTTGGGCTTGGTGGTGGGATGAATACTGTAATATGCAAACCACAAAAAAAAAAAACTGACACCAAAGCAGCACATAGCTGCCAACATTGTCCTTGATAGCGACTCCCGACTGTGAGGAAGCGACACCTCAGACGTCGGCCGTCTGGCCTCGCTTCCTCTTTGTGTATAGCAAAGTTTAAGAGAAGCCTGTTTCCAAGCTGCACCCTTTTTTGATGGGAGAGACCTTCAGGAGCTGTGTTGGCAGGCCTGAGGCCCATCGCCTCATGTCAGGTGACTTGCTTGTAGAGTGCCGTACCCGGGCACACTCCAACGGGCTACTGAGGCGCTCATCCATCGGAGACACTCCAGTGGAGGTCACACCCACAAAACGATGAATTCTTCTAGAGGAGAGATCAAGCATTGGCAGAACTGTCAGAAGATGAACTTGTACAGAACCTTAAGTCGCAGGGGGTGACTTACGTCAGGCACTTTGCTTCCAAGCGAGGTGGTAGGGAGATCCGTCTCCCTACTGTCATCCTGATGTTTGGCACCCCCACCCCTCCTACTACCATCTGGGGAGGTTATTACTCCTTGAAAGTGAAGAATTACATCCCTCTCCCCCTCCGGTGCTTTAAGTGCCAAAAGTATGGCCATGGGCAGAAGACAGGCAGAGGCTTCATGCGCCTGTTGCACTAAGCCCGGACACTGCTGAGTCCTGCACAGCCACCCCCCCCCCCCCACCCCACCCCCTGTGTGTGAATTGCTAAGAGACGCATATGGCTTCAGATAAGAAATGCCCTCATTGGATATCCACCCCACCCGGGTCTGCCCTGGGGGACTTGGGTGGGGTTAGGTATTTTTTAGTTCCCAGGGTCACCCTGGTCAGCCCCACAGGGTGGGTTTTTCTCTCTATTCTGGGGCATGTGTTTCTGTCTACCCTTTGTCCATTCACTTGTATTTGCCTTTTTAAAACTCTCCCTACTGTCTGCACTGCCTGTAGCTCTTGATATTGGATGTGTGTTGCTAAATGGTCTTAGCTTTATTTAGGCCCTATGTGTTAGGTTTATTTAATGTATTTGACCGGCTGGCAACATACATTCAATGTTCTGTTTATTTTTATTTTTTTTCACAAGCAGTGCAGGCACGTCCTGAGAAAGCCTTGTTGCTGTCGGGACGTTAAGCAATGTACAATCAATCAAAACCTCATTGGATATCCGAGTGCAAGATTCAGCAGGTGCGTGTGGAGCAGGGGCTGTCCTTTGCAGATGCAAAAAAAATGGTTGAAGGCCTTGGTGCAGCTGAGGCTGCCTAAAACAGTAGCACCTCTGTCTTTACTTTCAGTGCTGTGGTGGCAGGCAAGCGCCCCACTAAAGATTTCTTATGTCAAACCCCAACTTCTTGGTTGGGGGCCGAGCCTCGGCTCCTATTGCTCCTGGAGAGTAACCCTCCTTCAGTGGTGACGAGGAGCCAGGGAACGCAGAAGGCGGACACTACCGGTCCGGTAGCACCGCCTTCTGCTGCCCCTAAGCCTCAGCCCCCACGGGCACCCAAGCCTGCTAATCTGTCTGCTACAAAGGCTTCTGGCTCTGGTCAGCCTTCTAAGGCCACTAACTCTAGCGGCAGGAACGCTGCCCTGAGCCATAAATCTAAGAAAGCTATGGGACCGCTGTGCGCACGGGCCCAGAAGGGGAACACTGATGTCGCCCTTCAAAACAAATGTGCTGCATTGGAGGAGCAGATGGAGGGAGTGGAAGTTGTTGTAGCTGATGCTGCGGCAGCTCCACTTCCCTCGTCTCTGAAGAACCAGAGGAGGCCCGGGAGCCGGCCCCCCTCTGTTGCTTCAACTCCTTCCAAAGCAAAGAAAAAGGGGGGAAGAAACTCTTCTCCCCCACATAAGATATAATCATGCACTCTCTGCTTCAGTGGAATTGTGGTTTTCACCTAACTTTGAGGAATTACATCTTTTAGTCAAGTCCCATAACCCCTCAGTAATATCTCTTCAGGAGACTTACCTAAAGACTTCTGAAACTGTCTTTTAATGGTTTTAATGCTATCCATAAAGGCTCTGATTTGGAGAATCGCTCAGGTGGAGTGGTTCTTCTCATTAGTAGCCAAATTTTATGTAGCCCCATTAGCGTCGACACCTGTCTTCAGGCTGTTGCAGCTCAAGTTACCTTAAAGAAGACCATAACCATATGCTGTGTTTACCTGCCACCATCCCTGCGGGTCTGTAGCAATGATATTTTTAATTTAGTAGATCAGCTGCCCCCTCCCTTTATTCTCATGGGAGATTTTAATGGTCATGCTCACCTGTGGGGTAGTGACCACTATGATGGCAGAGGTCAGATGTTTGAAGATGTTTTTCTCAAACTTAACTTACTTGTCTTTAACGATGGCTCACCTACCTACTCTAACCCAGGTTCAGGATCTAGTTCTGTTCTAGACCTCACTGTGTGTGATCCTTCTCTCATGCTGGACTTTGACTGGAAGGTTCATGACGACTTGTGTGGTAGTGACCACTTCCCAGTAGTCCTGTCATGGGTCAACTGTGAGGAGGATCCACAAGTGGGGCACTGGAATCTCAAGAAAGCTAACTGGCCTCTGTTTGCCTCCCTCTGTCAGTCTCGTAGTACAGAGGAGGTGGTCATGGCAGCTGGAGAACCTGTTTCTTGTTTTACTTCTCTTTTGTTGGATGTAGCAGGTGAAACCATCCCTAAAACTTCCACATCAGTCCCTTGGAAGCCGAGAGTACCAAGGTTCAATGAAGAGTGCCACAAGGCCCAAAATACACGCAAAGCTCAGCGACGTGCTTTTCGTAATCCGTCACGAGCGAATATTTTAACCTTTAAAAGATAGAGGGCGAAAGCCCGTTATATTTTTTAACGTGAACACCGTGCTTCCTGGAGACATTTTGTCTCATCTTTATCTTCTAGAACTCAATTCCAGAAAGTCTGGAAGGCTGTTCAAAGAATTAGGGGCAGGGGTGGCTCGGCTTCTGTCGGCCATCTTAGAGATGGTTCTACAGCGTCTGAACACAATTCACCATCAAGGTCTGCGGATGTGTCTGGGGGCCTTCAGGACGTCTCCAGTTCCTAGTCTGTATGCTGCGGCAGGAGAGCCTTCTCTCAAGCTCCGACGCATCCGCCTCATGCTCAGCTATGTTCTGAAACTGAAGACCCATCCAGACAATCCTGCCTATTATTGTGTTTTTAAACTGCCATTTACAGAGATTTATGATACCCGTCCACTTTCCTTCCATGTCAGACCTCATCTGCAGGCGGCCGGAGTGGACCTGGACAGAGTTTCGGAATCTCTGCAACACATCACTCCACCCTGGCTATTTTCCTGACATCCCCACAAGGACTCTACCCCACCAGCCATATACCAACAGAGCCTCAATGAATTCCTTTCAAGTTTTCCTGACTATTGTCGTATTTATACGGATGGGTCAAAGTCTGAGGATGGGAGGGTGGCTGCGGCCGCAGTGTCCTCTCGCCATCCTAGATGCCCATTTAAGCACCGCGTCTCAGACCATTCATCTGTATTTAGTGCAGAACTGCAGGCGGTTCTGCTGGCACTCAAGCATGCTTATCTGTCTAGGGAAAGAAACTTCCTGATTCTGTCTGACTCTCTTTCTGACCTGCAGGCCCTTCAGGGCGCAGGAACAGATCACCCACTGCTGGTGCAGATTAGAGAGCTCTATACAGACTTGATGAAGGAATATTGTGACATCATTTTTATTTGGGTCCCAGGGCATGTGGGCATCGAAGGCAACAGGATCGCAGATTCTGCTGCCAACGATGCCCGCAACGACCCTGTCCCCGACACACGGACTGTTCATAGTGATTTTAAATCAGTGATTAGTGCGTACATAGCCCGTGAGTGGCAGTCCGAGTGGGACAAAGACGCAGCTAATAAGCTGTATGAAGCTCTTCCCAAGGTGTCCGACAGTCTACCTTACCGCTGCGGCAGCCAACATGAGGAGACTGTCCTTGCTCGGCTCCAAATCGGGCACACATATGTTACACACTCTTATTTCCTACAACAGGAATGGTGTTATGCCTGAGACAAACAGTATTCTGTTAAACACTTTTTGCTGTCCTGTGCCGATCTAAATGACACAAGATATAAACACTTCACAGCAGACTTGTTTTGTTCCGGGATGTACCCCCGGACAAGATGTTCAGTTTTCTGAGAGAGTGCAATATTTTTAATAATATTTGAGCATTCAATTTCATAGATATTCTGTTATTTTGACCTTTTTGAGAGTCTGTAGACATTTCCTTTAAAAACCTGTGCGACATTTTAGAATGAAATATTTTAAAGGTATATTTATATTTTGTATTAAGACCTTTCTTTTAGTCTGGCTGGCCAGATTTTTACCCATTCCACCATGAGATGGCCTTAGTTGCCTGCTCGGCGTTAAACCCAAATAACTAACTAACTAACTTTTTTGTGTGCATACGTGCGACCCACAAGTTGCACGAGTTGTGTTGGTTGCGTATGTACAGCCGGCGTAATGTCAAAGACATCTTACACTCATTTCCCAGCTGCAGACACTGTCTGTGGCAAGTGCTGCTGTTATTGTATGTATGCTTAAGGTGCTCAGGGTCGCTTAGTGAGGAATGACTAACTCATGCCTGTGTAACAGTATGGGCGCCTTAGTCACCTACATCTGAAGGATCAGGATATTCACTTTGTGTTTGTTTACTTGTTTATTTACAGCTTATACAGCATTTTGTTATGGTCATGTCATGTGCATATATATATATATATATATATATATATATATATATATATATATATATATATATATATATATATATATATATTACTTATAACAAAGGCGTCGCCCAAGCCAAAAAATGCACTCAATCAGAGTAGCTCCAAGGGACATAATTTTTCAATAAATTCTGAGAATGCTGTGCTAATGCCATGGAAATCCAGGCTGGTAAGCTTGCATTGTGTCATCAGGACATCGGCTGTCCTTTTGTGACTGCATCGCTTATTAGATCTATATGCGTTGTGTTTGCAATTTCAGGTTACGCCGTATGCCTACCTGATGAGACCCACCTTGGGTCGAAACCGGTCGTAGGCGGCAAAATCTTAAATCTATCCAGCAGGTCCAAGATCTGTTTGGGAATATTCATGCACTAGCCTCCCCTCTCGGGGGGAGGACTGGATATTCTCCAGCGGGTTGCGGGGCGCCTGGGGGTAGTCCCTATTACTTTATGTAGTAGGTGTTCAGTGGAAGGCTCAAAAGATCTAATAAGCGATGCAGTCACAAAAGGACAGCTGATGTCCTGATGACACAATGCAAGCTTACCAGCCTGGATTTCCATGGCATTAGCACAGCATTCTCAGAATTTATTGAAAAATTATGTCCCTTGGAGCTACTCTGATTGAGTGCATTTTTTGGCTTGGGTGACGCCTTTGTTATAAGTAATGAATAATTGTACCACAAAATTGCCTAGGTGTTGCCTTTTCAAAATTAGTCAGTCTTCTTCCACTGCAACACCCCATAAAGCTTTAGGGATGCAATCCACGCTGGCCTAGTGGTTGCTACCAGTCTAATTCTGGAGGCGGCTTCTAGTATATGCGTTGTGTTTGCAATTTCAGGTTACGCCGTATGCCTACCTGATGAGACCCACCTTGGGTCGAAACCGGTCGTAGGCGGCAAAATCTTAAATCTATCCAGCAGGTCCAAGATCTGTTTGGGAATATTCATGCACTAGCCTCCCCTCTCGGGGGGAGGACTGGATATTCTCCAGCGGGTTGCGGGGCGCCTGGGGGTAGTCCCTATTACTTTATGTAGTAGGTGTTCAGTGGAAGGCTCAAAAGATCTAATAAGCGATGCAGTCACAAAAGGACAGCTGATGTCCTGATGACACAATGCAAGCTTACCAGCCTGGATTTCCATGGCATTAGCACAGCATTCTCAGAATTTATTGAAAAATTATATATATATATATATATATATATATATATATATATATATATATATATATATATATATATATATATATATATATATATATATATATATATATATATATATATATATGCATGACATGACCATAACAAAATGCTGTATAAGCTGTAAATAAACAAGTAAAAAACACAAACATATATGTGTGTGTGTGTGTGTGTGCGCGTGCGTATATTAGAGTATCTGAAGTTTCGTTCAGATGTCACCAGAAACAAAGAAACTGAGCAAAAAGCAAACAGAATGGGTGCCTTATTCGCCAGACCATCGGTGAAGATTAAAATGCCTTAGCTTTAGTCTGTCCCGGTCATCCCATCATTTTTCCATTCCCTAAATAACACTACCACCCACCTGCAGTATATTTGCCATGCACAAAATACATTTTTAAAAATCAGGACATCAGACATCTCATTTTTCCAATATGAACCGGATTCCATACCAACCCAACAACCAAGTGCAGCTAAAACTGATACAAACCTCAAATCAACATCCACACGGCAACTCAGATTAGGCCAAAGAGAGTCGGCTGGTTAAGTCAAGGCTGGTGTGAATCAAAGCACCAAATATGTCTCATCTAATCTAGCAAGACATTTCAAGCAAATTCTAACATAAAAAAAAGGGGAGAGGGACAAGAGGTGGGAGAGGACAGGGTGGGCGAGGTAGGGGCAGAGGACGAGGGCTGTTTAGTCAAAAACTTGATGATTCTGATACAGAACCAGAGTATGTGCCAAATTTCAAGGAAAGCAGAAGTTCTTTTTTTTTTTTTTTTTACACCGGTCCTCTTACTGCCGAATTTGAATGCATAGAGTCACCTCTAAAATTATCTGTTTGGTGTACATCAAACATGCCAGTTACCTTAGCACTTGGAGCAGTGGATCACATTTTGTGTTTAGTGTATTGTAGCAGACATACTTATTATGATTATTTATGCTTTTATCCCCTGCAGAAGAATAATGGAACCTGAGACCCAGGACAGCTGGCAGCAAGAGGAGGGCAGCACTGAAGATGGAGAAAAAGATACAAGTGCACCAGATATTTTATCAAGGACTGTAGGAACGTCCCAAAAGTCTGTCAGAAGAGCAGGGTTAAAAGGTCTGCCTTCTAAATCGTCAAGGTCTGGAGTAGCTGTAAATGGTGGTGCCACAAGTCAGTCTCATGCTGCAGGAGATGAGTCATTTATTAGTGGCTCCATAAGAAGTTCACCCATTCCAACAGACCCTGAGCAAAGTTTTGTGGAAGAAGAAACCAGTGCTGCTGCTGAGGATCCTGAATCTGAATTTGCAGCTGAAGCTGATTCACTGCGTCACACTGAACCCAACGTAGGTGCTGAAGCTCCACCTGGATCCTGGGCAGAAAATTTGTCAGATGTTGAAGAGGCACTTGACAATGTAGAGTTTCCAGAGGCAGTGATACTAGTGGGCAAGACACATTGGAGGTGTGTCACCTGTATGACATATTACAGTCAATCTACCAGCATTGACCAACACATCCATGCATATCACAAAGAACAAGATTGTACTGCAAAGAGGGGTCACGTCAGGGGAGTTTCCAGACCAGTGGGAAGACCCCCAGGGAGGACTTCAACACCAGGGAGAGCCTCCATAAAAGCAGCATCTCCTGGTAAAGGACTGCACAGAGACAGGCCAGCAAGAAATTTACAGGCTGAACTGATGACTGGACGAACACTGAGAAAGACTCGTGTGGAGACGGGAAAGTCAAATGTTTATAGACCCACAGTCAGGGGAAGAAAGGGGAGAGGGACAAGAGGTGGGAGAGGACGGGGTGGGCGAGGTAGGGGCAGAGGACGAGGGCTGTTTAGTCAAAAACTTGATGATTCTGATACAGAACCAGAGTATGTACCAACTGTTCAGCCAAAGTCCCTGCCAGCAAGAAAAAGAAAGGCCAGAAGTTCAGTAGAAATGCATTCAAATGAATCCAGTGCAGCACCAACCGCAAAAATCCTGAAGCTTTCAGGTTCTGCTGATGCTCCCACAAAACAAGCTCTGTTGGAAACCCCATCCCGTGTTCCACATGATAATGCAAAAGAGTCTTTCAGAGAGAAGTATATGATGGTTGTTGAGAGGGCAGGCACTTCAAGTCACCTTTCTGAACTAGAGGCTGCTGTCACAGATGTTGATCACACCATCCCCATCGAAATTCCCTCCCTCCAGGCAGATGTTTTGCTCCCTCCTGCTACTCCAGTTCTACCCGAAATCCATGGTCTTCCAGAAACCCCTCTTCTCCCTGAAACACCACAGCACCCAGACATGTACCATCCTCCTGAGACACCAGCACCTTTGGAATCTGCTGGTACAGAATCACTCCAGAACTCAGGAGTTCCTTTGGTTTCTGAGAGTGTTATTGGGGACTCTCAAAGTACAGCTGGTGCAAGTAAACACAGTGCACTGCAACTCAGCTGCAGAATTTGCCATACTGTGTTTGAGTCTCAGATGGAGGTGAAGGCACACTTGTCTGAAATGTCAAAATTTGATATAGTTCTTTGCAGTGAGTGTGGTGACAAGTTTCATGGGCTGCATGAGCTGAACATGCATGTGTTTAAGTCCCATGAGAAGTCTGTGAAGAAGTTCTGTTTTATTTGTGGCAGTGACTTCAAAGAAAGTTTTGAGTTGGAGGAGCACTTGCTTGAGCACACCCTGGAAGAGGTGGAGGTAGAGAAGGACATTAATTATTCTGATTTTATTTCGCACACTTGCAAGGTTTGTGGTCTGGAGGTGGATGGGAAAATGTCCAACCTCGTGAACCACTACCACATAACTCATGACCAGTTCATCTGTACGACTTGTCAGGAATGCTTCACTGATATGACTGCCTACCAGGAACACAAATTGCTGCACATGAGTAACTCCAATGAAAATGGTGAACCGGTGTGTTTTGCCTGTCCAGTGAGTGACTGCTTTCAGGTGTGTGAAGACAAGGAAGCTCTGAGGGACCACATTTCATGGCACGAAGATCAGGACATGGAAGAGGCAGTGGCAGTCTTGCCTTGTACACTTTGTGACAGCCACTTCTGGAACAAAATGTCACTCAATCGCCACATGGCAGAAGTGCACTGTGTCACCAACATCAAACCTTTTATTTGTGAACTTTGTGATGAGGAGTTTGGGCACAGTCTTGAACTGTTCCGACACAACACCGTGAACCATGCAGGCTTAGGGCGTTATGGTTGTGCATATTGTAATCAGTGCTTTGCATTTCGCTCATCATTCAGACGCCATGTAGCATCACAGCATGATGTTGCCGCAACTATATTGCGCATCTGACAGACTGTGTTTATCACCAATATATTTGTAACTGAGTTTGTGTGTGGACTTTCATCTTTTGTTTAAAAAATTAATAAATGATGTTTTTGGTGCGTTGTTTTTATTCTGTTTCTGAATTGTTACTTTACTACAGCAGGTTAATTGGTATCCCTTGGAGCAGATTGTTTTTGTGTCCCTGAGATTACAGTTATTGTACACATAAATTACAAGGAGATCATTGACTCAGAGAAACGACAAGCATAATTTTATATCGCCAACAGTGTTTCATTGAACCAGAGCTGATCTACTAGTACTATAAATCGGTGTTCTGTACATTGTTAGTCACATGGAACAGGCTGTTCAATAAAGTCGTCTGGCTGATGTCGGCTATAGTTGTCATGTGCACGGCTTTGCACCAGCCTGTTGACCCCTTGGCAGAAGCTGACTGCAAGAAGCATAGATCCTCATGAGCCTCCGCAATGGATGACGCCACTTTGTGTCCATGTGCCTTGGACAACTACTGGTAGAACTCTTTGGCATTGAATTCATCCAGATTTCAAATTAAATTCATCCAGATTTCAAAAACACAGTTTGCATCTACCTGCATTAAAGGGGTTAACTGGGTGTGTGCTTTCTTTGATGTTGTGATAACATGCTGGAGCTTAGCAGGCAGTAGCACTGGGTATGAACTGATCAAAGTGGGCAATATATTGTGAATACCCCCCCCCCCCCCCCCCACACACACTTTGGTACCGGTTTCAGGCCACTTTACAAATTTCAAATACAAGCGATCAAAAATCTCTGTAACTTTAGTAGCTGAACTGGCCCTTCGTCTGTCTTGTACTGTGTTTGTCTTAAAGCTGAGAAACAGTCAAAAAACTCCGCCCCGCACGTGTTTTAAAAAAACTTTGCAGGACCCAGCGAGGGCCCTGTCGTGAACGTTCGGCTAACTTCGGCAAACCGGTTTGGAACTCAGTTGACTCAGTTTTCAACTGCGTTTGTCGTGCTGGCAAAACTCCCGTGAAAAAGACAGGCCACTTCCTGTATGCAGCGCGGAGTGGGAACCGCGATCACTGATCTAAACCAGCGATATTTCTACTGACAGCAACAGTAGCAGACGACACTCGACCACCCGACGGACAGAGCAGGCCATTTGTGTCTTGCCTGGACGCACACTGGATATGGACCAGGCCGAGCTATCCGTAAGTTACACAGCACAGCCTGAAGCTTTATTCGATATCGGAAGGGTGAGGAAGGAGGGGTTATTTGTCGTTTTGTGTTTGTTATTATATCTTTTCATCTGGAGTGGCCTACAGCGAAAAAAATTCTCCATACGAAGGGCAGCTACTAAAATTCAGCTCGACCCATGGCGACCTTGTATCTTTTGGCATCTATGTAAACAGTCGATTCTCTCTCTCTCTCTCTCTCTCTCTCTCTCTCTCTCTCTCTCTCTCTCTCTCTCTCTCTCTCTCTCATCCAATTTACTGTGTTGGTTGTACATCACAATGCTTCTTTATTTATTTATATTAGCCTATATTGGATTGAGGTACGTGTTGAAAAAATTCGTTCACAACTACAAAGTGTCAGGAGTCATACTTACAGCATGTACAGCCGTACATTCTGCCATCATAGTCCCCAGCGCGTAAAATCCGTGGCTGTCGGTCAGTTTCAAAGTGTCACAGAATCGTCTGCTGTTGTCCGATCTGCTAATCGCGATGTTTTCCGTGCAACAGGAAGTGGTCTGTCGTTTTCCGAGAGTTTTGCAAGCTCGGGATACGCAGTTGCCAACTCCGTCAGTGTGTTCCGAACCGATTTGACCCACTTAGGGGCAGGGCCCAAGCTGGGTCCTGTAGAGTCTTTTTAAAACACGCGCTGGGCGGGTTTTTCTCATTGCACCTCAGCTTTAAATGGCGTAAATCCATGTCTGTTACGTGAGTGTGCGTGTTGGGTTTCAGTTCGCAGCGCTTTGTGTCGATTCGCCCAAAATTGAGAAAAAGCGCCTATATAATAACGATATTATTATTATTATTATGTAAGGTCAACATACTTTATTCCTTTGGCTGTCGGTAGTGCTGCAGGAATCATTGTGCCAAAAATCGCTAAGCTAAGCAAAGGGTTATCACCTCTTTTTTTTTCTTTTTTTTTTTTTTTGGGGAGGGGGGGGGGGGGGGGGGGGGGGGCTCAGCGAAACATGTTATAGAGAAAAAGCAAATAATATGTTCTCTTCTTACTGCTCCAGACCTTTAAAGAGAGTATAACGGTCAACTTTGACCACAGTTCGCCCATGCACAGCAGTGTGCGGGCCAGCTATGGCCAGTACATGTTGGTCCAAGGACCATTTGCTTTGTAGGATGGGTATCTGTAGTTGCTTACAATACAATACAATAATACTTTATTAATCCCTCATGGGGAAATTCACTGTCTGCCCACACAACACATGCCATCATGTTTCACTCATTCAATGAATTAAATAACCTATAACTCTCAGTTAAAGAGATGAACTGTAACAGACGTAGGGGCCTACTGTTACCTTTGTAACACTCTTGGCCAGAAACACTTACGGTTTATGCCCCCTGTGCTTCTGGTATCAGCAATGTTGCAGTGACTGAACTACTGAATGGGCTAGTATTAAACAACTAAAGAATTTTGACAGACACTATCTACTGATATTACTGTTGAAAAGGGTAACGGCCTGAGGCCGGGACAAAAGAGTTGGCATAACGTGATGAGCTACTTCAGTTTGGCCGAAGTCTGCCACTTTGATACGTCTGCTGTCAAATCCTCTAAGTGGATGTGTTTTGTCATCAAGAATGTCGGCCAATTTGTTCGTAATCCGTCTGTTGTACAATGTGTCGAAAGTATCTTGTGCTCTACCAATCGCCCCGCCCGCTTTCCTGATTACTTTTTTTTTTTTTTTTTTTTTACACTGACTTGCAAAATTTGCCGTGCTGAGCCCGGGCCCAGCGCGGGCCGGACCGTTTACATTTGCTGTAAGCCGTTGTTACGTGGTTGAGTCGCAGTCGTAGTATAATAACCACGCCAGACGCACACACGTAAAGTTCTTTTTAAATAAACCTCATTCAGCTGCAATCCGTCACACGTGGCCGGCTTAAGGATGTAGACAATACTGGAGTAACGGTTCCAACAATATTTTAATTCAGCGATGCGATCTCCACACAATGCAATTCCAAATGCATAAACACTGATACAAAGTCTCTTCTGCAATGTCCACACTGCGACACAAAGTTTCTCATACACAGCGTCTCTCACAATGTACAACTGATACGGGCCACGGCGTACCTACGCCGATAAACTGCGTGTTTCTCTATAACTGACAAAGCCGGCCAAGACAATGTACGAACGTGCTTTCAAGCACCCTCTTTTTATAGTATAACCACTTTCCAGAATCATCAACAAAAATCATACAACGCAACCAATCAAAATAATCTACGCAACTGAAACTCATTAAAATAATCTTTCCAGAAAAGCTACACTGAATAGGCTACGAAAGTACGGCTGCTAACTTCAGCTCTAAATCCTTGGCAAAATGACATCTCACAAAAGTATGGTAGGCAGTTGACAACTTGGACGGAAACTTCGAGAGCCCTAACGATATTTCACTACACACGAGAAAAAGGTTGATCACTACAAGCGTACAGTAAACAACTTGTGACCAAAAGAGCGCGGCTCACTCTGATACCGAATTTCAAAAGGTTGCCGACGCTTTGACTGTGATGTCACACCGGCAACCGGCCGAGGTCACTAGACAGAGCGAGATTCTTCTCCAACATTCTAGTCTATTCTCATCGTAACTACCATGGATTCAGGTTGGGTCCTAGTAACTACACAGTACATTCCCAAAAATCATCGACCGCTTCAATATCTTGTGACTTCGCTAGGAACTTCCGGAATAAACGGCCTAGCACAATAACAAAGCAAATCATCTACGCGCGAATAAAAGAACTGAAAATCCCACCAAAAAGATACGTGAATCGTAACCATGATAGCTCAAATAAATATCGGATCGTTTCACTCCTACAATTAACACATGTATGGCTCTCACAGGACAACACAACCACAATCGTAACGGCCGTGCTGAATCCGTGCCGTGCCGAGCCGTGCTGGGCCCTGCTACGGAGCAGGGCTGAGCACGGCTCGGCCGCAGTGCTGACCTGATGCCCACATTCCATTCTGGTGATTTCGCGGAAACACAGCCTTTACCACATCACATTATACACACCTCAGTTAGCTATTTGCCAAAATGGAAGACAAGTACAGAAGTTGCGTTTGGTTAGAAGAGGAGACAACGACGCTAATTCAAGTATGGGCGAGCCTGAATTTGAGGAGAGACTTTAAGGACAACAAAGAAACAAGTTTTTGCGGTAAAGTGTTTTGTAACGAACAGCACAACATTGCCAGGACCGCTGTTCAGTGTAGAGATAAAAAATAAACTCAAACAGGCCTTCAGTAGTGCCGAAGACAATAATAGCAACCACAACACACTGGGCGTATATCGAAAACCAGCCTTTCCCGTTTTGGAAACTGATCCTCTTTGAATTGTGATGATGGTGTGTCACGGGAACATAAGTGTGTGTCCCATCTATTGCCCCCAACACACTGCGGGACTGAACCCATACTTCTGCTCATGAAACCATTTACAACTTGTTGCAAACGACCCCCATCAGGAAATTTGACAAAGATAATTATTTTTTGCATTAGTAGCACTGTGCACTGCCAGAAATACAGTATCGCGAGAAACTCCAAACCTGAGGTTTCCCACTGTTATGAAATTGGCACGCGGCTTGCAAACTCAGATACACGGCGATTGCAACTCGGTGAACTTAAGAAATGGTCTTGCAAAACTTCGATTGTTTCTTTGCTACGTAGGGTCTAAGTTGTCAGCAGAGCCAGAAAAACGTATCTTTAGTCATTCTGAAGTCGACAATTCACTGTCTGTCTGTTTGGTTTCGCAGCACCACACAGAAAGAGCGATCCAAATTAAACAGTAGTAAAATGAACTGCATCTAAACTCATAGGTATCGATTTTCCCGCTTGGGTCCCTCTTCCACAAAAGAATGCTAAAAAAAAAAAAGGGCTAGATCCATCCTCCGAGATGATTCCCACCCGGCCCATGAGTCGGTTTGAGATGCTGCCATCCGGGTGCCATTATAGAGCGACTGATCGGAACACGCACGAGTCGTTTTCACTAAAAACAGTTTTACCCCACCCGGCTATCGAGACTTTCAATGATGCAAACAAACGCCAAACCTGACCCATCCGTCCCACTGTTTACTGAATTTATACATGGAATGTATATACATTATTGTCCAGCTATCAGCATAATACTTCAGTCTATGCTGCAAGTTACGTGTTTTATATCATCATGATTACGATTATGTTCTCTGTAATTTGTGTCACTGTGAAATCGTGTTTATTGCCTTTACGTTTAGACCACAATAGTTTAAGGCATGCGGGTGTACAGGGCTTGATCACTTATCTCCAGAGGGAGGGGGGGGGGGGGCCGGCAAAACCTGACACAGAAGGTCTCCACGACGTCCAAACACCCCCCGGCCCCCCCCCCCCCCCCCCCCGAAAATGCACTTTGAGTATTGGCATTTTAAGGAATTTTGGGTCGGGGGGGGGGGGGTGGTGGTGGTCCAAAACCCCTAATACCCCCCCCCCCCCCCTAGATCCGCCCCTGGGTGTATGTGAGTGAATGTGTGTATGTGCACGTGAGCAGCTTATATTTTGATGTTTTATGTCATTTTTCTTTTGAGTTGAGCAATACCGAAGCGCAAGATTTCTAATGTATTATTACATATGGCAATGAAGTTCGATCTTGTATGTACCCAATACCCCCCGTTCCAACCAGTCAGTGGATTGTTCAACGCACCAGACTGAAGTCGATGGAGTCGTCTTGGCATCCGCTGCTGAATTCATGGCATGCGCGGTGTAAGTTGCCGAGGATTACTCAGCAGAAAAGACAAAATTCTGATTTAAAAAAATCTTTGTCTCCTTTGGGCACTCTCTATCATAATTGATCTGAGCCTTTGGTATCTCCGACGGCGTTTTTGTTTCCACCAGGTAAACGATGTTGAAACCACGTGTTGTCTGTGCGCTGCCATGATGCATTCCATAAGTGCTGCAAGGTGAAGGCTAGTTAGTAGTGTAAACGGCAAAACAAGCGAGCCGCCCGGGCTGAGCACGGCACGCCACGTTTCCAAGTGTAAACGGCCTCTTTATGACTCTTGATCTCTTAATCTTAAACATAAATTTCTACCCCAGTACGTCCATCGGTCCAAAAGTTAGAATGCTAGTAATACTGGAGCAGTAAAACGTCTGTAAAAGCTGAGTTTTCTCAAATAATAAAGACGGGTATGCGTCTTTTTCACAATAGCCTCTGTGTTTTGTGTTTCCAGTTGAGCGCGGTGTTGTCAAAAAGAACACCTAAATACTTTTAGGACTCTACACGCTCAACTTCTGTTCCCTTGATGACAACAGGATAAGGATGATGTTTGTTTTTCCTGAAATGTACGACTGATCATCTCTCTTGTTTTGTCAACACTAGTGTAATCCAAGATAGTTTCCGTATCGCACCACTCTACAAAGTCGTCGATCTCTTGTCAATAGTGTCTGTCGTCCTCATAGTGTAATGTCTTGTCAGTGCCGTGTCGTCGGTTTTGTCCATGACACAGTCATGATGAGTGGCTCTACAGTCTGCTGTGTATAAAGAAAACCAAATGAAGGCGACAGGACAGTCCCTCGTGGTGCTTAACCCCATTCGGAATACACCAGTGTGTGAAATAAGTGAGTTTGACTAGAATAGTTCAAGGGTAGTGCCAGAATAACCTGGCGCCTGAGGCACCAAGCTATTCTGGCACCACGCTTGAACTAGCAAATTTATTTCAAGCAATAGTGTATCAGAATGAGAAGGCTTAAAGTGGAAGGCAAGTCTGATGACACTGAAATGGACCTAGGAGCCTCCAGTACCTTATTCAAAACTGTGGATTTGCCACTTTTTTTTTTCACTCTTAAAAGTCCCCTACCCGGGTCTGCCCTGGGGGACTTGGGTGGGGTTAACTACTTTTTAGTTCCCAGGGTCACCCTGGTCAGCCCCACAGGGTGGGGTTTTCCCTCTATTCTGGGACATGTGTTTCTGTCTACCCTTGGTCCATTCACCTGTATTTTCCTTTTTAAAACTCTCCCTACTGTCTGCGCTGCCTGTAGCTCTTGATATTGGATATGTGTTGCTAAATGGTCTTGGGTTTATTTAGCGTATTACACCGGCTGGCGACATACATTCGATATTCTGTTTAGTTTGGTTTTTTTCACAAGCAGTGCAGGCGCGTCCTGAGAAAGTCTTGTTGCTGTCGGGAAGTTAAGCAATGCGGCACAACCAACCACAACCAATCACTCTTTAAAAAAAAAAAAAAGAGAGAGAGAGAGAGAGAGAAAGACTGAAAAAGGGTGGGTGAGGGGTGGGACCACACTTCTGGCAGACAAATTTAAGTTTGGGTTCCACAAAAAACGCACCGTGATGCAGCATTTTAAAGTATTTTGGGACAAGGGGGGGAGGAGGGGTCTAGAACCCCTGCCCCCCCCCCCCTCCTCCCCCCCCCCAACGATCGGCCCGTGCATTCACTATATTTGCATCACTTTTCATAACTGGCAGTAGCTTCTCTGTATTAGTATTATTATTATGTATTATGCTCGGGAAGCTGACGTCATCACGCTAGTCGTGGCGGCCTTCTTGAGAGGATACGCGACTCGTGCGCTCCGGCATTCGGGGAAATCGCTGTGTTTTGAAGGACAATGTCAGGAAAGTCCTGACGTGTTGAACAGCACGTCTTGCCATCACCGTAGGAAACCGCTAACCAGAATCTGTTTTTGTTTTTTTCCAACTGAAGAGGAAGAAACATGAAGAAAAACGTGATGAAACACTGCTTCGCTACTATCTAACAATAACATTACAGATGGTCAGTTGTGATGTTACAGGGACTGTTAGCGCGGGGTCACTCCGGCGACCGCCAGAGTACTTTTTGGACCCCAAAGAGAGAGAGAGAGAGAGAGACAGTGCCCGGTCGGTCTGTCTCTCGCTATATAGCATAGGGTCTACTGGACTGTTTGCCTCTCTGTAAATAAATAATAATGATAATTACGGTATTCATAATGCGCTTATCTTATAATAATTATAACTCTAAGCGCGCACTTACAACTCGCACACGCGGCATGCGCAGGCTTTAGACAATGACTCACGTAACACAAATAGTGAAAATACCGGCATTACGACGGTCAGCTTGGGGTGGGGAGTGTGGTGATATAGTGCTAGAACTGTTGAAAGAGGTGTGTTTTGAGGGCGGACTGGAAGGAGGAGAGCGAGTGTTTCTGACGGAGAGAGAGTGGGAGAGTGTTCCAGGTGGATGGACCGTATACTGAGAAGGAGCGGGGGCCGAAAGTGCTGAGTTTGGTGCGGGGGATGAGGAGGCGGAGAGGGTCGGAGGCGGAGCGGAGGGAGCGGGGAGGAGTGTAGGGGTGAAGTAAGTTGGAGAGATAGGCAGGAGCGTAGTTGTTCAGGGATTTGTAGCAGAGAGACAGAATCTTGTATTGGATGCGTTGGGGGGTGGGGAGCCAGTGAAGGAGCTTGAGCAGGGGAGTGATGTGGCCGGATTCAGTTTTCTTTCTGAGGACGAGGCGGGCAGCATTGTTCTGGACGCGCTGGAGAGTGAGAGTGGTGGAGTGAGGAAGGCCGGAAAGGAGAGAGTTGCAGTAGTCGATGCGAGATAAGATGAGAGAGACAGCGAGTTTGGTGGCAGCTTCGGTAGTGAGGTATTTTCTGATCTGACTGATGCGGCGGAGGTGGAAATAATATGCCTGGGCCGTGGCGGAGACGAAGCTGGTCATGGAAAGAGAGGAATCGAGGATAACGCCAAGGTTCTTGACCGAGTGAAAAGGACCGGGCCCAGGACGGACCCCTGTGGAACGCCGCAGGAGAGCGTGACTGGGTTGGAGGAGACGCCGTCGATGGTGACGGACTGCTGTCTGTCGGAGAGGTAGGAGAGAAACCAGGAGTGAGCAGAGTCAGTGATGCCAAAGGAGTGGTGAAGGCGGTGGAGGATGATAGAGTGGTCTATGGTGTCGAATGCGGCAGAGAGATCGAGTAGCGTAAGAAGGGAGATGTTGCCCGAGTCAGTGGAGAGAAGCAGCTCTTTAAGGATATGTAGAAGGGCTGTTTCAGTGCTGTGATGTTTGCGATAGGCAGACTGGAAGGGACTGAGGAGGTTGTTGTCGGCGAGGTGGAGGTTGAGTTGGTTGAGGACAACTTTCTCAAGAAGCTTGGACAGGAAAGAGAGATTGGAGACTGGGCGGTAGTTCTTGAGTTCGTTTGGGTCGAGGTTGTGTTTTTTTAGGAGAGGACGGACGATGGCGGACTTGAAGATATCGGGGACGGAGCCATTCTCTAGAGATGTGTTGATGATGTCGGTAATGAAGGGCAAAAGTTTTGGGAGGCCATCCCGGTAGAGGGAAGCTGGGAGGGGGTCTAGTTCGCAGGTTTTGAAAGGCATGGACTTTATGGTCTTGAGGACTTCATCCTGAGAGACGGGGCGGAAGGACGAGAGGGGAGTGCCGGAAAAGGGGGGGGGGGGGGTCAGGAAGGCAAGGCAGAGAAGGCAGAGTGTCGAGTGTGTTGCGCAGAGTTTGGATTTTGTCGGAGATATAGGAGGAAAAAGCGGACGGAAGTTCTTCTTTACTGTGTGTGTTGGGAAGAGGAGAGTCTTTAGAAGTGCCTAGGAGTGTGTTCATGGTAGCGTAGATGGTTTTGGAAGAAGTGGATTCCAGGATTTTGTCTTGAAGGTGTTTGCGTTTGGAGTCGGAGATCATTCTGCAGACTTTGGATCTGGTGGTTTGGAAGATCTCTCTGTGAACGGTGAGGTCAGATGAGCGCCAGCAGCGTTCCGCTTGTCGACGCTCGCGCTTGGCCTCAGCTATGTCGTCAGTGAGCCAGGGGGAGGGGAGTCGGTTGGGTATGGAACAGGTGGTGACAGGGGCATGGGTGTCTAGAAGTTTTCGAAGGGAGGAATCGAAATGGGATGCAAGATCGGGAGAGGAGGCGGGGTCCAAGAGAAGGTCGACAGCTTCGTCGAAGAAGTAAACAGTAAATAGTAACTTCAGTTTGGTGGACACGGTAGGGAACCGCGATCCTGCAAGCACAATGTAAAAACTGAAAGAGGAATCCATTCTGTTGAATTGTATTTCTTTTTCAAAACTGCAGTGACACAGAAATGAAGGCAAGAATCAGAGGTGTGAGCAAACACACTGGAGGACTTTGATTTCTTTTTTGGAGTTGCTTTAGGATAAACACTTCTCCGTCACAGTAACCTGACATCCTCAGTCGGCTGTGCAACACTTCAACGGCAAGAAATGTCTACTGCTCAAGCACAGAAAATTGTATATCTGACAGTGGAAACGTTGTCTCTTTTTTGGGAAAAAAACCTACCTGAAGCTCGCTGAGGACGTAGTGACAAATCCTTCACTTCCTCGTCACAGAAGATGAGTTCCTTTTAGGTTTGACTGAAGTTGGAGATTCCCAGCCGGTCAAGTTACAATTTCCCAGGGTGTGTGGAAGATCGTTTCCCCAGGCTGTGTGGAAGATCGTTTCAGAGCAACATACTTTGAGGCAATCGATGTCAGTTCTAACGCCTCGTGTCTGAAAGAGCGTTTTGCACAGTCTGATTTTCAGATCATGTGTGCAACCCTAGAGCAGGTTCTTTTGAAAAGTGCATATGGTGGATATCATTGTGACAAACTGAAGAATTGCCGGTTGAAATTTCAACTGACAAGCGGCCTTTACGGTCCGGATAGTTTCAATTTCACCAACTTAAAAACGCCGCAACTCGAGACCTTATCCATCCAGGTGAAAGTACACCCCGACAATGACATCCTCTTCATTTTGACAGATATTGTGAAGTATTTCAGTTCCAACTGAGTCGCCGTCAAAGCCCCAGGTCTCTCATCTTTCACAGGTCGCTCTATGATCCTCCTCACATTGAAACTGATCCCGGTCATACCAGCAACCAATGCCACCAGTGAGCGGTCTTTTAGTGCTATGAGACGCCTTCAGTAAAAGCTACCTCAGATCACGCATGCATTGTCGAGCCGCTCGATTGAACCGTCCATTTAAGTGGTATGGCGTCCACAAGTCTAAAACTGATTCGCCAAGTTGCCAACAACTTTGTGGCTTCTGCCGCAGCACGCAGGCCGCCACTCAAACAGTTTTTGGAACATTCTGAGCTGAATGTGTCACTAAAAACTAATGTGCCGGCCTCCGGCAAACACTGATATGACTGAATCCCCTGCAACACTAACTTCTGCTGTCAGTCAAAGTTTGACTCAGGAGATGCCGCAAAGCTTTTGTGATGAACCGCATTTCTTCATGATTGGACGGATTAGTATCTCTCGGCTTCTTTAATTTTGTTTCGCAAGTCTCACCGCGGTCGGCTTCAACTCTGACATGTTGTGATCTTCTAACTACAGAAAGGCGAGTTTGTTTACTAATTGATTGGTTTACCCATGACCACTTATAATAATAATAATAATAATAATAATAATAATGGCTACTTATATAGCGCTTATCCTTAAATAAGCTCTAAGCGCTTTACAAATAAAGAGTTGGAGTGGAGGGGGTCATAAAACCAGAGAAACAACGGATTCTGCAATACATGCGCGCACACACACACACACACACAAACACACACACACACACACACACACACACACACACACACACACACACACACATGGAGACAAAAGCGTCAGAGTGGGTTACCTACCATTTTATGTGAAAATGGGTTCCCATATTTCTATTTATTCTAGCTCTCTGGAATTGATGCGAATGTTTAGAACTCACCTTATAACTTAGAACTTAAAATAAAATAGACATTTTCTAGAAACAGAGCCACTAGATGGAAAAAAAATGGGTTTCTACCAATAAAGTGGGTGCCTCTCACACAAAAACTGGCATTACAGTCAAAATGGGTGTCTTCACAACATTAGGCTCTGTAATAAGGCCACGTTCATGGAATACTTCTTTTTCACATAATGTTTTTGTTTTTTTTTCAACTTAATGTGTATGTGTGCTTTAACATTTTTAACATTGTATGGTGCAAAATTCAATAAACACTGGCCCGTAACCTTTCGATTATGATTTTTACAGAGGAAATCTTTTAAACATTGCTTGTCCTTCTGAAGCAAAACAGTTTATCATGGCATTTATGTGAGAATCAACATAATGTATTCTGGAAATTAAAGGACTTTTTTTTTTTTTTGTACTCTGGAGTTTCAGACAAACAGCAACAGAGCATTTTGAATATTAACCCTTATCATTCGGAATACACCAGTGTGTGCAACAAGTGTGACTGAAATAGTCCAAGGGTAGTGCCAGAATAGCTTGGTGCCTCTAGGCGCCAAGCTATTGTGGCACCACCCTTGAACTAAAGCCATTGGTCTATGTCCTCATCTGTAAGTACTGTAATGTAGCTTGCATAGAATTGTGGCAGTGAACAAATTTGAAGCTTTTAGCCTCAGTATGATGCGGGTCAAAAAGTGTGGAAAAATATGAAAGATAGAAAAAGACCCAGACGAAGAAACTAACACTTAACTTATTCTACCCCAGACACACCACAGCAAAATAAAGATCCACCATGGTGGATCTGTGTCCTGCACTGCAACGCAGTCTTCAGAAGACGACTTCAACATTTGGGGATTCCGGTCTTGGGGTAGAATGAGTTAAAATGACAGAACAGAACACTGACATTAATTAACTGACAACATAAGAAATCACTTGAAACTTCAGCCTTTATTAATCACATCAAAGGTGCATGCATTTAAAAACACAGTAATTGTTTGTAAACACTTCAAATCAAACAATCAAGAGCAGTCAACCCTTTTTATGGCAACTTTGTGATGAGGAAAACTAGTTCTTGCCATAGGCACGTAAAGAGTGGCCGCGACTTATGTGCCTCTATTGATAAAATGAGGTTGAACAGGCTGCCATCGAGACGATACCTGATGTACACTGCATCGTCATCATCGAGGTCCACTGTGGCCTGCTTCAACATCATGCTAAAAAAGCCCTGCTTTACGCCATTGAGAATAGGGAATGGTTCTGAGAGGTCATTGTTGAGTCTGACCTGGCCTTGCTGGTCCTCGTGTAGCTGGACAATCATGTTGAGGAACTTTGGTGGACAGCCAAGTCGCTCCAGGATCTGCCACATGCCTTGCCTGCTCACAGTGTCGAACGCTTTTGTTAGGTCGACAAATGTTACGTACAGCCCTTTGTTCTGCTCTCGGCACTTCTCCTGTAGCTGTCTCAGCACAAAGACCATATCGGTGGTGCTCCTGTTTGCTCTGAAGCCACACTGGCCCTCTGGGAGTTGGTCTTCAGCGATGGCAGGTACCAGCCGATTCAGGAGCAGCCTTGCAAGGATTTTCCCAGCAATGGACAGCAGGGTAATTCCCCGATAGTTGGAACAGTCAGACTTCTCGCCTTTGTTCTTGTACAGGGTGATAACGACTGCATCACGGAGATCTTTTGGTAGTGTTCCTTCCTCCCAGCAGCAGAGAAAGAGGTCATGGAGCTTGTTGTGCAGTGCTGTGCCTCCATGTTTCCAGATCTCTGGCGGTATTCCATCAATGCCTGCTGCTTTGCCACTCTTGAGCTGGTGGATGGCTGTGAGGGTCTCTTCAGCGGTGGGCGGTTCGTCCAATTCAACCTTTACTGGGAGGTGTGGGATTTGTAGGACGACTGCTTCTTGAACAGTGCGCTCAGCGCTGAAGAGGCTCTGAAAGTATTCCGACCAGCGGTTCAAGATAGAGGTATTATCTGTGAGGAGTGCCTGGCCATTCGCGCTTCGCAAGGGACTTTGTACCAGGTGCCTGGGGCCATACACTGCTTTCAGTGCTTCGTAGAAGCCCCTGTAGTCACCATTGTCAGCACAAAGCTGGGTCCTCTGTGCAAGTCTGGTCCACCACTCATTCTGGAGATCTCTGAGCTTGCGCTGGAGACTGCTGCAGACGAGGCGGAAGGCAGACTTCTTCACAGGGCAGGAAGGCTGGGCTAGGTGGGCCTGATGGGCGGCTCTTTTTTTTTGCTAGGTGTTCCTGGATCTCTACATTGTTTTCGTCAAACCAGTCTTTGTTCTTCTTTCTGGCGAAACCCAAGACTTCTGCAGAGGATTTTGCAATAGCAGTTTTCAGTTGTTCCCAAAGTGTTTCAGGGGAGGAGTCTACTGGGTCCGCTGTGTCTTTGAGCCTGCGCTGTAAATCTGTCTGAAAGGCAGCTTTCACATCGTCACGCTGAAGGCTGGCAACATCAAGCTTTTTCTTGGGGGGGCCCCCATTTCTTGTTCAACCTCAGACGACTGCAGGCCCACACGAAAACCCTAGACCAACTGATTCGTGAGCTGCTTTTTGCTGATGATGCTGCCCTCGTTGCACACACAGAGAGAGCCCTGCAGCGCATCACGTCTTGCTTCGCAGATGCTGCCCAGCTCTTTGGACTCGAGGTCAGTCTGAAAAAGACAGAGGTCCTCCATCAGCCGGCACCCAAGACAGTGTATCGCCCTCCTCACATCACCATTGGCGAGTCTGAACTAAAGTCAGTGCACCAGTTTACTTACCTTGGCTGCATTATCACGTCGGACGCCAAGCTGGACGAGGAGCTTGACAGCAGGCTGGCAAAAGCGAACAGCGCTTTCGGGCGACTTTTCAAGCGGGTGTGGCACAATCAACAGCTGAAAACAAGCACCAAGATCAGCGTGTACAGAGCTGTGGTCCTCACCACCCTGCTGTATGGTTCCGAGTCCTGGGCCCTCTACCGCAGCCAACTACGACTCCTCGAACGCTTCCACCAGCGCTGCCTGCGTACCATCCTGGGCATTCACTGGAGTGACTATGTCACCAACGTCGAGGTCCTTGAACAGGCTGAAACTGTGAGCATCGAGGCTTTGCTGCTGCGGACACAGCTCCGCTGGGCGGGGCATGTCTTCAGGATGGAGGATCATCGCCTACCAAAGATCACCCTGTTCGGCGAGCTTGCTACTGGACACCGTGACAGAGGGGCACCAAAGAAGAGATACAAAGACTGTCTCAAGAAGTCACTTAGTGCCTGCCAAATCGACCACCACCAGTGGTCTTCGCTTGCTGCGGACCGTGACACCTGGCGCTCCACCATTTACAAGGCAGCTGTCTCCTTTGAGGACTCTCACAGAGCTAGCCTTAAGGACAAGCGGCTCCAGACCAAAAGGTCCCGGGTTCGACTCCAGCTTGGGTCAAAATTTGCTCAGACCCTTTTTCGTTGTCCCCGTCTTTGAAATCACCCTCGTGGTGGACAAAAGACGTTAAGTCCTAAACATTTAACATTTAACATTTCAGGAGAAAAAACAGAGATGCCGCAGCTCAGAACCCTGGCCATACGCCTTCCCCTGCAGCCACTGCGGTCGAACCTGCCTGTCTCGGATTGGCCTCCGCAGCCACGAACAAGCCTGCAGACGTCGTGGGCAACTCCTATAAAATCTCTTCGCGAAGTCAAGCCAAGAGAGAGAGAGAGAGATAAAATGAAGAGAGAAATATAATACCGAGTTCTAGCAAGTGCGACAAAGTTTAGCCGAGTTGGTACACCTCGTCCAGTAGCCTAGGTTAAACGCACCAGCGGTGCCAATGTTGCTATTTTAGCACCAGACCGGTCGCTCGGACCGGTCTGGTGCACCCGATCGGTTTAGAGCGTGTGCTTTCTGCACCTGTAATGGCCAACCTCGAAGAAAGAATCACGTGACCGTCGTTTGATTGCTGCAAAATAACATGAATAAAGAATAAACCCTTTCCCATATATCAGGCATGGGAATTGCCCAAGCAAAAAATCATCTGAAACGGGGCCTTCACTGAACCTGATACAAAAGGCCTCCACCACGCTAGATCTTAGTCTTTCCGCGAGGGCCAAAAAAAATCAGTGGGGGGGGGGGGGGGGGGTGGTTGGGGAGAGGAGGGAGGGGGGTAGGCGATGGACCTTGCTTACTTCTGGGCGCCAAAAAATCAAACGGGGGGGGGGGGGGGGGGGGGAGGGGGGTAGAAGGGGGGGGGGGGGAAGGGGCGACGGACCTTGCTTACTTCTGGGCGCCAGAAAATCAAACAGTGGGGGGTGGGGGTGGGGGGCTGGGGTGGGCAACGGACCTTGTTTACTTCTGGGCGCCGGAAAATCAAACAGTGGGGGGGGGGGGGGGGGGGGGGGAGACAACGGACGTTGCTTACTACTGGTCGCCGGAAAATCAGTGAGGGGGGGGGGGGGAGACAACGGACCTTGCTTACTTCTGGGCGCCAGAAAATCAAACAGTGGGGGGTGGGGGGGTGGGGCAACGGACATTGCTTACTTCTGGGCGCCGGAAAATCAAACAGTGGGGGGGGGGGGGGGGACAACGGACCTTGCTTACTACTGGGCGCCGGAGAATCAGTGAGGGGAGGGGGGGGGTGGGGGGGAGGCAACGGACCTTGCTTACTACTGGGCGCCGGAAAATCAGTGAGGGGTGGGGGGATTTGCGGGCCGCCTTGGGTCTGCCCGCCTAAGTTCGCAGTGCAGCGCGCACTCAGGCAGGCCACCGACACAGCCTGCCGCGTCATGTTCTGTCGCGGAATAAAACCGGTGCTTTCCTTCTTTTGCTACCCACAATGGTTTTTCGCGGAAACGTCTTTTTTTTTCAAGGACGATTTATTTCTCTCGCTGAATTTCGCGGACAATTCCCATGCCTGATATATGCAATCCGGCAATAATGCATCCATCCTTATGCTAGCACCACGAAACATTACGCGATTTGGCAGATTTGAAAAAGAGCTTTTTTTAAATCCTCAATGGAGGTGATTTTGCGACATCTGCCTCGTTTGCGGCAGAAACGGCACCGTCATAGTTGAAGTTCGAGAAATGAGCGCACTGCATGTCACAGTACAATGGACTTGATTCGGTGGTGTGGGGCATGACACAAGCCTCTGTCATCTCAACACAAAACTGGCGTGTTGGGGGAGGTAAAAGGCGTGGCTAAAAGTTAAAACCGCAAACGAACCTTTTTTTCGACTGCCATCACAATCTTCCGCGTGAACGTACGAGACCACACTACAAGTGCAGAAGCCAACCTGCGCGCGCAGTTCTGGTGCACATGAAAATAGCAACAATGGCGCCGCTGGTGTGTTTAACCTAGGTAGAGGGCGAGGTATACCAACTCAACTAAGGTTTACGCTTCCTGTGACTTTTGAAACAATGCACAGCAGGCAAAGTGTACTTTATAGTAATAAAAAAGTTAGAGACATTTCCAAAATGATCCAGGCGTACATCAGATAAAAGCAAGCTATCTCTCTCTTGGCTTGACTTCGCGAACGAAGATTCTATAGGGGTTGCACACGGCGTCTGCAGGCATGCTCGTGACTGCGGAGTCCAATCTGGGACAGGCAGGTACGACCGCAGTGGCTGCAGACGGAGGTCTGGTCAGGGTTCTGAGTTGTGGCATCTCTGTTTTTTCTCCTGAGCCGCTTGTCTTTAAGGCTAGCTCTGCGAGAGTCCTTAAAGGAGACGGCTGCCTTGTAGATGGTGGAGCGCCAGGTGTCGCGGTCCGCAGCAAGTGAAGACCACTGGCGGTGGTCGATTTGGCAGGCACTAAGTGACTTCTTGAGACAGTCTTTGTATCTCTTCGTTGGTGCCCCTCTGTCTCTGTGTCCAGTGGTGAGCTCGCCGAACAGGGTGATCTTGGGTAGGCGATGATCCTCCATCCTGGAGACGTGCCCAGCCCAGCGGAGCTGTGTCCGCAGCAGCAAAGCCTCGATGCAGACAGTTTCTGCCTGTTCAAGGACCTCGACGTTTGTGACACAGTCACTCCAGTGAATGCCAAGGATCGTACGCAAGCAGCGCTGGTGGAAGCGTTCGAGGTGTCGTAGTTGGCTACGGTAGAGAGCCCAGGACTCGGAACCATACAGCAGGGTGGTGAGGACCACAGCTCTGTACACGCTGATCTTGGTGCCTGTTTTCAGCTGTTGATTGTGCCACACCCGCTTGTATAGACGCCCGAAAGCGCTGTTCGCTTTTGCCAGCCTGCTGTCCAGCTCCATGTCCAGCTTGGCGTCTGACGTGATGATGCAGCCAAGGTAGGTAAACTGGTGCACTGATTTCAGTTCAGACTCGCCGATGGAGATGTGGGGAGGGCGATGTTCTACCTTGGGTGCCGGCTGATGGAGGACCTCTGTCTTTTTCAGACTGACCTCGAGTCCAAAGAGCTGGGCAGCATCTGCGAAGCAGGACGTGAGGCGCTGCAGGGCTCTCTCGCTGTGTGCAACGAGGGCAGCGTCGTCAGCAAAGAGCAGCTCACGAATCAGTTGGTTTAGGGTTTTGGTGTGGGCCTGCAGTCCTCTGAGGTTGAACAGACTGCCATCGAGACGATACCTGATGTACACTGCATCATCATCGTCGAGGTCCACTGTGGCCTTCTTCAACATCATGCTAAAAAAGATGGTAAAGAGGGTTGGTGCCAGCACGCAGCCCTGCTTTACACCGTTGAGAATGGGAAATGGTTCTGAGAGGTCATTGTTTAGTCTGACCTGGCCTTGCTGGTCCTCGTGTAGCTGGATGATCATGCTGAGGAACTTTGGGGGACAGCCAAGTCGCTCCAGGATCTGCCACATGCCTTGCCTGCTCACAGTGTCGAACGCTTTTGTTAGGTACAGCCCTTTGTTCTGCTCGCGGCACTTCTCCTGAAGCTGTCTCAGCACAAAGACCATGTCGGTGGTGCTCCTGTTGGCTCTGAAGCCACACTGGCCCTCTGGGAGGTGGTCTTCAGCGATGGCAGGTACCAGCCGATTCAGGAGCAGCCTTGCAAGAATTTTTCCGGCAAAGGACAGCAGTGTAATTCCACGGTAGTTGGAGCAGGCAGACTTCTCTCCTTTGTTCTTGTAGAGGGTGATGACGACTGCATCGCGGAGATCCTTTGGTAGTGTTTCTTCCTCCAAGCAGCAGAGAAAGAGGTCGTGGAGCTTGTTGTGGAGTGCAGGGCCTCCATGTTTCCAGATCTCTGGTGGGATTCCGTCAATGCCTGCTGCTTTGCCACTCTTGAGCTGGTGGATGGCCGTGAGGGTCTCTTCAACGGTGGGCGGTTCGTCCAATTCAACCTTTACTGGGAGGTGTGGGATTTGGAGGATGACTGCTTCTTGAACAGTGCGCTCAGCGCTGAAGAGGTCCTGAAAGTATTCCCACCAGCGGTTCAAGATGGAGGTATTATCTGTGAGGAGTACCTGTCCATCAGCGCTTCGCAGGGGACTTTGTATCGGGTGCCTCGGGCCATACACTGCTTTCAGTGCTTCGTAGAAGATCCTGTAGTCATCGTTGTCAGCACAAAGCTGGGTCCTCTGTGCGAGTCTGGTCCACCACTCATTATGTAGATCTCTGAGCTTGCGCTGGAGACTGCTGCAGACGAGGCGGAAGGCAGACTTCTTCACAGCGCATGAGGGCTGGGCTAGGTGGGCCTGGTGGGCGGCTCTTTTTTTTGCTAAGAGTTCCTGGATCTCTACGTCGTTTTCGTCAAACCAGTCTTTGTTCCTCTTTCTAGCGAAACCCAAGACTTCTGCAGAAGATTTTGCAATAGCAGTTTTCAGTTGTTCCCAGAGTGTTTCAGGGGAAGAGTCTGCTGCGTCAGCTGTGTCTTTGAGCCTGCGCTGTAAATCTGTCTGAAAGGCCGCTTTCACGTCGTCACGCTGAAAGCTGGCAACATCAAGCTTTTTCTTGGGGGGCCCCCCTTTCTTGGGTTTTGGCGTGAAGTGGAGCCTGAGTTTGCAGCGGACGAGGCGGTGGTCAGTGTGGCACTCTGCGCTGGGCATCACTCTGGTGTGGAGGACGTCGCTGCGGTCCCTCTGACGCACTAGGACATAGTCGATAAGGTGCCAGTGTTTGGAGCGAGGATGCATCCAGGTGGTTTTTCGACTGTCCTTTTGCTGGAAAGTGGTGTTGGTGATAACAAGCTGCTGCTCTGCACAGAACTCCAACAGTAGGCGGCCATTGTCATTGCAGTTCCCAACGCCATGCTTGCCGAGGACTCCTTTCCAGGCTTCAGAGTCCTGGCCCACTCTGGCGTTGAAGTCACCAAGGATAATGACTTTGTCGTCTGCAGGGGTGCTCTGTAGGAGGCTGCGCAGGTCAGCGTAGAACTTGTCCTTTTCTGCAGGCTCTGCCAGGAGGGTTGGGGAGTACACACTGAAAGGGTGACGTGTTGCTGGTGTCTCAATGGGAGGCGCATGGACATGATGCGGTCTGAGTGACCGGTTGGTAGGTTTTCCAGCATAGTCGCAATGGAGGTCTTGACCAGGAAGCCCACGCCTGAGAGCCGTCTTTCTGATGCAGACCTGCCTGACCAGTAGAGGGTGTGGCCAGCGCCAAGTTCTTGGAGACTGCCTTCGTCCGGGAGACGTACTTCGCTGAGCGCGGCGATGTTGATGTTAAGCCTCCGCACTTCATGGGCAATGAGGGCGGAGCGACGTTCAGGGCATCCACTGTCTGCTGTGTCGAGCATGGTTCGGATGTTCCAGCATGCTACATTAAGTCCGGTCGTGGTGGTCATGAGAGTGGATCCATTGTTTTTACTAGTTTTTTTACCGCAGGAGAAGATGCCCGTTGACCGCGGCTAGCCAACTGGGGTTGTGAGGGGATGAGCTTTGGTTAGGCCACCTTTTCTAGGCCCCTCTCCGTGTGGAGCAAGCAGTGCTGTCCCTAGAGAAGGCTGCTTGGTCGTTCAGGGTGTGCCGAGTGACATTGTCATCTGAAATAATAACACTCTTGTAATAAATCTTTAGGTTGACAATGGTTTTCTTATCTTATTATTGTCTTTCGTCCCGACTGGTTGTACATTGCTGAACGTCCCGACTTTTTTCGGGACGTGCCAGCACTGCTTGCGAAAAAAAAAAAAATGAACAGAATATTGAATGTTTGTTGCCAGCCGGTCTAATACGCTAAATAAACCTAAGACCATTTAGCAACACACATCCAAAATCGAGAGAGATACAAAAAACATTATTCAGACCAAAAAGGTGACTGCCAATCGTGTAAAAAATGCAAAGAAGTACCCAACGGAGAAATAAACACGCTTAGAAAAGACGGTTACAACACAATTTATTAATATTGCGGTTAATTCCTTCTGCAAATGAAGATAAGTAGCGACTGATCTCTCTGTTTGTTTGTCGGCTTTACTTTACTTACTTACGCCTGTCACCCCTACCCGGGTATAGGCCGTCGACGAGAGACCTCCAGCAACTCCTGTCCTGTGCTTCTCCTTCGATTCTACTCCAGGTGGTTCCCAGTCTCTTGATGTCTGCTTGGAGGTCTCGACGCCAGGAGTTTCTCGGCCTACCTCTTTTCCTCTTTCCCTGGGGGTTCCATGACAATGCCTGCCTAGTGATACTGGAAGCTGGCTTTCTCAGACTGTGACCGATCCATCCCCATCTTCTTCGCCCAATTTCATTCTCTGCTGTTATCTGCTCTGTTCTCTCCCAGAGTCTGACGTTGCTGATCTTCTCTGGCCAGTGGATTTTCAAAATTCTTCTAAGGCAACTGTTCATGAAGGTCTGTACTCTGTTGACTGTGGTTTTTGTCAATCTCCAAGTCTCTGCTCCATATAGGAGAACTGCTTTTACATTGGAGTTGAAAATCCGGACTTTGGTGTGTTGTGACAGCTCTCTGGAACTCCACACTTTTTTCAACTGGAGAAAGGCTGCTCTGGCTTTACCTATTCGTGCTCTGACATCTGCATCAGTGCCGCCTTTTTTGTCTATGATGCTCCCGAGATAGGTGAAGGACTCCACCTCCTCCAACGGGGTGCCAGCAAGCAAGACTGGTTCCTCCCTGGTTGCGTTCAGCCTCATTGTCTTTGTTTTCTGTTTGTGAATGGTGAGGCCCACTTGGGACGAGATGTCAGCAAGCCTCGTGGTCTTGTCCTGCATTTGTTGATGAGTGTGGGACAGTAATGCCAAGTCGTCTGCAAAATCGAGGTCGTCAAGCTGTGTCCACAGTGCCCACTGTATTCCACTTCGTCTGTGCTCTGTGGTCATCTTCATGACCCAGTCTATGGCCAGTAGGAAGAGGAACGGAGACAGCAGACATCCCTGCCTGACACCAGTTCTGACCTGGAGCTCCCTGGTGAACTGCCCTTCGTGGATCACGCGACATGTCATGCCATCATAGCTGCTCTTGATCAGGCGGACGAGCTTTGTGGGTACACCGTAGTGTCGTAGGAGTTTCCACAGAGTCTCTCGGTCCACACTGTCAAATGCTTTCTCATAATCCACAAAGTTGACGTACAGCGGGGAGCTCCACTCCAGAGACTGTTCCACGATGATGCGGAGAGTGGCGATCTGGTCTGTACATGATCGGTTCTTCCTGAATCCTGCTTGCTGGTCTCTCAGCTGGGGGTCAACGGAGCTCTTCATTCTCTCCAGGATGATCCTGTTGAAGACCTTTCCTGGTACTGACAGCAAGGTGATTCATCTGTAGTTGGAACACTTGCTGAGGTCGCCTTTCTTGGGAAGCTTGATTAGGTACCCCTCCTTCCAGTCAGCCGGCATCACCTTTTCTTCCCAGATCTTTCCAAACAGTGGGTACAGCATCTCCACTGTTGTCTCTAGGTCTGCTTTCAGAGACTCCGCTGGGATGCCATCTGGGCCTGATGCTTTGCCATTCTTCAAAAATGCCACTGCTCTTCTGATCTCTTCCCGGCTGGGTCTGTCACAGCTGATGGGTAGGTCGGTCTCTGCCGGCTGGATGTCTGGGGGGTCGGGTGGGCTAGGTCTGTTCAGTAACTCTTCAAAATACTCGGCCCATCTGTCGAGTTGGTCTGCTCTGTCTGCAATAGGCTTGCCTTCTTTGTCTTTTACTGGTCTTTCTGTATGGCCATACTTGCCTGACAATCTTCTGGTAATGTCGTAGAGCTGTTTCATATTGCCGCTGCCTGCTGCCTTTTCTGCCTCTGCTGCCAGGCTGTCTGTGTAGGCCCTCTTGTCTGCCCTGATACTCCTCTTCACCTCGCGGTTGGCTTCTGAGTATTCCCCCTGTGCCCTTACTTTGGCTGCTCTCGTGCGACTGTTGTTGACAACTGCTTTCTTCTGCTTCCTCACTTCTATCTTCTTCAAGGTCTGTGCCGACAGCCAGTCCTTGTGATGATATTTCCTGAACCCTACAGTGTCTTTGCAGGTTGAGTTCAGCGCCTCTCTAACTGCCTTCCACTGCTGCTCTGTGGTGGCCGCCTCCTCTTCAATTACTAGCTCCTGTAGCGCTTGAAACCGGTTGGACAGCACCAGTTTGAACTCTTCTCTAACTCCAGTTTCTCTCAGGAGGCCTACATTATAGCGATGTCTTCTTGTTGTCTCTGTGCGGCTTTTCTTTAGCTTGAGCTTCATTCTTAAGGTAAGCAGATGGTGGTCGGAGGCGACATCTGCTCCCCTCCTCACTCGAACATCTTGAAGGGATCTTCTAAATTTCTTGCTATAGCAGATATGGTCTATTTGGTTCTCTGTTGTATGGTCAGGTGAGACCCAAGTTGCTTTGTGTATCCTTCTGTGTGGGAAGATGCTGCCTCCAATGACAAGTCGGTTTAGAGCACAAAAGTCTACAAACCTCTCCCCGTTCTCACTCATCTCCGAGCCTAGTCCCTGTCTCCCCATCACCTCTTCATACCCGGTGTTGTCCTCCCCTATTTTGGCATTACAATCGCCCATGACGATGGTGATGTCTCGCTCCGCACATTTGTCCAAGGCACTCTGGAGTCGGTCGTAGAACTCTTGTTTCTCTTCCTCGTCCCTGTCATTAGTGGGCGCATAACACTGGATGACGTCAGCTTGAGCTTTTTCTTGGTTCTAAAGGCTGCTGTGATGATTCTTGGCCCAAGAGGTTCCCAGCCCATCAGCGCTCTCTGTGCCACTGGTGACAGCATGATTGCTACGCCTTCTGTATGGGGGGCATTCTCCTCTTCATGACCTGAATACAGAATCATCTCCCCACTTAACAGCCTTTTCTGGCCAGACTGCGTCCATCTGGCTTCACTGATACCTAGCAGGGAAAGGTTGTACTTTTGCATTTCCGCTGCTATCTGGGCGGCCTTGCCGCTCTGGTACATGGTCTTGACGTTCCATGTGCCCATGGTTGTATCCCTGGATAGAGAGAGGCGGCTCAGTCCTGAGGCTTCCGAAGACTTCCGGCTTTCACCACAGGACGTCATAAGTCTTCTGGTAGAAGAACCTTCCTCCTCCAGGAAAGGAATTACTGTTAGTCTTTTCGTCGGCGTTTTTGTAGCTATTTCCTTTTTTGCAGGGTGGGGAAGCTACCCCCACGCCCAACCCCCTTACTAGGAGGACCAGGGGTTTTCTGTCGGGGTCACCTTCCCTTAGACCATGTTGGTTCACGGCACCTTATTTCATTCGGTGCACCCCTCTCACGAGGGACCCCCTATCCACCACCCAGGGGACGCGCCTCAACGCCATATGGTCCCAGCGCGAGGAAGGTTAATGTTACACAGTATGCAAAATGATCCAGGTGTACATCAGATAAAAACAGAGCTATACACGCTGAAAACAACCGAATAATAACGCTCTTGTAATAAGTCTTTATGTTGACAATGGTTTTCTTACCCCTTATTATTGTCTTTCGTCCCCAACCATTCTTCCGTTTGCAGAGTTTGAAATGTTATGCCGTATACACAATGATCCAGGCAGACCAGCCCCCATAGCAGCACTCTTGTAATAAATCTTTATGTTGACAATGGTTTTCTTACCCCTTATTATTGTCTTTCGTCCCCAACCATTCTTCCGTTTGCAGAGTTTGAAATGTTATGCCGTATACACAATGATCCAGGCAGACCAGCCCCCAAAGTAGCACTCTTGTAATAAATCTTTATATTGACAATGGTTTTCTTACCTCTTATTATTGTCTTTCATCCCCAACCATTCTTCTGTTTGCAGAGTTTTAAATGTTATGCAGTATACAAAATGATCGAGGCGTCCATCAGATAAAAAAGCAGGCTATACATTCTGAAACCACCCCAATAATAACACTCTTGTAATAAATCTGTATGAAAACGAAAATGCCGCGAGTGGCGGGGAATCTCAATTCATTTCTTTTGTAACTTTTGTAACTTTTTCAGTCTGTTGCAGACGTAATCCTTAATGTTTGTCCAGCGCCTATGTCTAAGTGTGGGCTCTTCTGCGATTGCTTGCTGTATCTCGGCCTTTCCAGGAAGTTTGTTCATGACGAGGTGTGTCTTGAAACGAGTTTGAACAGCTTTCTCTTCAGCTTTCCCCCATGGTTTCCTTGTAAATCTAGCTTTCTTTCGAACAGGAGCTGACGCAGTACTGTCATCATCAAAACTATCTAGATTGTCATCAGGCTCTGGACGTCTTTTCTCTGTCATGCTCATTGATTCCTGTGTTGTTGACTTGCTACTTGCTTCATTCACAGGTGCTGTTTCCCCGGAGACCTCTCTGCCAGTTTCTGATGTGTCTTCATTGTCAAAGTCAATCTCTTCATCATCGCCCAGCTCAGCTCTAATGCAACTCTCAAAATCTGTCATCCCATTGTTAACTGACAGAAGAATCTTTGCCACTTTTGCCTTTTGAAGGACGTCTTGAGGTTGGCGGTAGATATGGCGATGTATCCGGACATCATGACCAAGGAAGTCTGCCAGCTGATCCTGGTCCAACTCCGAGATGGCCATTGACTGAGCCAAAGTTGCAACCTGCTTCCGTAACTGAGTAAATGTGAACATGGCTGGTATGACACCCGTGCTTCTAGGGCATGGGCCTTCAGAACATCATGGCCTCTGTAAGGCCTCTAACCAGAAGGTGTGGCAAAGATGTACTGGGAACCAGCGAGAGCTGGCACTGATTGCCTCATTTGAAGGATTCTGTCCACAGTTGTCATCTTCTTCGTCAGCAAAACGGGAACACTCCTATTAAACTTGCCTCTGATTTCCACTCGCTGAAAATGATTCACCATTTTCTTCTCAACCTCTGTGAGACCTTTCAAGATATCTTGATTGGTGATCGATCCAATCTTAGCATTCTGTAAGTCTGACACCTTCATTCTCTGAACTTCTCCCCCTCGTTTTCGGTTGAAAAGTGATACAGCACAAAGAGTTGCGTTAACCACTGTCGGATAATCTTCCGAAACCATCCTTGTCTCAATCAGCTGTTGGACCTTTCTCACATCTTCACATGATGGGATCAGCTTGGGTTTGTTCATGGTCATTTTCCCGACCGACTGGGCTGCTGTAGCGGACACACAATCACACAAGTCCCCGTTGAAGACAGAGTCAAACCGCTGTGCCTCAGAGAGCTCCTGTCGCCACCTGTCGTCTGAACCCTGCCCAAGCTGTTTGGATGCCTGTGACTGTTTGATCTGTGAACATTTTTTCAAAGCATGGCCTATGCGCATTTCGAGATTGCCTTTTTTGAACTGATGTGTGTCCTCATCAAAATCTGCTAGCTCTTTCACAGCCAGTACAACATGATCAAAGCTAGCTGAATTGATCACAGCATTTAAACTTGCGATTTTCATTTCTGACCTCACTCTGATAATCTTTAATAGTCTCCCTAACTCCCGCATCCTGGAGCTGATTTGTCCAGCCGTGTGTTCTTCAATGTCCCTGCGGTCAAATAATCTCTTTCCAAACTCAAGAAGCAAGGGGTCAGTTCTGAGGAGACGGCTTATCTCATCATCTCTCTGCCTGGTTAATACCTTATGATAGAAGGAAAAGTCAATGTCTAAGGGTATTGGAAGCATTAGCCGACCACGGCGTGCTGCCTCACCTCTCTTAGCGATCTGAAACCCTCCTGGTTTCTGACAGCAACGTTTTGAGTGTACAGAGATCAGCTTTTTTTGATAGAGCCCTTTGCAATGGCTACAGGCGAGAAGGTCGTCTACCTTACTAGTTTTGGTGCGATACTTAGGAATTAAACATCCTGATTTGTTTTCAAGAACAGCAACGTTATGCATGTAATCACCCTCATCTTGTAGTCTGATCCATGCTCGACGTCTCTGCTTTGTCCCTTTTTTCATCAACAAAATTTTAGCAACGTCTCCCTCATCTGCATGGACATCTTGTAAGTGCGTGCTCATTTTCAAGACAAGCTTGCCACACAATTTGCATGCATGTTTCTTGTCCCATTTGTACTTTCCTTTCCCTCTCTGCGACACGTGCACACGTGTTTCTTCTGCAAGTGCTCTTTCCCCACCCCCAACATCATGTTCCTTCTGCCTATCCACATTCTCATTGCCACCCCCTAATTCACCCCCTAGCGCACACTGCACCTTGCTGGTACTAGCTTCACTGACACCTGCCCACCCTGAACCTGCCACTTTGATGAAATCTAACATAGTCAATACAATACTGTCTGTGTCAGAGATCCCAGCGATTGATGCCGACACACCGTCTGAATCCGGTGAGCTCGAGCCAGGAACAAACTCCTCGTCATCACTGTCCTTGTCATGCGATGCGCTTGCACTCTCAGTCTCAGGTCCATCCCAGGCTCCATTTGCCAACTTGAGAAAGAAACAAAAGCTGCATTAAGACAGAAACAATTTTGGTTTAAGGGGCCTTGCACAAGAATAAAAAGAGTAATCCCGTGTATGACCGATTTACATATGTGTGACCTCGGTGACAAGGGCTGGCTTCTGCAGCAGCAAAATCCACGTTTTCTGAAAATGCAAGCAGTTTTCACACATCTGTCAACCCCGCGTGACCCTTTGAGAGAGGTCACTCAAATTGGTATGTTTAAAAAGGTCTTGCCACAAAGTATCCTTGGGCCAAGCTTGAAGAATGTGGCTTGAATAGTCTCCGAGAAAATGCCACCGTTAACTCATTCTACCCCAGACACACCACAGCAGGATAAGGATCCACCATGATAGTTCAAGGGTGATGCCAGAATAGCTTGGCGCCTACGGGTGCCAAGCTATTCTGGCATCACCCTTGAACTATCATGGTCGATCTGTGTCCTGCACTGCAATGCAGTCTTGACAGGACAGGGGCAAAATTTAAGGATTTTGGTGTTGGGGTAGAATGAGTTAAAGTTTACCATGGACGACGGACGGACGACCAGTGGCCCAGAACATAAACTCACTTTTGCTTCGCCCCCACCCGGGTCTGCCCTGGGGGACTTGGGTGGGGTTAGGTATTTTTTAGTTCCCAGGGTCACCCTGGTCAGCCCCACAGGGTGGGTTTTTCTCTATTCTGGGGCATATGTTTCTGTCTACCCGAGGTCCATTCACCTGTATTTGCCTTTTTAAAACTCTCCCTACTGTCTGCACTGCCTGTAGCTCTTGATATTGGATGTGTGTTGCTAAATGGTCTTAGCTTTATTTAGGCACCATGTGTTAGGTTTATTTAATGTATTTGACCGGCTGGCGACATACATTCAATGTTCTGTTTATTTTTTTTCACAAGCAGTGCAGGCACGTCCTGAGAAAGCCTTGTTGCTGTCGGGACGTTAAGCAATGTACAATCAATCATTCTCCCTACTGTCTGCACTGCCTGTAGCTCTTGATATTGGATGTGTGTTGCTAAATGGTCTTGGCTTTATTTAGGCCCCATGTGTTAGGTTTATTTAATGTGTTTGACCGGCTGGCGACATACATTCAATGTTCTGTTTAGTTGTTTTTTTTTCACAAGCAGTGCAGGCACGTCCTGAGAAAGCCTTGTTGCTGTCGGGACGTTAAGCAATGTACAATCAACTTTTGCTTCGCATGCGAGCCAATAAAATGAAGATGATCATAGAATCACTTACCAGTTTGTAATTGGGGGCATTCCGCTGCCGTCTATGCACCCTCCTACCACCCGGGTCTGCCCTGGGGGACTTGGGTGGGGTTAGGTACTTTTTAGTTCCCAGGGTCACCCTGGTCAGCCCCACAGGGTGGGTTTCCTTTCTATTCTGGGGCATGTGTTTCGGTCTACCCTTGGTCCATTCACCTGTATTTGTCTTTTTAAAACTCTCCCAACTGTCTGCACTGCCTGTAGCTCTTGATGTTGGATGTGTGTTGCTAGACGGTCTTAGCTTTATTTAGGCCCCATGTTGTAGGTTTATTTAACGTATTTGACCGGCTGGCGACATACATTCAATTTTCTGTTTAGTTTTTTTTTTTCACAAGCAGTGCAGGCACGTCCTGAGAAAGCCTTGTTGCTGTCGGGACGTTAAGCAATGTACAATCAATCAATAAAACCCTCCTACCAGACGCACCCTCTGTGGCAGAGGCTGGGGGGCTATGATGCTGCAGCGGACTAATTTTGCCATGGGCCTTGGTCATGTGCCAGGAAGGGGCGTGCTTGTCCACTTCCATAGATCCCGATGGGTTTGGACATTCTGCTGCCATCTGGCGCTGGGTGTGTGCAGAAAGTGCTGAGTGTGACCAAAACGGTGTTGCTGCAAACATGTCAAATACAACCATGTAAACCATTGACATTTTGAATCAGATATATACATAATTACTGCAGTACCCCCAACCCCCTACGAACAATAACTTGTAATACAGTAGCCTACCCGGCACCGGCCTCCACGTGGCGTGGGTGGGTAGTCCCCTCAGTCCCTGACTGAGTGGGCTAGCAGACGGGTGCCATCTTTGTCCAGGATTAGGACTTGATGTCAGCAGATATGTTGTTCAGTCTTTTTCGCTGGTCCAGTTTTTAAGGAGCTGTGCTAACTCAGGTCTTACCATGTTGGATTGGTCCTTAAAAATACTCGTGAGCTTTTGGTCCTTTGGATCCCAAGTGTTTGCCGTGCTTGGAGACCCGTGTCGGGGGAGAAGAGGATCCTGGTGGCTGAAACACTCCACTTTGGCCTTGACTTCTGCCTAAACGGGAGGCTAGTCGTACCGGCCTAGTCAATCGGCTCTTGTCACGTCGAGCCCTATCCCCCTGTTGACATGCGGGTTGTTATACGGAGCACCATGCTATAGCCTCTGATGCTGATTAGGTGCTCTACACCAGTATTCCCCTGCATTCAACAGTGTGATAGAAGGCGGTGGCTCATACGGTTCAATCGGGCTTACCCCCTTGAGTATATCTTTCGGGCAGTCTCCATTGTGCGTCGGCTGGAGACCCGCCGACAATTGCACTTTCCCTTGTTGGGCTCGGTGGCGGGCGGGGACCCCCGGGGGATGAATATCTATCATACTATAATATGGAAAATACCAAAAAACCAAAACTGGCACCAAAGCGGCACATAGCCACTGACATTGACCTTGAAAATGATAGCGACTCCGATTGTGGGGAAGCGACGCCTCATGTCTCGGCCGTCTGGCCTCGCTTTCTCATTATCCACAGCAAAGTTAAAGAGAAGCCTGTTTCCAAGCTGCACCCTTTCCTGGTAGGGGAGACCCTCAGGAGCCGTGTTGGCAGGCCTGAGGCCCAGCGCCTCAGGTCTGGTGACTTGTTGGTAGAGTGCCGTACCCGGGCACACTCCAATGGGCTACTGAGGCTCTCCTCCATCGGAGACACTCCAGTGGAGGTCACTCCCCACAAAACAATAAATTCCTCTAGAGGAGTGATTAAAGACCAAGCATTGGCCGAACTGTCTGAAGATGAACTTGTACGGAACCTTAAGTCACAGGGGGTGACCTACGTCAGGCGCTTCATTTCCAAACGAGGTGGTAGGGAGATCCGTCTCCCTACCATCATCCTGACGTTTGGCACCCCAACAGCTCCTACTACCATCTGGGGAGGTTACTACTCCCTAAAAGTGAAAAAGTACGTCCCTCTCCCCCTCCGGTGCTTTAAGTGCCAAAAGTATGGCCATGGGCAGAAGACATGCCGCCAGGCAGAGGCTCTATGCGCCCGTTGCACTAAGCCCGGACACTCTGCTGAGTCCTGCACAGCCATCCCCCTGTGTGTGAATTGCCAGGGGGCGCATATGGCTTCGGACAAGAAGTGCCCTCGTTGGATCTCCGAGTGCAGGATTCAGCAGGTGCGTGTGGAGAAGGGGCTGTCCTTTGCGGATGCAAAAAAACTGGTTGACGGTCCTGGTGCAGCTGAGGCTGCTCCAACCTCCAATAACAACTTTGTGTATACTTTCAGTGCTGCAGTGGCAGGCAAGCGCCCCGCCAAAGACTTCTCTTGTCAAACCCCAACTTCTTGGTTGGGGGCGGAGCCTCGGATCCTCTCGCCCCTGGAGAGTAACCCTCCTCCGGTGGTGACGAGGAGCCAGGGAACGCAGAGGGCGGACGCTACCGGTCCGGTGGCACCGCCTTCTGCTGCCCCTAAGCCTCAGCCCCCACCCACACCTGCTAGTTTGTCAACGCCAAAGGTTTCTGGCTCTGGTCAGCCTTCTAAGGCCGCTAACTCTAGCGGCAGGACCGCTGCCCAGGACCAGAAGTCTAAGAAATCTATGGGACCGCCATGCGCACGGGCCCAGAAGGGGAACACTGATGTCCCCCTTCAAAACAAATATGCTGCATTGGAGGAGCAGATGGAGGGAGTGGAAGTTGCCGATGCTGCGGCAGCTCCACCCCCCTCATCTCCTAAGAACCAGAGGAGGCCCGGGAGCCGGCCCCCCTCTGTTTCTCCGACTCCTTCCAAGGCAAAGGAAAAAGGGGGGAAAAACTCCGCACCCCCAGATAAGACATAATCATGGACTCTCTGCTTCAGTGGAATTGTCGTGGTTTTCAAGCTAACTTTGAGGAACTACGTCTTTTAGTCAAGTGCTATAACCCCTCAGTAATATCTCTTCAGGAGACTTACCTGAAGACTTCTGACCCTGTGTCCTTTAATGGTTTTAATGTTATACATAAAGGCTCTGATTCGGAGAGGCGCTCGGGTGGAGTGGCTCTTCTCATTAGTAGCCAAATATTATGTAGCCCCGTTAGCATCGACACCTGTCTTCAGGCTGTCGCAGCTCGGGTTACCTTGAAGAAGACCATAACCATATGCAGTATTTACCTGCCACCATCCCTGCGGGTCTGTAGTAATGATTTTTTTAATCTAGTTGATCAACTGCCCCCTCCCTTTATTCTCATGGGGGATTTTAACGGTCACGCTCACCTTTGGGGTAGTGACCACTATGATGGCAGAGGTCAGATGTTAGAAGATGTTTTTTCTCAACTTGGCCTGTGTGTCTTTAACGATGGTTCACCTACATACTCTAACCCAGGTTCAGGATCTAGTTCTGTTCTAGACCTCACTGTGTGTGATCCTTCTCTCATGCTGGACTTTGACTGGAAGGTTCACGATGACCTGTGTGGTTGTGACCACTTCCCAGTAATCCTGTCATCGGTCAGCTGTGGGGAGGATCCGCCGGTGGGGCGCTGGAATCTTAAGAAAGCTAACTGGCCTCTGTTCGCCTCCCTCTGTCAGTCTCGTATTACAGAGGAGGTGGTCATGTCATCTGAAGAACCTATTTCTTCTTTTACTACTATTTTGTTGGACGTAGCGGGTGAAACCATCCCTAAAACTTCCGCACCAGTCCCTGGAAAGCCGAGAGTACCATGGTTCAACGAAGAGTGCCGCAAGGCCCAAATAGCGCGCAAATCTGCTCAGCGACGTGCTTTCCGTAATCCGTCGCAAGTGAATATTTTAACCTTTAAAAGACAGAGGGCGAAAGCTCGTTACATTTTTAAACGTGAACGCCGTGCTTCCTGGAGACGCTTCGTCTCGTCTTTAACTTCTCGGACTCCGTCCCAGAAAGTATGGAAGGCTGTTCGGAGAATTAGGGGCAGGGGTGGCTCGGCTTCTGTTGGCCATCTTAGAGATGGTGCCAGCTTGGTTACAGATAAAAAAGCTGTGGCCAATTTGCTTGCCTCCACCATTGCCCATAATTCTTCAACGGAGCACTATTCACCTTTCTTCCAGAGAGAGAAGGAGAAGCGAGAGTCTCGTATTTGTGATTTTAAGTCCAATAACTCAGAAGACTATAATGTCCCATTTTCATTATCAGAATTGCAGCAAGCCTTGCAGAAATGTAATGACTCTGCTGCTGGCCTAGATACCGTCCACTATCAATTCCTAACGCATCTGCCTGAGAGGTCACTCCTTGTACTTCTCAAGGCCTTTAACCATATCTGGAGAACTGGTCACTTTCCGCCGTCTTGGCGCCAGGCTGTGGTTGTACCGATCCCCAAGCCGGGTAAGGATCCTTCCAACCCGGGCAACTACCGGCCTATCGCTTTGACATCATGTTTATGTAAAACTATGGAGCGCCTGGTCAACGCCCGCCTGGTGTGGCATCTTGAGTCACAGGGTCTCCTCACAGACCTCCAGTGCGGTTTCCGGCGCTTCCGTAGTACAACTGACCATTTAGTCCGCTTTGAATCATTTATTCGAGATGCTTTTGTCAACAAGCAGCATGTCTATGCAATTTTCTTCGATCTTGAGAAGGCATATGACACTACCTGGAAGTATGGCATAATGTCTGACTTGTTGGACATGGGTTTTAAAGGGCACCTGCCCGTTTTTATTCACAATTTTTTGACTAACCGGTCGTTCCATGTCCGTGTGGGCTCCACCCTCTCCGACTCCTTTGAACAGGAGATGGGTGTCCCACAGGGCAGCATTCTATCTCCTGTTTTATTTAGTATTAAAATTAATAACATTGTAAAGGCCGTCAAGGATGATTCTGAATGCTCTTTGTTTGTTGATGACTTTGCTTTGTGCGCACGTGGTCGAGGACTTGCGTCCCTTGAGAGGCGCTTGCAGCTGTGCGTTGATCGCATCCAGGGGTGGGTGTCTCTCAATGGATTCAAGTTCTCGCCCTCCAAGACTGTCTGTGTGCATTTTACTAACCAGACGAAATTTTTTCCAGAACCTAGCCTGAGCATTGCTGGAGTGCCAATTAAGGTGGCCGAGGAGGCAAAGTTTCTGGGGGTCATTTTTGACAAAAGACTTACCTTCCGCAACCATATTAATTACCTTAGAACCTCTTGTCAGAAGGCTCTCGACATTCTTCGTGTCGTCGGTCGTATTGACTGGGGTGCGGACCGTACTGTCTTACTTCGTCTGTACCGGGCCCTTGTTCGGTCCAAACTGGATTACGGCTCTGTGGTGTATGGCTCAGCTTCCAAGTCTGTGCTACAGCGTCTGAACACAATTCACCATCAGGGTCTGCGGATATGTCTTGGGGCCTTCAGGACGTCTCCAGTTCCTAGTCTGTATGCCGAGGCAGGGGAGCCTTCTCTCAAGCTCCGCCGCATCCGCCTCATGCTCAGCTACGTTCTGAAACTGAAGGCCCATCCAGACAATCCTGCCTATGATTGTGTTTTTAAACCATCGTTTGCAGAGATTTATGATGCCCATCCGGGAGCTGTCCGTCCACTCTCTTTCCGTGTCCGACCTCATCTGCAGGCGGCCGGATTGGACCTGGACAGAGTTTCGGAATCCCTGCAACACATCACTCCACCTTGGCTCTTACCAGTTCCTGACATCTTGCTGGACTTGACTGCCCACAAGAAAGACTCTACTCCACCAGCCATATACCAACAGAGCCTCAATGAACTGCTTTCAATTTTTCCTGGCTATTGTCGCATCTATACCGATGGGTCAAAGTCTGAGGATGGGAGAGTGGCTGCGGCCGCAGTGTCCTCTCGCCATCCTAGACGCCCATTTAAGCACCGCCTCCCAGACCACTCATCTGTATTTAGTGCGGAACTGCAGGCGGTTCTGCTGGCACTCAGGCATGCTTATCGATCTAGAGAAAGGAACTTCCTGATTCTGTCTGACTCTCTCTCTGCCCTGCAGGCCCTTCAGGGCACCGGAAATGACCACCCACTGCTGGTGCAGATCAGAGAGCTCCACTCGGACTTGATGAAGGAACATTATGATATCATTTTTATTTGGGTGCCAGGGCATGTGGGCATCGAAGGCAACAGGATCGCAGATTCTGCTGCCAACGATGCCCGCAATGACCCTGTCCCTGACACACAGACTGTTTATAGTGATTTTAGACATGTGGCTAGTGCGTACATAGCCCGTGAGTGGCAGTCCGAGTGGGACAAAGAGGAAGCTAACAAGCTGCATGAAGCTCTTCCTAAGTTGTCCGACGGTCTACCTTATCGCTGCGGCAGCCGCCGTGAGGAGACTGTCCTGGCTCGGCTCCACATCGGGCACACGTATGTTACGCATTCTTATTTACTTAAACAGGAGGAGCGTCCATGGTGTTATGCCTGTGACGAGCAGTACTCTGTTCAACACTTTTTGTTGTCTTGTGCTGATCTAATCGACACAAGGTATAAACATTTCACGGCAGACTCCTTGAAGGTTTTGTTCCGGGATGTGCCCCCGGACAAGATCTTCAGTTTTCTGAGAGAGTGCCATATTTTTAATAGGATTTGAGCGTTTATAGATTATGATGTTTCTATTGTTTTGACCTTTTTGAGAGTCTTTCGACGTTTTCTTTAAAGACCTGTGCGACATTTTAGCCTGACATATTTTTAAGGTATATTTACATCATGTCTTAAGACCTTTCTTTTAGTCTGGCTGACCAGATTTTTACCCTTCCCGCCGTGAGATGGCCTTAGTTGCCTGCTCGGCGTTAAACCCAAATAACTAACTAACTTGTAATACAGTAAAAAGCGACACTTCAGTTGCACAATCCGAAAAACCTGTTCCGCGTGGAAGTCTGTTCTTCGAATCGCGATGCAGTTTTGTGTACGAGGATTGAAATCTGGCGCCATTAAAAAAAAAAAAAAGTCATAGTGCATGCATGTGTCAAGTTACTTTTCGATCACAATCACACATGTAAGAAAAAAAGCAACAAGATCGCGTGACAGATTGACCTTGTAATGGTGTTGTTGGACGAATTCCTTTCATTGAAGAAGAAAGCTTTTGTTAAAATCGTGGGGTTCTATTATCCTTTACAGTTCTAACTCAGACTCCGAAAAGCCTAATCATTTTGATTCGATGGAATGTGAGCGCGCGCTCTTCTCAGTTTCGGTCCCCTTTTTTCAGCCGAGCGGTTTGTTTTGATTGCTGTCATCTCGTCTAATACACTATGGAAGGCAGTCACTGAATCAGTTCGCACAGCTTCTTGTATGTAAGGACCAGCATAATGATAGAGGCAGGCAAGAGTCAGGATTCTCATGAGCTTTCGTATCTGCGGGCACCATGAAGATCTATGTTTATTCCAGACAGGAGGTGTTTATCATTGAGTGTATCTCGGACAGTGTGATAGTGGTCCTTTCTACAGATGAGAAAAGGCATAGATCCTCAAGAGTCCGCTACGCAAGTTACAGGAACGTGACCCATAAGAATCTGTGCCTAAGTTTTGCTTTTTCAGTTCACACAATTTTAATTTCCAGGCTGAGTGGGGGAAAGGGAGAGAGATGCGCTATTGTGGTTTGCAGTGAGTTTCAGCCGTTTCTTTTGTTTTTCAGTAACCTACATCAATGACCATATTATAAATGAACACACTCCCCCCCCCCCCCCCCCCCCCCCTCTTTTGTTCTGGTAAAGACAGTCGGGTTCACTATGGAATATACTTGAATCTGTTGAGGCACATATAATTTTGAAAACTCAGAAATTAAAAAAAGCCAGGTTACAAATTTAAAATATATACTGACACAGTTCTCCAAAAAGCCTAATCATTTTCATTCGATGGAAAAATGTGAGCTCTATCTATTCTGTTTCTGTCCCCTTTTTTTTAGCCGAGCGGTTTGTTTATAATTGCTGTCAACGCGTCTATTACACTATGGAAGGCAGTCAGTGAATCAGCTCAGCTTCTTGTATGTAAGGACCAGCGTAATGATAGAGCCAGGCAAGAGGCATGATTCTCATTAGTTTTCGCATCTGCGGGCGCCATTAGGATCTATGTTTATTCCAGACTGACAGAAGGTGCGTATCAGTGAGTGTATCTAATTCAGTGTGATAGTGGCCTTTTCTACTGATGAGAAAAGGCATAGATTGATTGATTGTACATTGCTTAACGTCCCGACAGCAACAAGGCTTTCTCAGGACGTGCCTGCACTGCTTGTGAAAAAAAATAAATAAACAGAACATTGAATGTATGTCGCCAGCCGGTCAAATACATTAAATAAACCTAACACATGGGGCCTAAATAAAGCTAAGACCATTTAGCAACACACATCCAATATCAAGAGCTACAGGCAGTGCAGACAGTAGGGAGAGTTTTAAAAAGGCAAATACAGGTGAATGGACCAAGGGTAGACAGAAACACATGCCCCAGAATAGAGAGAAAAACCCACCCTGTGGGGCTGACCAGGGTGACCCTGGGAACTAAAAAATACCTAACCCCACCCAAGTCCCCCAGGGCAGACCCGGGTGGGGTAAAAGGCATAGATCTTCAGAAGTCCGTCATGCAAGTTACAGGATCTTGACTCATGAGAATCTGTGCCCTAAGTTTTGCTTTTTCAGTTCACACAATTTTAATTTCCAGGCTGAGTGGGGGAGGGTGAAGGGAGATGCGCTTATTGTGGTTTGCAGTGAGTTTCAGCCGTTTCTTTTGTTTTTCAGTAACCGTACATCAATGACCATATAAATGAACACACTTTCACGCCCTCTATCATTCTGTTAAAGACAGATTCGGGTTCACTACGGAATATGTGGATCTGCTGAGGCACATTATTATATGGGCAGATATTTAAAAGCCAGGTTACAAATTAAAATATATACTAAATGGGCTTGGATAGGGCTATTATTTGGTTGAGGGCTGGGGACAGTACAAAGCTTTAGCCAGCCTAGAAGGCCGCTTTCATCGGAACTGCCGTCAGATGGTATGGCAGAAGGTTCTCTGTTCTGTCTGATGTGCACAGAGACAAATGAACCTATCAAGAAACATTCATTCCACCGTTACCGCATACTTTTACGAGGATAAATATATTCTTGTTTTTACATCAGACGGATGGCATTCACTGCCTAGCAATGTTCGCCCATAACCAAAGACAAAACTCCCCAAGAGGCATAGATCTTCATGAGTTCCGCGCAGAGTGCGGGGGCTTGTGAGAAGCTACATGTACTATATGTATCTTGGTGGCTAGTGTTGCCTCTATGCTGCTATGTTTACGCAGCCGGGATGAAATCGGGAACACCGAGCCCAAAACAAAACACCCATGGCTGTCAACACGTGCGATTCGACGACCGTCCCGGCACTGCGGCGTAGAATAGCGCGATGCTCATGCTCCCTTTAGGTTCACGGCAGTGCAAACTCGAGTTTGGAGACTAACTGTTTACTACAAGACTGAGCCAGACACCGACCGTCGACCCGAGGCCGAAGCAGACGCCTCAGCTTTCTGGGCCAAACGGGTGAGTATTGGCTGACTGTGCAATTGTATCGGATTGGGAGCATCTCTCAGTTAAATAACTGCACTGAACAAGTACATTTGGGCGTGCTCTTAACTAAGAAATATTGCATAAAGCTGGTACCTCTGCGAACGGAAAGAATGGCCGGCGGGGACGAAAGGAAAAGGGAAACAACTCAGTTCATCAGTGTCACTGTGCAGCTGACCAATCAGCGATCATCAAGTTGATCTAACACTCGCTTCCGTGTGAACACACAGGCCCAGTGCGTCTCAGAAACACAACATGAAGTAAATCTCCGAAAATGGGGACATCCTATTTTGATATTTTTTTTTGACTTTTGAATGAAAGATAATGCAGAAACAACCCGGCTCAGAAAAAATGGGAGCCTGACTTGGTCACCCATAATTTTACACAAACCCATTTTCCACATGGATGGTAAAGAAAGTCGCCCATTTCAGGGGTTTTGTGTACACACACACACAAACACACGCGCGCACACACACACACACAGGTACATAATGACAAAGAACTGAGCTACATTGGCCTTTGGGGTAGTCGAACAGGTGGGTCCGTTTAGGGCAGATTTAAAGGCACTTCAGTGAAGGATAAACAATTGTGACATTTCCCAATTATTGAGTTTCCAACCCGCCAGCATATCATAGGTAAGTCTTTCGATGTGAATGTTGTTTCTTTAAAATAGAGTTAACATTTTAGTATCAATAAATAAGCTTCTGATCGCCATCGTCCCTCAAATAGTTTCAATTAAACTTTGAGACTTTCTCGGCTGGTAACTCCCAGACTACTTTTTTCATGCCCGCTACGTCCCTGTTAATAAGTGCACATAGGCTCATTGAAATCGGTCGGTGTGTTCTAGTGCACGGTGTTCTACTTACTTACTTACTTACGCCTGTCACCCCTACCCGGGTATAGGCCGTCGACGAGAGACCTCCAGCAACTCCTGTCCTGTGCTTCTCCTTCGATTCTACTCCAGGTGGTTCCCAGTCTCTTGATGTCTGCTTGGAGGTCTCGACGCCAGGAGTTTCTCGGCCTACCTCTTTTCCTCTTTCCCTGGGGGTTCCATGACAATGCCTGCCTAGTGATACTGGAAGCTGGCTTTCTCAGACTGTGACCGATCCATCCCCATCTTCTTCGCCCAATTTCATTCTCTGCTGTTATCTGCTCTGTTCTCTCCCAGAGTCTGACGTTGCTGATCTTCTCTGGCCAGTGGATTTTCAAAATTCTTCTAAGGCAACTGTTCATGAAGGTCTGTACTCTGTTGACTGTGGTTTTTGTCAATCTCCAAGTCTCTGCTCCATATAGGAGAACTGCTTTTACATTGGAGTTGAAAATCCGGACTTTGGTGTGTTGTGACAGCTCTCTGGAACTCCACACTTTTTTCAACTGGAGAAAGGCTGCTCTGGCTTTACCGATTCGTGCTCTGACATCTGCATCAGTGCCGCCTTTTTTGTCTATGATGCTCCCGAGATAGGTGAAGGACTCCACCTCCTCCAACGGGGTGCCAGCAAGCAAGACTGGTTCTTCCCTGGTTGCGTTCAGCCTCATTGTCTTTGTTTTCTGTTTGTGAATGGTGAGGCCCACTTGGGATGAGATGTCAGCAAGCCTCGTGGTCTTGTCCTGCATTTGTTGATGAGTGTGGGACAGTAATGCCAAGTCGTCTGCAAAATCGAGGTCGTCAAGCTGTGTCCACAGTGTCCACTGTATTCCACTTTGTCTGTGCTCTGTGGTCATCTTCATGACCCAGTCTATGGCCAGTAGGAAGAGGAACGGAGACAGCAGACACCCCTGCCTGACACCAGTTCTGACCTGGAGCTCTCTGGTGAACTGCCCTTCGTGGATCACGCGACATGTCATGCCATCATAGCTGCTCTTGATCAGGCGGACGAGCTTTGTGGGTACACCGTAGTGTCGTAGGAGTTTCCACAGAGTCTCTCGGTCCACGCTGTCAAATGCTTTCTCATAATCCACAAAGTTGACGTACAGCGGGGAGCTCCACTCCAGAGACTGTTCCACGATGATGCGGAGAGTGGCGATCTGGTCTGTACATGATCGGTTCTTCCTGAATCCTGCTTGCTGGTCTCTCAGCTGGGGGTCAACGGAGCTCTTCATTCTCTCTAGGATGATCCTGTTGAAGACCTTTCCTGGTACTGACAGTAAGGTGATTCCTCTGTAGTTGGAACACTTGCTGAGGTCGCCTTTCTTGGGAAGCTTGATTAGGTACCCCTCCTTCCAGTCAGCTGGCATCACCTCCTCTTCCCAGATCTTTCCAAACAGTGGGTACAGCATCTCAACTGTTGTCTCTAGGTCTGCTTTCAGAGACTCCGCTGGGATGCCATCTGGCCCTGCTGCTTTGCCATTCTTCAAAAATGCCACTGCTTTTCTGATCTCTTCCCGGCTGGGTCTGTCACAGCTGATGGGTAGGTCGGTCTCTGCCGGCTGGATGTCAGGGGGGTCGGGTGGGCTAGGTCTGTTCAGTAACTCTTCAAAATACTCGGCCCATCTGTCGAGTTGGTCTGCCACGGTGTTCTAGTAAATGTATTATTTGTTTTATGTTCACGGCTTTTGTTGTTTTTACAACTGTTTTACAAAAATTCCGCTGCTAACAAATTTCCCATCTTGGGACAATAAAGGTCATGTTACTTTATTCAACGCCAGAGTGGGCCAGGACTCTGAAGCCTGGAAAGGAGTCCTCGGCAAGCATGGCGTCGGGAACTGCAATGACAATGGCCGCCTACTGTTGGAGTTCTGTGCAGAGCAGCAGCTTGTCATCACCAACACTACTTTCCAGCAAAAGGACAGTCGAAAGACCACCTGAATGCATCCTCGCTCCAAACACTGGCACCTTATCGATTATGTCCTAGTGCGTCAGAGGGACCGCAGTGATGTCCTCCTCACCAGAGTGATGCCCAGCGCAGAGTGCCACACTGACCACCGCCTTGTCCGCTGCAAACTCAGGCTCCACTTCAAGCCAAAACCCAAGAAAGGGGGGCCCCCTAAAAAAAAGCTTTATGTTGCCAGCCTTCAGCGTGAAGACGTAAAAGATGCCTTTCAGACAGATTTACAGCGCAGGCTCACAGACACAGCTGACCCAGCAGACTCCTCCCCTGAAACACTCTGGGAACGGCTGAAAACTGCTATCGCAAAATCCTCTGCAGAAGTCTTGGGTTTCGCTAGAAAGAGGAACAAAGACTGGTTTGACGAAAACGACGTAGAGATCCAGGAACTAGCAAAAAAAAAAAAAAAAGAAGAGCCGCCCATCAGACCCACCTAGCCCAGGTTTCCTGCCCTGTGAAGAAGTCTGCCTTCCGCCTCGTCTGCAGCAGTCTCCAGCGCAAGCTCAGAGATCTCCAGAACGAGTGGTGGACCAGACTCGCACAGAGGTCAGCTTTGTGCTGACAACGGTGACTACAGGGGCTTCTACGAAGCACTGAAAACAGTGTATGGCCCCAGGCACCTGATACAAAGTCCCCTGCAAAGCGCTGATGGACAGGCACTCCTCACAGATAATAACTCCATCTTGAACCGTTGGTCGGAATACTTTCAGGACCTCTTCAGCGCTGAGTGCACTATTCAAGAAGCAGTCATCCTCCAAATCCCACACCTCCTAGTAAAGGTTGAATTGGACGAACCACCCACTGCGGCAGAGACCCTCACAGCCACCCACCAGCTCAAGAGTGGCAAAGCAGCAGGCATTGACGGAATCCCACCAGAGATCTGGAAACATGGAGGCCCAGCACTGTACAACAAGCTCCATGACCTCTTTCTCTGCTGCTGGGAGGAAGGAACACTACCAAAGGATCTCCGCGATGCAGTCGTCATCACCCTGTACGAGAACAAAGGAGAGAAGTCTGCCTGCTCCAACTACCGTGGAATTACCCTGCTGTCCATTGCCGGGAAAATACTCGCAAGGCTGCTCCTGAATCGGCTGGTACCTGCCATTGCAGAAGACCACCTCCCAGAGGGCCAGTGTGGCTTCAGAGCCAACAGGAGCACCACCGACATGGTCTTTGTGCTGAGACAGCTTAAGGAGAAGTGCCGCGAGCAGAACAAAGGGCTGTACGTAACGTTTGTCGACCTAACAAAAGCGTTCGACACTGTCAGCAGGCAAGGCATGTGGCAGATCCTGGAGCGACTTGGCTGTCCCCCAAAGTTCCTCAGTATGATCGTCCAGCTACACGAGGACCAGCAAGGCCAGGTCAGACTCAACAATGACCTCTCAGAACCATTCCCCATTCTCAACGGTGTGAAGCAGGGCTTTGTGCTGGCACCGACCCTCTTCACCATCTTGTTTAGCATGATGTTGAAGCAGGGCCACTGTGGACCTCGACGATGACGATGCAGTGTACATCAGGTATCGTCTCGATGGCAGCCTGTTCAACCTCAGACGACTACAGGCCCACACTAAAACCCTGGACCAACTGATTCGTGAGCTGGTCTTGGCTGACGACGCTGCCCTCGTTGCACACACAGAGAGAGCCCTGCAGCGCATCACATCCTGCTTCGCAGACGCTGCCCAGCTCTTTGGACTCGAGGTCAGTCTGAAAAAGACAGAGGTTCTCCATCAGCCGGCACCCAAGGTAGAGCATCGCCCTCCCCACATCACCATCGGCGAGTCTGAACTGAAGTCAGTGCACCAGTTTACCTACCTTGTCATCACGTCAGACGCCAAGCTGGACAAGGAGCTGGACAGCAGGCTGGCAAAAGCAAACAGCGCTTTCGGGCGTCTATACAAGCGGGTGTGGCATAATCAACAGCTGAAAACAGGCACAAAGATCAGCGTGTACAGAGCTGTCGTCCTCACCACCCTGTTGTATGGTTCCGAGTCCTGGGCCCTCTACCGAAGCCAACTACGACTCCTCGAACGCTTCCACCAGCGCTGCCTGCGTACAATCCTTGGCATTCACTGGAGTGACTATGTCACAAACGTCGAGGTCCTTGAACAGGCAGAAACTGTGAGCATCGAGGCTTTGCTGCTGCGGACACAGCTCCGCTGGGCTGGGCACGTCTCCAGGATGGAGGATCATCGCCTACCTAAGATCATCCTGTTCGGCGAACTCGCCACTGGACACAGGGGCACCAAAGAAAAGATACAAAGACTGTCTCAAGAAGTCACTTAGTGCCTGCCAAATCGACCACCGCCAGTGGTCTTCACTTGCTGCGGACCGTGACACCTGGCGTTCCACCATTTTTTTAAATATTTTTTTTTTAGTAACAAGGCAGCTGCCTCCTTTTAGGACTCTCGCAGAGCTGGCCTTATTCTGAAGACAAGCGGCTCAGGAGGAAAAAAAAAACAGAGATGCCGCCGCAACTCAGAACCCTGGCCAGACCGCCTCCCTCTGCCGGCAGCCACTGCGGTCGAACCTGCCTGTCCCGGATTGGCCTCCGCAGTCACGAGCATGCCTGCAGACGTCGTGGACAACCCCTATAGAATCTTCGTTCGCGAAGTCAAGCCTATGCAAAGAGACTTTAATTGGGCAGTCATTTGAGGCCGCAGTGCCGCCAAAGACCGGTGTTTTCACACTGAAAATAATTCTTCATTGCCGCCTTGTTTGAAAATTTGTAGGCGTAGGGCTGAATGTTGGAATTTGCTGGAAAATTCAGTTCTGGTTAGATAAGAGGAGACCTGTTTGGTGCTGTCAGTGATTCATACCATCCTGAGCTTATCCAGTGGACAATTGTGGGCCTACCCATGTTGAGTTGCCGTTGACGTAGTGATTTGAGGGGCAGTACGCTGATTTCAGCTGTGCTTGGCCGGGGGTTCAAGTAAGGCCGGGAATCAGTCAGGTTCATAGCCAAGAAATGCGGCCGGAGTCTGTCAATGTGCTGGTATGCTGGTATTTTGTGCATGGCAAATGTGTAGCTGGTAGGCGGTAGTGTTGGGACTGACTAAGGCTAAGAGACCGCCGCTCAGGTACGGAAACGGCACTGTGTTCCGTGGCCGTATCTGAACTTGGTCTCGTGTCCTCTCAAGATGGCGGCTGCCGCGCCGACACTCCTAGGCAACCCGGCCGGGAACTTCCCGAGCTCTATGCATTCTCAGCCCATGATTTATCAACACACATATTTTATTCATATGCATTTTGTTTCAATATGTAGTGTGTAGTAGTACCAGAACTCATGTAATTAGGTGCAGATGCACCGAAAGACCTTGAGGGCCCGAGGAACTTTGGGATTACCACATTATTGTAATGAAGATGAAGGCTGGAAAGATACGCGGTGGGGGGGGGGGGGGGGGGGGGGGGGGGTGGAGGGAGAGGGGGCCTTTATACCTATGAGCCATTGTGGATCCTATCCATGAACGGTACGTTCCTTCGCGGAAAATTTATCCGCGAAGCACAATATCGAAAGTGGTTGCTTTTTGTCATTTGTGTCAGAGGTTCAAATAATACTGTCATAGACAATGTTCCGTTATGATCATAGACGAACTGATCTGACTGGAATTTCGAAGATTTTATTTTGCATTTCTTCAGACTGGTCTCTGAGAACACGTTTCTAAATTTAGGTCAACTGGCGCGCAAGTACATACGTGCATTTGTTGACTTCGCTATTTTGAGAATCGGCCTTTCGACACAGAAACCACCTGCTTTCCAAGATAGTTTGCAGTCTTTTTTACTGTCCACCACGGTCGCTCTACACATTTACAGGCGTTAAAATGCCCCCAAAGAGGAAAGCTGCTGGTAAATGACACTTTCTTTTGCATATCTCGATTTATTAAATTCGTTTTTTTTAGTGTGCGACGACCGGCACCGGTGCGCCAACAAATAAGGTGGAAACTGCACAATCTGTAACACTAGGCCTAATACGCAACACAAAATACGCAGATTTTATAAAATTGAAGCGGCGCACATAATGGAAGTAATCTGATGATAGGCTGTGAAGTAAACTGAAGTTAAGCGGTTAAGTTTACCGGCCATTAATCGTTTTGGCTTTGTTTTGGGGGGCTGTGTGTCGAGACAAGTAGGCAAATGATTGGACACGCATTGTGTGTGCATCAAACGATTAAAAGCAGAGGTTTCATATGTGCTTGTACACGGGCCAACTTAGGCTCGGGTCGGCCAGAGGGCTTTATACTGTTTTTGTCTTCATAAGCGGCCTACAGTTTTTGCACATTAACATGAATGCCAATAACAGTTATATTAACTCTTTGAGTCTTTCTACCCCAACACCAAAATCTCTACCCCAACACCGAAATCCCAAAATTTTGCCGTTGTCCTCTGAAGACTGCATTGCAGTGCAGGACACAGATCGACCATGATAGTTCAAGGATGATGCCAGCTGGCATCACCCTTGAACTATCATGGTCGATCCTTATTTTGCTGTGGTGTGTCTGGGGTAGAATGAGTTAAAGGCCCTACGTGCTTCCGGAGCATTCTCAATATTGCATACAACTGTTTGACAAATATCAACACCTGATATAAAACATGTTATAATGCCTCACACCAAATGGCTACGGTTGTTGCTTCCTTCATAAAGTTCTGCCTGGTTACATCACTTCGTGTCCAAATTTCCACTGGAGAGTATGTGCCACTTGACAACACCAAGCGTTGGAGCCGAGGTAAAAGCTATTTATAGCTCCAGACTCCATGTCCTCAAGCAAAACAAAAAGTAGGCAATCTGATATAACGGCCTTTGTGGGGCTGTATAAACAGTCGGGTATCTTAGCCCTTTTCATCCTGATACACCCATTGCTTTAAATAAAGTTGACAATGATAGTTCAAGGATGGTGCCAGAATAGCTTGGCGCCTGAGGCGCCAAGCTATTCTGGCACGACCCTTGAACTAACTAGGTTGATCTGACTCCTAGTCTGTAATGTAGCCTTCATAGGACTAAGCAATTTTTTTAAAAAATCAGCCTCAGGATGTAATGGGTTAATTAATCTGTCTGCAAGTAAAACATGTAGTTATGCCCAAAAATCAACGTAACAGGTTTGTACGGTCACCGTGGACGCATAGTTTAACACGGTCTGAAATTTATGGCACCAAGGAATTGCGATATAATGAGGCTGACCTGTAATTTGACTTGTGCTACTTCTGTGAAGCACGTGGAGCTGGAGATGCACCAGCAGCAAAGAAGACGAATGCTGGATCAGGAGAGGTGGATGGGCAGAAAGTACGTTGGGAATGGGAGGCAGATGGAGGAAAATGGACACAGTACTCAAGCAGTATCAGTAACGACCTCACTGATGCTTACGTTCACAAAAAAGATCAGGTATGAACCAGTTAGGCTCATTTTTATGCTACGCCATTTAACAAGTTCAGTGCCAGTTGATGCAGACTGAGTTTCTGCAGTCTCCATTAACCCATTCATGTCCGGCCCCAAGTATTCTCATGGCCCAAAATTTCTCCTACACATCCGGCCACGAGTTAATTCATGGCCCAATTAAAATTAATTAAATTAATTTAAATTAAAATCAAAATATCTCATTAAAAAAACTTTTTAGGTTTACATAATGTGCATAATCAAGTAATACATTCCATTTAGTGCAAATATACAAAGTTTCAGCTCATTCCATACCTTTTTCTATTTTTTATGATTTTTAAGCAACATGACTAGTTTTTAGTAAAAAAAAATGGGACCAGGGAGAGCATAGACCAAAAATAAAAATGGACAGGAATGGGTTAATTCAACAAAAAATTCCTAGATGTCCAAGGACCATGGATTCAAAGTGGTGTCAGCAAGAGGCATAGATCCTCATGAGCCCCCGCATATGCGGGGGCTTATGAGGATCTATACCTCTTGCAGTTTTGTTGTGTTCAAAGTTTTCTCAGCACTGAACGGGTTAATAGACAGTAAAAAATAGTTTTTAAACCATGAACATGGCAAAATTTTTCATATCTTTGGCATACATATGTTGGTGTCTGAAAATGCTGTATATATACATGGGGTATATATATATATATATATATATATATATATATATATATATATATATATATATATATATATATATATATATATATATATATATATATATGTAGCCTGCCCTAAAAGGGTCAAATGAATGCAGAATTTTTTTTTCTTTTCAGAAATTATGCATTATACTGTACAGCTGCGCCTGTTTAGTTTACTTTTGTAAAGTTATGGCGATCTGTTCCAGGGCAGGATTTGATTGCTAAAATTTGCTGATGCAGTGCATTTTCAGTGTAGATTTTCCCCATATAAAATTGTCTAAGCTTCTTTTCACAATCCATGTGAGTAGGCATAAGTAATGGAGGTAATCTGCTGCCCATAGTATGTCGATGGAACTCTCCTACTTACAAAAGAGAAAAGAGCAGAAAAGTCTTTAACGTTATGGCATTCAAAGATCACTAGTTAAGTTAGCTTTGTTGTGTAACATTATCTTAAGACATATTAAAAATATTTATAAGGGATACAAGGGTGGCCAAATCCCATTTCCCGTTTCCCAGGGCAAGATAAAATATCGCCCGGGAAAGTTAAATTCCAAAGGCAGCTTGCCCGCGGGAAGATAAAAAAAAAATTACAAAACGCGATCGCAAAACATGCAGACAGTTGACTTCGCCAGCTGCTAAATCTGTCATCTGCTTCAGCAAAACAAAACTCCAAGCCAGTTGCTTCTCTTACATTGCTGCCGTAGCTTCTCAAAGACGCGCTATTTGATTGGTGCATGTCTTCAGGCGAAGCCAATGATAGAGCAATTTATATCGCCTGCTTTGTCCGAATGTTTCCATGAGTCATTTTCTCGGAATGTTTGGAAAGTTTGTGCCCCATAAAATTTGTTAGTGACTAACAGTGCTGCAACTTCCACACGAACAGAGACACATGGTAGTGTACATTATATTTCTGCTTGCAATTTGCGGGAAAGATAATATTTGTGCGGGAAAGGTGAAAATGACATGTTGCTTGCCTGAGGAAAGATGATAATTACAAGATTTGGCCACCCCTGGGATATATTACACACTATTACACTTTTATTGTCTGGAGCTGGTCGCTTTAAATTTTCCTTTGGTCCATCAGTTCTAATTAGCCCATTTCATCCTGATAACCCTTTGCTTGAAATAAATTTGACTGATAGTTCAAGGGTGGCACCACCCTTGAACTAAAACAGTTGATCTCTCTCCTAATCAGTAATGCAGCTTCGTAGCACAATAAGCAAATTTTACAAAATCAGCCTCAGGATGAAATGGGCTAGCAGAAAATGTCCTAATCTCCTATGCAGGCCCACAAACATGTCCCTTCATTGCTTTACGTCAGGGACGTTTTGATCATTGAGAAATAATGTACCTCTTCACTGTAGAGAAAATTGAACTCCACCCTAAGAGGTTTAGATTCTCATGTGTACTGCTTCATATCCATGTTTGGCAGATGGTGACCTTGGATGTCAAACTTGAAGTTACAGTCTGCATTCACTGGCAATGAAGGGGACTGGGTTTGAAAAATTAAATTCTTCTTGTGCAGATTGGTGTGGATGTGGCACCAAAAGTGACTATGCTTCTCCAACCCAAGAAGATGGTACAGAAGAACAAAAAGACTGGCTATGAGCGCAGATTGAGGATAGCAATAACTGACTCGGCAGACAGTGGTAATATATTGAAAACATCATGTGTTAATTGGAGGTGGTGGACTTAAACCCCTTCTGTATGGAACACAATGAAAACTTGAAACATAACATGTTAATTAGTGTGATGTTAGTTGTTTTCAAATGTGGATTGCATACATGTACATGTAGTAGTTCAGTCTGAATTGGGACAGAAACTGATAATCTTTGCTGGCCATTTTGCTGGCCAAGACTTTTTTTACTTATAAAGCATACACAGCTGCATAGACTTTTCACGAACAAATCTACATATAGGAGATTGTTCATGTGAATTCTAAAGTTTCCTGTAAAGTTATGCATTGATAGTGTATAACCCTTGTTCATCTAGCTACAAGGACTGGTGGCTACAGTCACAAGAGGGTTAAAATTAACCCATTACATCCTGAGGCTGAATTTTTAAATGTTGCTTATTGTCTTATGAGGACTCTATTGCAGATTAGAAGATGGGTCCACCATTTTAGTTCAAGGGTTGTGCCAGAATAGTTTAGCGCCTCAGGCGCCAAGCTATTCTGGCACCACCCTTGAACTATCATAGTCAAATTTAATTCAACAGAAGTGTATCAGGATGAAAGGGGTGAAAATGTAAATAGTAAAATTGTGAATAGGATGGTAGTTAATAGCACTGTCAGCAGCGCAGGAATGCAAATAGTTGTATGCCAGTCTGTGTGTGCAGAGTATTACGTCTGGCAATGGGAAGATGAACATGGCAAGTGGAACCCTTTCTCAGCGGCCACAAGTCTGGAACTGGAAGAAGCACGGGACAGCAAGAAAGGCAGCGTGGCATTCGAAGCCAGTCACCGGTCGTATGAGGTAGATCTAGCCAAAATGGAGCAGGTCAACACAACCACTGATGTCAAGCGGAAGGTTTCTCGCACCAAGTCTGGTAAGTTGTAATTTATATTATATAATTAGAGAATGTGGTAAGAATTGTAAGGATTTCCATTGATGAAATTTTCTCCGTATTTTGACGACACATTTTGACAGGGATGGAAAAAGTGGAAGGCCGTCCGAATGAATGGCCTTCCACTTTTTCATCCCTGTCAAAATTTGTCCGGATGGACAAATCTTGAGACAAAAGAACTTATCTCCACAGTGTGTCACATGCATGACGAATTGTAGAGCATCTGGGATGGATTTTTTCTCATGCTATCTGTCCTAACGACAGTTTTAAATCCTCGCGGAAAGCCTGATTGTATTGTGTGCTGGTTAACCCCATTGTGCACACAGTTGGTACTGTAAATAATACAGCGGCTGCATGCACAGCGGGCAAAGCTTTTTCTTTTCCCCCTCTTGCTTCAACCAGTGAACACACAAGAACAACTCACGGACATTCCGTGATTCACATTGTTTAGGGTTCACAGTCACTTGGGGAAAAAACTTCAATCTTTCATGGATCACCCAGGTACCATGACTTCTCAAGAGGTGCACTACTCTTGAGCTTTCACACTTCATTGAACAGATATTAGGGTTAAAGCTCACTACTTACAGTTTTATTGTGATCTTCTGACGATTAAGCAATATGAGCCATTCATCTTGAGAATGCAATGTTTTCATTACCGGATCAGTATTTTTCCCCCAGATGCTATTGCAGCTGATGGAGAAAACAACACCCCCTCCACCTCATCCTCTGCTAACACTGCAAGTGTTAAGCAAGAGGAAGAAGAGCCGCCCGCTAAAAAGAGCAGGGGTCGCGGAAAGTCCGCATCCAAACCTGCTGCCTCTGTGAAGAAAGAAGATGAGGAGGAGGAGGAAGAAGAGCCAGAGATGAAGAAGGGCAGGGGTAGAGGGAAGTCAGCCGCCAAGTCTACAAAGAAGGAGGAGAATGGAGAAGGAGAAACAAAATCTGTTGGTAAGTTAACCCTTTTGTTGTTGGTAGCGGATTTGTCATGATTCCTGCAGGAATCATAGTTACAGTAACCTCTGCCCATCCAAAGGATTAATAACGTGACCTTTCCATCCTGATACTCTCTCTCTTGAAGTAATTTTGACTATGACAGTTCAAGGTTAGTGCCAGAATAGATTGGCGCCTGAGGCGCCAAGCTATTCTGGCACCACCTTTGAACTAAAATGGTTGATCTGTCTCCTGATCTGTTATTTTGCCGTCATGGGACAGTAAGAAAATTTCAGAATCAGGATGTAATGGGTTAATGCTGAAATAACCCCCTAACTGTTAGTGATTACAGATAGTTGATTCAACGCTATGGAGACCAACCCAGCCGTCAAAGGAATGTGGATAACAAGTAGCAATTGCAGGGGCTCCATGAGAATGTATGTTTCTTGTTGACACTACTTGTTATCCATAACAGCGTGGGCTTATGAGGATCTTTGTCTCTTACAGTTGACTCCTGTTCACGTTTTTTTCTCAGCAGTCACCCCCGTGTGCATACAGCCACTGGAACTGGAACTGTACTGATGGTTGCATGGGTTAATTCATAGCTGGTAATCAGAACTTGTACTGGCAAAAGAAAAAAAAGGATTTTTTAAAGCTAGTAGTAATTCTTGACTAAACATTTAAAAGTGGTCAAGACTTGTGTAGATGTGAACACTTTATAGCAATTTTGGTTGTGAGTTTTTGTTGTTACTTGAATTACAGGTGTCATATTTTCACAGATGAAAATATTCATGTATATTTGTAAACATTGTGCGTATTATTTAACACTTTGCTTTATATGTGGCAAGATGTAGCCAAGGTTTGCTTGCACTTTGTGTGCTTGCCAATTTTAGACATTTTTGCCGTTATTTGGCATGCACGCTGAATCCACAAATGAACTCGTAACAAAATGACATTAACCCATATCATACTGAGGCTAAAAGCTTCAAATTTATACACTGCCATATGTAAGCTACATTATAGTACTTGCAGATAAGGATACAGACCAATGGCTTTAGTCCAAGGGTAGTGCCTGAATAGCTTGGTGCCTAGAGACACCAAGCTATTCTGGCACTACCCTTGAACTATTTTAGTCAAACTTATTTTACACACTGGTGTATTCCGAATGATAAAGGTTAAATGGCAGAGTACATAATACAGACAAGTTACTTAGTAGGCAAAGAGTTTATAAATATCCAAATTACACACTAGCATTTAGCAACCCTGTTTTCTTGTTGTTGAGACTTGTGCTTTCTAATAGAAAGCATGTTTCAAAAGTATTTTTATAAGTTGTACGGTATTCTGTTTACTGGCCAAAATACAGAGTGCTTTTGCCAGTTGTTTTTTTTTTACTTGATTGATGACTTTCGAAAAGTTTTAAATTTGTGACTGTTTTTGTGGCATAGTGAGAAAGGTGACGATCAGCAAAGGCAGTGCACCAGTGGATGCAGAGTGCCCTAAAGTGGAGACGGCTCACGTGTATGAAGCGGGGAAGGTCATCTGGGATTGTATGCTCAACCAAGTAAGTTTTCTTAGCCCATTGGGTGTTGGTAGCCGTTTTAGTCACCATGATTCCTGCAGCTATCATCGCGACTAAAAACGCTACCAACTCCCAAAGAGATAACTCTTTCAAGGTACAGTGCATCAATAACTGCGAAAGTTTATACTACACTTATGCAGCTATTCATGTGGCGCATCTTGAACAAGTTAACCCTTTGTTCATACAACCACCAGTACTATATATCAACAGTGCTGGTGGCTGCATGCTCAAGTGGGTTATTTTATTTGGATGTTTCTCGTCAGTGTTACTTTCATCATTTTCAAAGCAAGGCATTGTATATTTATATAATAATACTAATGTACATTTATATAGCGCTTAACCCCCAAATGAATGGCGCTCTAAGCGCTTTACAAGATCAAAAATCACAGAACAAAAAGTACAAGAAAGAAAACACTACAATAAATGTTACAAAACTAAAGTGACACATATCAAAAGCTCACACTTGCACATTACACACACAACATTACAAGAACAGTTACTGCCAAAGATTGCTAACGCACTGAAAATGCATCTAACAATATGCATAAGAGAACAGATAGGTCTTGAGCAGTGATTGGAAAGCAGACAGAGTTGGAGCAAGTCTGACATGGGCTGGAAGGTCGTTCAAAGATATATTCTTGATATCTCTTACCCCTCCAGGAGGTGTTATTCAGAAACTCCAGGTGCATACCATGTTGATAGTCTATCAGTCGGTGAGACTGATTTGATATTTTTGAATAACCCACACTTGAGGGGACTCACAAGGATCAGCTCATTCAGCCCTGACACACCACAGCAAGACATGGATCCAGCATGATACAGGCATGGGAATTGTCCGCGAAATTCCGCGGGAAAAAAAACTCGTCTGCGAAAATAAAAAGGCGTTTCCGCGAAAAACTATTGTGGGTAGCAAAAGGAGCAAAGCACCGGCTGTATTCCGCAGCAGGTCACGGACGCGGCAGGCTGTGTCCGTGGCTTGCCTGAGCATGCGCTGCGCAGTAAACTGAGAACTGAAACGGGCAGACCCAAGGGTCGGTGGCCAGAAGTAAGGAAGGTGCGCCGCCTTACCCCCCCCCCCCCCCCCCCCCCCGCCGCCCCTCCCCCCACCACTGTTTGATTTTCCGGCGCCCAGAAGTAAGCAAGGTCCGCCGCCTAACCCCTCCCCCCCCCCCACCATCCCCACTGTTTGATATTTCGGCGCTCAAAAGTTAGGAAGGTCTCCCCCCCCCCCCCCCCACCCACCCCACCCCCCACCCACCCACCCCACCCCCCACCCCCCACTGTTTGATTTCTCGGCTCTCGCGGAAACAAGATCCAGTCTGCAAGGCCTTTTGTATCAGGTTCAAGGTCCCTTTTCAGATGATTTTTGCTTGGGCAATTCCCATGCCTGATGATAGTTCAAGGTGGTGCCACTATAGCTTGGCGCCCATAGGCGCCAAGCTATTCTGGCACCACCCTTGAACTATCATGCTTGATCTGTCTCTGGAATTGTGATACAGTCCTTCAGAGGGCAACTTCAAAATTTGGGGATTTTGGTCCTAGGGCAGAATGTGTTAATGCTTCTTGCTGACACAACTTTGTGTATATATATATATATATATATATATAATTTTTTGGATGGCTGGGACTAGTCGGTAGCTGTTTTAGTCGCGATGATTCCTGCATGAATTAACACAGTTAAAACCACTACTGACACCCAGAGGGTTAACCTCCTTATATCTGTAGCCGCTGGTAAAGCACAAGTGGATTACTGCTCCTCACTTTCCTCCTCAATTTCAGACAAACATTGGAAACAACAACAACAAATACTATGTGATCCAGCTACTGGAGGACAACAAAAAGAAGGAGTTTTACGTGTGGCAGCGATGGGGCCGCGTGGGCTACAAGGGGCAGACCAACCTTGTTAACTGTGGAGGGGACCTGGGAAAGGCACAGCAAGTCTTCTCCAAGAAGTAGGAGTTGTTTTAGAGCTTGCTGCTTTTTAAGTCCCTTCTATTTATAGAAAGGACTTTGTTTCCGCAAAATACATTATCGATGTACACAAACCAAGGGGAATTACTCAGCGCTGGACAGACAAACAGACAAACCCCTTGGTTTGTGTACAATTCTGCCAGCGCTAGCCTCGCCTATCTGGTTTGTGAGTACATTATCGACGGCATTACTATATGGAATATACCCCTTAACTTACCCGATTTCACCCTTTGTGTGTACCTACACGACAAGGGCCGTAACTCAGAGTTGTATCCAAGTGACCGAGTAGTCTCCCCTCCCTCCATCTGGTCACGTGAACCGTGCATTCCCGCCAGTCTTACCCTTAGCTTCACTTCAGCTTCAGCCTCTCCGTTGTTTGGATTAATTCTTCGGCTATACTTCGTCTAAGTTTCACTAGAGGCTAAGAAGATGGCGAGATAAGGCCTCGGATTATGCCTATAAGTAAATGGACTGTTTTCGGCGCCGTCGGCATATTCCATGGAAATTTGTCGAATTTTCAGTTGAGACTGGGCTTAGCCCTCGACCGGTGTGGTGAGTTCTGTTCACTGGGCCTTTCGTTACTGGCCCCGTGCGGTTGCTTTCATGGCTTCTGCTTTGTGTTGCAGTGCACAGCTACGCACCTGTAGGAGATGTAAGGGATTTCAGTGGCGGACGGACTCTCATACGCTGTATCTTCTCTGTTCCGGCTGCTCCTCGTCCCGTACCTGCGCTAACGGCGCTACGTGGCAGGAGCAGAAGTGGTCCCAGCTGTGGAAGTTTTAGCAACGGGGACACCCAGCGGCTACTGATGCTACGGCACCGTTGGGCAGTACAAGTCAGTGCAAGACCCTAAAGTGACTGTAACCCCCGCTCCCCCCACTACTCCGCGCTGCCAAGCGACCTCTGAGATTGTGGGACCCTCTTCACGCCGGACACTGGACTCGGTCCCGTTAGCCCTCTCACAGTGATGGCCGGGAGAGTCAGCCCCGTCTCGCATGGTCCTTCGCAAGGAGCGACCAAGAGACAACTGCCAGTCTTGCATGGCCCTCGCAAGGAGCGGCCAAGAGACAGAGCACTCAGAAGATATGGACTCAGGGAGAGGTTTTTATTGGTCGCCGTCCATCAGCCACCCCCACCACACGCAGGCCTCCTAGCACGGGTCCTCGTAGCTACGGAGATAGCCGTCACCTCTGTCGGGTTCCCGGCCAGAGCCAGTCCCCTTGTGCTACTTGGCGTTTCTTTTCTCGCAGCTGTTCTCCTAGCTCCCGAACGCTTTCGGGGATACAGCTTTATGGACTCGCCGCGGCGGACCGCTAGGACTTATCATCGCAACTCCCCGTCAGCTTCCCTGGACTCGCGTAGGGGGCATCTTACCTCGCTTGTCATTCGAGCAAGATCGCCGGTCAGCTCTACGGTAGTGCCGGACACCGGCAGCGGTTGTGCACCACTTGGCTTCTGGGGGGGGGGGGGGGGGGGGTGGGGAGTGGTGGGGGCTGGGGGGGAGGGGGGGGAAGAGGGAGGGGGCGGGGGGGAGGCTAATTGTGGACTGAAGATTGGCCGCTTTATATAGACTCCCAGCCTCTGGAACCAGAGACTATGTCACTGAGCTTTGCGCGTGTAGTCGGCTACACACTGACTAGTCAAGGCAGTAAAAATACTCGCACACAGAACGCCAAGCGTGCACAGAAACACTGAACTCTGACTCACGGGTAGTAACTAGCGATAGCAGGGGGCTCCTCTGCTACAAATACATGCAACATGTGCAGATAGGACTTTGGTGTTGCTCACAGTCGTGCGTACAAAAGTATGATATTTAAAGACATTAAAATTTGGAGTCCGCTGGGCATAAGGCCAAGGCTGTAGTACATCCCAAAGCTGATATAAAGCACTTTTTCGTTAACCCTTTCGGCCTGGCAAACCACTGTGCTGGTTGGCAGTCTCGTATACCATGCAGCCCAGAAAACCGCTAGAGTGGTGTCAGGTGTTTCATATCGCGCACTCAGTGATACACGAGCCTCGCCGTGCGTGTGATGACCTCACCCTTTGCACTGACACATCATGTTGAGACTACAGGGTCCTGACAGTGTGTGCGTACTTTTGTACATGGTATGTGGTCAGCTTTGCGGCGCTAGAGAGACAACCAGGAGTGACAACAAGGAGCGACCAAGAGACAACTGACAGTCTTGCATGGCCCTCCGCAAGGAGCGGCCAAGAGACAGAGCACTCAGAAGACACGGACTCAGGGAGAGGTTTCCATTAGTCGCCGTCCATCAGCCACCCCCACCACACACAGGCCTCCTAGCATGGGTCCTCGTAGCTACGGAGATAGCTGTCACCCCCGCGTCGGCCTGCGTGTGGTGGGTGTGGCTGATGGACGGCGACTAATGGAAACCTCTCCCTGAGTCCATGTCCTCTGAGTGCTCTGTCTCTTGGCCGCTCCTTGCGGAGGGTCATGCAAGACTGGCAGTTGCGTATATTACGGTCGAAATGGCGAGTGAATGTGTAGATATTCGGAGTGATAAAATTTTGTGTTTGGAGACATGGTTTCAAAAGCAGATAGCTTTGATGTATTGGGACACCTGTGCCCACCTACCGCGTGGCAGCATAACCACGTGTTGGCAGTGTCAGCTGGAGCAATCAACGGTTGAGGCACTGACAACGGCAATGACATACAGCTTGATTCTGAAGCTGAATTTGAAGGTACTAATTGATCCAGCTTGATTCTGAAGCTGAATTTGGAGGTACTAATTGATATTCCGTTCCTCTGATGCTACACCTTGGTGCACCTGTAGGTGACTCTGTGGACACCGACACACATTGGTCACACATGTAGTACGTGCGTTGTCTTTACGGGTACTTCCATCCAATTGTGTATGAGACACAACATCGTTCAATGCCGCTTATTACATGTTGTCTAGACTGTGGATATACCGTACAGTGGCAGGTGTAAACAGTGACCAGGTAGGAGCCGTACAGTGTACCGATGAGGTCCTGTCCTGGATGACAAGCAACAAACTTAAGCTTAACACTGACAAAACCAAAGTCATGCCTGTTGGCTCTCAGTCTCGCCTTAGTCTGATTAACGGCGAGTTCGCAAACATTGGTGGCTGCAGCGTTCCCTTCCAGAACTGTGTGAAATATCTGGGTGTGAAGATTCGACGCTCTCCATGCATGATCATATCAGTAGCGTCTGCCGAGCTGGTTTACTTGAGCTGCGCAGAATTTCTTCCCTCAGACCGTATCTCACAGAAAGTGCGGCGTCAAGACTTGTAAATGCATTCATTACGTCCAGGCTCGATTATTGCAATTCTGTACTGGCAGGTTTACCGGCAGATCAGATTTCACGCTTGCAGATGATTCAAAACAATGCGGCGCGTCTCATCTTGAAGAAACGAAAGAGAGACCACGTTACGCCTCTACTGAAGCAGCTGCACTGGTTGCCCGTAAAATTCCGCTGCCAGTACAAAATTGCAATTTTCGCCTATCGGCATTTTGACGGATCTCTCCCGCCGTACCTTTCTGCCAAGATGTCTGTTTATCAGCCATCACGCACCCTCCGTTCCTCTAGTGTAAAACTTTTAAAAATCCCAAAACTTAACATGAAAACTGTCGGGGAGCGTTCTTTCACCTTTTTAGCCCCAAGTGTGTGGAACTCCCTGCCAACTGAAATGCGGAATCTGCCCACACTGTCACAGTTCAAAGCTCATTTAAAGACTTTTCTTTTCTGTCGGGCATTTAACACTTAGCTCATCTTTAGCTAACTGTCGACTGCCTTTTATTCTGATCCTTGAGGAAGTGAATGTATAGTGTTGGGAAGAGATGGGGTGGTTTAAAGTAGTGTATAATCGTGCGTGTGTCTGAGAGAGAGGGTGTGCTGTTGTGCATGCGCAGTGAGTCAAGTGTTTTCCTGGAGAACAGCGCTATACAAGAACTATGTATTATTATTATTATTATTATCGGCATACTGGAAATGCATGGATACTAATGTGTCGCAGTAACAGATGCCCTTTTTACTGATGCATGTTATGTAACGGCGACCTGTCATGCACGAAAGACTTTTTTGGCTCTCGTGCGAAGCAAATGAGTATGTTCTGAGCCAGCGGTCGTCCGTCCGCCGTCGTGTGTGGTAAACTTTAACATTGGCATTTTCTTGGAGACTATTGAAGCTACAGTCTTCAAACTTGGCCCAAGGATACTTTGTGGCAAGACCTTTCTAAACATGCCAATTTTAGTGACAGTTTCTAACAAAGGTCAAGGTCACAGAGGATCAGGAAATATATAAAAAAAAATAACTATTTTGGGACATAATTTATTTTTTCTCAAATACTATTCACAACTTCAAACCCAAACTTGGTACAAAGATACCTGATGAAAAGACCTTTATATGCACACTAATTTTGTTGATTCCTCGGGAAAAGTCAAGGGTCACGAGAGCTCAAAAAATATGTCCAAAATGACCATATTTTTACCCCCCCAAAAAGTTTTTTTTCACAAGTACTATTCACAACTTCAAACCCAAACTTGCTACAGCGATACCTGATATTGTTTGAATAAAATAGTTAATAGTGTAGATAAATGTCTTTATTTTTAATTTGTTTGCTGTGGTATAATTTTTCGTTGCGTGTTGCGCTGAAATGATTACACAAAATACACATTTTAAAGCAGCCCATTACACAAAATGGTCTAAGAGGGGTAGGCACCTCTACCGTTATGACATCGTTTCCGTCGCTCCCACGCCTTCGGTGTATGTTGGGGTCACTCAGCGTCAGCTCTGTGCCCCCAGGATCCCCACCCCCGCAGCGCTTTGGCGTCCGACACAGCAGGGGAGATGCCAGGTTCGTCTGAGATGTCGCGGGCCCTAGACGAGGCGACATGTTTGATCTCCGCGTTTCTTCCCTTGGAGGGATGCCCGCCCTCTCTGCCGGTCAAGAGGACGGCTGTGGCATCGGTCGACGCTCCATTCGTTTCCAGATTCTTCCTCAGCCCCCGGGGTTTAGAGACCTTGCGGATGCCTTTTATGAGCAGCTGCGGAGTAAGCTGCGGGATAGGGGTTTTCTTGCGGACACTCGTTGGCCTGCCGACGTCGATACCATGTTTCGGTTAGCTGGGTATGCGGGACACTCTCAAGCCTTCGCCTGCTCTCTCACAGTGGTGGACCCTGCAGCGCAATTACAAGCTGGAGGCCAGGTACCCACCCAGGGTGCTTCCCCCCTGGACCACTCGGCAAGTCTGATTCGGAATTCCCTAGCTTGTGCGTTTTTTTGGACTTGGCCACGCAGGTGGTCGTGCGGAGTGTGGAGGAGTTTTGGGAGCGGCCAAATGAGACTTGTTTGCAAGACTTCCTCTCGTTGGCGGGGGCAGCCACTTGCGCCGTGCACAGCATCGCGACCAACTCCATGGCGGCAGCTGCGTATTGCGACCTAATCAGACGAGATGCCGCGCTGAAGAGCTGTCCCGGCATCCCCTTGACCTTCGTCGCTCAACTTCGCCATGCTCCTCTGGGCGGGTCCCTCCTCTTCAGTTCCACTTTGCAAGAGATTAAGGATTTGGCTAAGGACCTGTGGCCGAGTGCTGCCATAGCTGATTCCTCCTGGGTTCCAGTTTCTTGCAAGGATGAGAGTTGCGCCCTGCAGAGCTTCAGACCCACCGCCCGGCTGGTTACCAGACTACCTCCCAGACCCAGACGTCAGGCGCCCGCCGGCCGCGCCCTCCCCCACTGGGCCCAGGAACGCCCGGAGGCCCGGGCGGGGGAGGGCCCAGTAACTTTCTCCCGACTTCGCCCCCACCGATTCCTGCAGTCTCCAGTCGGCGGAAGGCTATCGAGGCACAGTGACGAGTGTAGGGTGCTGCAGACCTGCCTACCGTTACGGATTTTTCCGTATTTTTACGGATTTTAGACCTAGAATACGAAAATACACAAAGGTCTTAAAAAATACAAATTTTGGCACTTTTTTTTTTTTTTTTTTTTTGGGTAATAAGACGTTCGTTTTGGGTTTTAAGACGATTCATGTTTCACGTGGCGCCATACTGCGCGCCATACTTAAGTAAGAAACAATTGAAACTTTTCACCGTCAGAGATTACTACATTAAGTTCAACCATGTCTGCAACGGGTGCCAAGAAAAGGAAGAAAATAAGAGCCCATGAAACTGACGATGAAATGGATGAAGCGTCAACGTCGGTTTCAAAGGAAAAGAAGCCTAAACGACAGCAGACATTCTTGTCTTCATACACGGATGAGTGGCAATTTCTTGTGCAGTCTAAGAAGGGGCCGACGTTCGTCCACTGCTTGGCGTGTGTCAGATTTTAGTTGTGATCACGGTGGACGTAGTGATTGTGAGAGGCATGTTGCCGGCCAAAATCACAAAACAGCCGAACGTCAGTGGAAGAATCTTCCAAAGACACAAAACATTACAGCTTTCTAAATTCAAAAAGCAGATCAGCTCAGAGGATAGCAAAAAAGAATTCACTCGGCAAGTCACAGATGCTGAAGTATGCACGGTGCAGTTTATTGCTGAATGCAACCTACCAATTGCTACAGCAGACAGAATGACAGCCATGTTTCAGACAATGTTCCCTGATTCTAATCTAAGATCGCCAAAGGTCAGCCATTTCACTTTTTGTTAAAAATAGATGTGTTATCGGTACCTTAATAATCAAATGTTATATGTTTAGAACAATGAAAATATTAAATTTGTTATTTAAAATTACACAAACTGTTGGTTCTTAGTTTATTTTAATATGGCCAAGGTAGACAATTTACTAAGCAGAACGTTCAGTAAGTTATTAACATTGTAAGAATAGTGAACCAATCATTGCTGCTTTTCTGAATGACTTGGTGTAGCCTACACAATTGAATTATTTAAACTTCTAAATTTCAAATAATAAAATAAAAAGTTTTTTTTTTAAATCAAGTGATTACATTACTTCTTCTTCATCTTCACTAAGTTACATGTACACTTGTCAAATTTCTACTTACGTCGATTCGCCGAGAGTGAAAATACGAATTTTGGTCCCAGAATACCACATTTTGCCAGTCAGAATACTGAAACTGAAAATCTGAGGTAGGCAGGTCTGGTGCTGTTGCCGGAGGACCCTCAGATTCTCGACACAATCTCAGATAGACTTCGGATCTCGTTTTGGACCCCTCCTCTGCTGAGACGCTCCCTCTTGGACGAGCATACCGCTTGACCAGTGCAAGATGGAAGCTCTTCAGGGGGTGATTGCCGCGCTGCTCCGGAAGGTTGCCACGGAAGTAGTAGCTCGACAAGACTCCCCGGTCTTCTACAGTCGGCTCTTTGTGGTGCCGAAGCCCGGCGGCAAATGGCGACCGGTCTTTGACCTCTCGGCCCTGAACAGGTTTATTGTCGCCTCCTCCTTTGCATGGAAACAGCAAGAGCCTTACGAGGCTCGGTACACCCTATGGACTTTAAGGTCAGTCTCAACCTTTCAGACGCGTACCTTCATGGTCCCATGCGGTACCTGCGATTCGCCTTTTGCGCGGCCATTTACCAGTTTCGGGCCCTACCCTTCGGTCTCAACCTCAGCCCTTGGGTCTTTACAAGGATTATGGACGCCGTAGTCGCCATAGCCAGGCAAGATTCCTTGAGCCCTACCTCCAACTATCGCGACGACCTGCTCCTCAGGAATCGGGACGCAGCCTCGCTAGCGCTTCTTCGCCGGCTCGGGTTCTTCCTGAACGAGGGAAAGTTGGACCTGGTGCCGTCTCGCCGGTTTGTCCACCTGGACAAGGAGTTTCTGACCAATCTCAACAGGGTACGTCTACCGGAGGCTCTGATCCAGAAGCTGGCGACCTTTGCACAGCAAGTCTCCCTAGCAGACGCCACCCCAGCCAGGACCTGGCTCCAGTTCTTGGGTCTAATCAGCTCAGCGGCAGATCTGTTTCCCTTTGGCAGGCTTTACGCTCGACCGCTACAGATGCATGTGCTGCTCCACTGGCGTCCATCCTCGGGAGATCTCTCGGCCTTGATCCCAGTCCCGCTGCTGATCCGGCCGCATCTGCTCCATTGGACAGATCACTCTTGGTTGGCGACAGGAGTCCCTTTCTCCACCCTTCCGCCTACTTTCTCCATTTGCACGGACACAAGTCTCGACGGCTGGGGTGCCCACTTACTGCCGGAATTCAGCTCCGTCTCAGGCCGGTGGGCGTCGGACCTTCGAGACAAACATATCAACTGGCTGGAGTTGAAGGCGGTGTGGTTGGCACTCATCAACTGGGAATCACGGCTCTGCGGCCAGCGAGTCCTGATCCTGTCCGACAATGCGACGGTGGTAGCCTATATTCAGAAGCAAGGCGGCACTCGGTCCCTGAACCTCTGCATGCTACTTTACCAGATTTTCCTGTGGGGCAGGGATCGTGGGATTGCGCTCCGAGCATGACACATCCCGGGACACCTGAATGTTCTCGCGGACTCCCTCTCGCAACGAGGACAGCTCCTCCACACCGAGGGGTCCCTCTGGCCAGACATCTTCCGGATGATCTGTGCACACTGGGAGACGCCCATGATCAACCTGTTTGCGACCAGATGGTTCAAGCAGCTGCCACTATTTGTCTCACCCATCCCGGTGCCCCATCGTGTGGGCGGTGGACGCTCTGTCAGTCTCCTGGGAGGGCCTCGTAGCCTATGCTTATCCGCCCTCGCTGCTGGTGCCAAGGTGCGCCTCAAGCTACGGGGATGCAACACGGTCCTACTGCTCGTCGCACCGTTCAGTTGGAACAGGACGTGGACGACAGATCTTTGAACCTCGCCACTGGCCCTCCTAATCAGCTCCCCACGCCTCGTACGATGCTGGAGCAGCCCAGGCAGAATCTCTTCCTCCATTGCCCGGAGAGACTTCTGCTTCACACCTGGAGGTGGTGCGGCAGCCCTCACAGCGCGAGGTTTCTCGGATGCAGCAGTGGAGGCGATCGCCGCAGCCCCCAGACCTTCCTCCCTCCGGGTGTACGAAGGAAGTGGAGGATCCTACAGTCCTGGGGCGAGTCCCAGCACCTCTCCTCCATGGCTCTGACCATGCCTCAGCTGGCTGAGTTCCTCTTGTGGCGGTTTACTGAGCAGAACTTCGCCCCGTTCACCATCCGTGGTTACCTCTCGATGGTGGCAGACACTTATCGGCACTTAGGCCTACCAGACCCGGGAGCGTGCAAGGACCTCTCTGACCTGATGTCCCACTTCGCACTGCAGCGGCCAGTCATTCATTCTCTCGTTCCATGCTGGGACCTCCCGTGGGTGTTGCATTGGTTGAACTCCAGTTGGTTCGAGCCTCTTCCCTTGGCCCGCCTTTCGGACATGACTAGGAAGACCTGCTTCCTCTTGGCCCATGCAACAGCGGCCACAGTGAGCGAGCTGCATGCCCTTCGGCGGATCCAGCCTGCATCCGGTTAAGAACCGACGGATCAGTTCACCCTCTGACCAATCCTTCCTTCTTGGCCAGGAATAGACTCCCCAAGGCGACGCCCCAGATGTTGAGTCTTCGCCTATTACAGGGTTTGGCCGGTCCCAGACATCACGGCTGCAGGACCCGGCCCGAGCATTAACAGTCTACCTGCGCAGAGTGAAGCCCTTCAGGAGAGGCCGCTCCCGCCTCTGCCTGCCCTCGGCCCCAGGCCGAGCTGGCATTTCCGCCCAGACGATCAAGTCTTGGTTGCGATGGACCGTCCGCTCCGCTTACATGGATCTCTCCCCACAGGAGGCCAGGAGAAGGCGGATACGGGCTCACGAAGGCAGAGCGTTCGCTGCCAGCGTCGTGTTCGACCGCAACTGCGCAGTCAGAGACATCATTGCAGCGGTCGGGTAGCGAACAGAGTCCACCTTCACCCGCTTCTATCTCCGAGACCTCTCCGGCCAGCGAGAGAACCTGGCCCTCGTTGGAGACCTCTCGGCAGCGCAACACTCCTTACGAGTGCCTCAGGCGCCACAGGTAACTCTTAGCTGAAATCGTCAGGAGGTTACCCCTCGAAGCTAAGCTTTTAGCTGTGGCGGGGTTTTTGGGTGGCACCCTCCTCCTTTTCGCTATTCTTCCATATAGTAATGCCATCAGTAATGTATTTTGCGGAAACAAATGTATTTTTCTCTAAAATGTATTTTTTCGAAAAATACTTAACCGATGGCATTACTTGGAGGACCCTCCCACCTACCCCACTTGCCGCCTCTACGCTAAGTGTAACTTACTTACTTACGCCTGTCACCCCTACCCGGGTATAGGCCGTTGACGAGAGACCTCCAGCTACTCCTGTCCTGTGCTTCTCCTTCGATTCTACTCCAGGTGGTTCCCAGTCTCTTGATGTCTGCTTGGAGGTCTCGACGCCAGGAGTTTCTCGGCCTACCTCTTTTCCTCTTTCCCTGGGGGTTCCATGACAATGCCTGCCTAGTGATACTGGAAGCTGGCTTTCTCAGACTGTGACCGATCCATCCCCATCTTCTTCGCCCAATTTCATTCTCTGCTGTTATCTGCTCTGTTCTCTCCCAGAGTCTGACGTTGCTGATCTTCTCTGGCCAGTGGATTTTCAAAATTCTTCTAAGGCAACTGTTCATGAAGGTCTGTACTCTGTTGACTGTGGTTTTTGTCAATCTCCATGTCTCTGCTCCATATAGGAGAACTGCTTTTACATTGGAGTTGAAAATCCGGACTTTGGTGTGTTGTGACAGCTCTCTGGAACTCCACACTTTTTTCAACTGGAGAAAGGCTGCTCTGGCTTTACCGATTCGTGCTCTGACATCTGCATCAGTGCCGCCTTTTTTGTCTATGATGCTCCCGAGATAGGTGAAGGACTCCACCTCCTCCAACGGGGTGCCAGCAAGCAAGACTGGTTCTTCCCTGGTTGTGTTCAGCCTCATTGTCTTTGTTTTCTGTTTGTGAATGGTGAGGCCCACTTGGGACGAGATGTCAGCAAGCCTCGTGGTCTTGTCCTGCATTTGTTGATGAGTGTGGGACAGTAATACCAAGTCGTCTGCAAAATCGAGGTCGTCAAGCTGTGTCCACAGTGTCCACTGTATTCCACTTCGTCTGTGCTCTGTGGTCATCTTCATGACCCAGTCTATGGCCAGTAGGAAGAGGAACGGAGACAGCAGACACCCCTGCCTGACACCAGTTCTGACCTGGAGCTCTCTGGTGAACTGCCCTTCGTGGATCACGCGACATGTCATGCCATCATAGCTGCTCTTGATCAGGCGGACGAGCTTTGTGGGTACACCGTAGTGTCGTAGGAGTTTCCACAGAGTCTCTCGGTCCACACTGTCAAATGCTTTCTCATAATCCACAAAGTTGACGTACAGCGGGGAGCTCCACTCCAGAGACTGTTCCACGATGATGCGGAGAGTGGCGATCTGGTCTGTACATGATCGGTTCTTCCTGAATCCTGCTTGCTGGTCTCTCAGCTGGGGGTCAACGGAGCTCTTCATTCTCTCTAGGATGATCCTGTTGAAGACCTTTCCTGGTACTGACAGCAAGGTGATTCCTCTGTAGTTGGAACACTTGCTGAGGTCGCCTTTCTTGGGAAGCTTGATTAGGTACCCCTCCTTCCAGTCAGCTGGCATCACCTCCTCTTCCCAGATCTTTCCAAACAGTGGGTACAGCATCTCAACTGTTTTCTCTAGGTCTGCTTTCAGAGACTCCGCTGGGATGCCATCTGGCCCTGTCGCCTTGCCATTCTTCAAAAATGCCACTGCTTTTCTGATCTCTTCCCGGCTGGGTCTGTCACAGCTGATGGGTAGGTCGGTCTCTGCCGGCTGGATGTCGGGGGGGTCGGGTGGGCTAGGTCTGTTCAGTAACTCTTCAAAATACTCGGCCCATCTGTCGAGTTGGTCTGCTATGTCTGCAATAGGCTTGCCTTCTTTGTCTTTTACTGGTCTTTCTGTATGGCCATACTTGCCCGACAATCTTCTGGTAATGTCGTAGAGCTGTTTCATGTTGCCGCTGCCTGCTGCCTTTTCTGCCTCTGCTGCCAGGCTGTCTGTGTAGGCCCTCTTGTCTGCCCTGATACTCCTCTTCACCTCGCGGTTGGCTTCCGAGTATTCCCCCTGTGCCCTTACTTTGGCTGCTCTCGTGCGACTGTTGTTGACCGCTGCTTTCTTCTGCTTCCTCGCTTCTATCTTCTTCAAGGTCTGTGCCGACAGCCAGTCCTTGTGGTGGTGTTTCCTGAACCCTACAGTCTCTTTGCAGGTTGAGTTCAGCGCCTCTCTAACTGCCTTCCACTGCTGCTCTGTGGTGACCGCCTCCTCTTCATTTACTAGCTCCTGTAGCACTTGAAAGCGGTTGGACAGCACCAGTTTGAACTCTTCTCTAACTCCAGTTTCTCTCAGGAGGCCTACATTATAGCGCTGTCTTCTTGTTGTCTCTGTGCGGCTTTTCTTTAGCTTGAGCTTCATTCTTAAGGTAAGCAGATGGTGGTCTGAGGCGACATCTGCTCCCCTCCTCACTCGAACATCTTGAAGGGATCTTCTAAATTTCTTGCTAATGCAGATATGGTCTATTTGGTTCTCTGTTGTATGGTCAGGTGAGACCCAAGTTGCTTTGTGTATTCTTCTGTGTGGGAAGATGCTGCCTCCAATGACAAGTCGGTTTAGAGCACAAAAGTCTACAAACCTCTCCCCGTTCTCACTCATCTCCGAGCCTAGTCCCTGTCTCCCCATCACCTCTTCATATCCGGTGTTGTCCTCCCCTATTTTGGCATTAAAATCGCCCATGACGATGGTGATGTCTCGCTCCGCACATTTGTCCACGGCACTCTGGAGTCGGTCGTAGAACTCTTGTTTCTCTTCCTCGTCACTGTCATTGGTGGGCGCATAACACTGGATGACGTTCAGCTTGAGCTTTTTCTTGGTTCTAAAGGCTGCTGTTATAATTCTTGGCCCAAGAGGTTCCCAGCCCATCAGCGCTCTCTGTGCCACTGGTGACAGCATGAGTGCTACACCTTCTGTATGGGGGGCATTCTCCTCTTCATGACCTGAATACAGAATCATCTCCCCACTTAACAGCCTTTTCTGGCCAGACTGTGTCCATCTGGCTTCACTGATGCCTAGCAGGGAAAGGTTGTACTT